>JABXJD010000076.1:2012500-2564757 GCA_013375575.1 Percina caprodes
ACCTCCTGATGGCTCTGGCCTGGTCTCTACCCTGCGGTCAGTATTACACTAACAAAGCACTTCAGGATTTTCCTTCTACCAGCCCATGGGCCCACCACCTGTGGGAGGAACCAATGGGGTCGGGTGCGCTGCCGTATGGGTGGCAGCGAAGGTCAGGGGCTTCGACAGACCAGACCTGGGCGGCAGAGGCTGGCTCTGGGGACGTGGAATGTCACCTCTCTGTGGGGGAAGGAGCCGGAACTTGTGCGGGAGGAGGAGCGCTACCAGTTAGATCTGGTGGGGCTTACCTCTACGCACAGTCTCGGTTCTGGAACCGTACTCCTGGATAGGGGTTGGACCCTGTCCTACTCTGGAGTTGCCCAGGGTGTGAGGCGCCGGGCGGGTGTGGGGATACTCACAAGCCCCCGGCTGAGCGCCGCTGCGTTGGAGTTTACCCCGGTGGACGAGAGGGTCGCCTCCCTACGCCTGCGGGTGATGGGGGGGAAAACTTTGACTGTTGTTTGTGCATATGCACCAAACAAGAGTTCGGAGTATTCGGCCTTCTTGGAGACCTTGAATGGAGTCCTGTATGGGGCTCCAGTAGGGGACTCCATAGTTCTGCTGGGGGATTTCAACGCACATGTGGGTGATGATGGAGATATTTGGAGAGGCGTGATTGGGAGGAACGGCCTCCCTGATCTTAACCAGAGTGGTTGTCTGTTGTTGGACTTCTGTGCTAGTCATGGATTGTCCATCAAACTCCATGTTCGAACAAAGGGATGCTCATAAGTGTACGTGGTACCAGAGCACCCTAGGCCAAAGGTCATTGATCAATGTCAATGATCGATTTTATAATCGTTTCATCTGATCTGAGGCCGTATGTTTTGGACACTCGGGTGAAGAGAGGGGCAGAGCTGTCAACTGATCACCATCTGGTGGTGAGTTGGGTCAGGGGGTGGGGGAAAACTCTGGACAGACTCGGTAAGCCCAAACGGGTAGTGCGGGTAAATTGGGAACGTCTGGAGGAGGCCCCTGTCCGACAGACTTTCAACTCGCACCTCCAGCGGAGCTTTTTGGGCATCCCTGTGAAGGCTGGGGGCATTGAACCTGAGTGGACAATGTTCAAAGTTTCCATTGCTGAAGCTGCGGCGGCGAGCTGTGGTCTTAGGGTCTTAGGTGCCTCAAGGGGCGGTAACCCACAAACACCCTGGTGGACACCGGTGGTCAGGGAAGCCGTCCGACTGAAGAAGGAGTCTTTCCGGGATATGTTATCCCGGAGGACTCCGGAAGCAGTTGCAGGGTACCGACGGGCCCGAAGGGCTGCAGCCTCTGCCGTGACAGAGGCAAAGCAGCGGGTGTGGGAGAAGTTCGTAGAAGACATGGAGAAGGACTTTCGGTCGGCACCAAGGTGCTTCTGGAAAACCGTTCGCCACCTCAGGAGGGGGAAACGGGGAATCATCCAAGCTGTGTACAGTAAGGATGGGACGTTGTTGACCTCAACTGGGGAGGTAATAGAGCGGTGGAAGGAGCACTTTGAGGAACTCCTCTAAATCCAGCTGACACATGTGGTAGAGGCAGCGCTGGAGGATGATGGGGGATTGTCATCAACTTCCCTGGTGGAAGTCGCTGAGGTAGTCAAACAACTCCACAGCAGCAAAGCCCCAGGGATTGATGAGATCCATCCAGAAATGCTGAAAGCTCTGGGTGTGGAGGGGATGTCTTGGTTGACACGCCTCTTTAACATTGCGTGGAAGTCTGGGACGGTGCCTAAGGAGTGGCAGACCGGGGTGGTGGTTCCCCTCTTCAAAAAGGGGGACCAGAGGGTGTGTGCCAATTACAGGGGTATTACACTTCTCAGCCTCCCTGGTAAAGTCTACTCCAAGGTGCTGGAAAGGAGGGTTCGGCCGATAGTCGAACCTCGGATTGAAGAGGAACAATGCGGATTCCGTCCTGGCCGTGGAACAACGGCTCAGATCTTTACTCTCGCAAGGATCTTGGAGGGGGCCTGGGAGTATGCCCAACCAGTCTACATGTGTTTTGTGGATTTGGAGAAGGCGTATGACCGGGTCCCCGGAGAAACTGTGGGAGGTGCTGCGGGAGTATGGAGTGAGGGGTCCCTTCTCAGGGCCATCCAATCTCTGTATGACCAAAGCGAGAGCTGTGTCCGGTTCTCGGCAGTAAGTCGGTCTCGTTCCAGGTGAGGGTTGGCCTCCGCCAGGGCTGCGCTTTGTCACCAATCCTGTTCATAATATTTATGGACAGGATATCAAGGCGTAGGGGAGGGGTTGCAGTTTGGTGGGCTCAGGATCTTATCGCTGCTTTTTGCAGATGATGTGGTCCTGATGGCGTCATCGGTCTGTGACCTTCAGCACTCACTGGATCGGTTCGCAGCCGAGTGTGAAGCGGCTGGGATGAGGATCAGCACCTCTAAATCTGAGGCCATGGTTCTCAGCAGGAAACCGATGGAGTGCTTTCTTCAGTTAGGGAGTGAGTCCTTACCCCAAGTGAAGGAGTTTAAGTACCTTCTTGGGTCTTGTTCGCGAGTGAAGGGACCATGGAGCGTGAGATTGGTCGGAGAATTGGAGCAGCTGGTGCGGTATTACATTCCGTTTATCGCACCGTTGTGACGAAAAGGAGCTGAGCCAGAAGGCAAAGCTCTTGATCTACCGGGCAATTTTCGTTCCTACCCTCACCTATGGTCATGAAGGCTGGGTCATGACCGAAAGAACGAGATCGAGGGTACAAGCGGCCGAAATGGGTTTCCACAGGAGGGTGGCTGGCGTCTCCCTTAGAGATAGGGTGGGAAGCTCAGTCATCCCAGACTAGCTCGGAGTAGAGCCGCTGCTCCTTCGCGTCGAAAGGAGCCAGTTGAGGTGGTTCGGGCATCTGGTGAGGATGCCTCCTGGACGCCTCCCTAGGGAGGTGTTCCAGGCACGTCCAGCTGGGAGGAGGCCTTGGGGAAGACCCAGGACTAGGTGGAGAGATTATATCTCCAACCTGGCCTGGGAACGCCTCGGGATCCCCCAGTCATAGCTGGTTGATGTGACTCGGGAAAGGGAAGTTTGGGGTCCCCTACTGGAGTTGCTGCCCCCGTGACCCGATACCGGATAAGCGGATGAAGATGGATGGATGGATGGATGGCTGTCCCAACATAGAATTCACAAAGTCACATCTGATTTACATTTTTGTTGAATCATTAGCTTCTCATTCTCATTAGCTTGCATGTTTTCCACACAGACAAAATAACTGAAACACGCCCGGTGCTGAGTTCTCAGGTGTATTTTTTACCTTTTTATCTGTAGGGTTTATGTGAAAAAATAGCAAAAACATAAGGGGTGTGCAAAAAATCGAATCACATTCGCACCACCCATATTATATATTATATATATTATATACCATAATTGATTAAAAAAGTTTTTTTCCGTTTTTTGTAATGGCATGTATACTATGGGAAAAGTAACTACATTTACATACTGTGAATCGTTTTTTAATCAAATCTTGAGCCTAAAAATCAATTATTGGCTGTGATGTGACCGGAGGGCATCACATGACCAACACAGAAGTGGTAATTCCAACGTTTGGCTACTAAATCAAATTGGCTTCAAAGCCCAGTACACTTTATACACGCCTCCAATACTACCCAAGAATATGAACGTATGCAACAGGATCACAATGCTATCAACATCCACATAGTTTTTTACCAGCGGATAAATTCAGTCCCATTGAAATGTTTTTGTCTTTGTACTGTGTGACATCCATCCCTGCAGGCTTCAACCACCTCCTGCCGTGGTACTACATGATCTACTTCATCATCCTGCTGGTGCACCGAGACTCCCGCGACATGACTCAGTGCAGGAGGAAGTACGGGTCAGCGTGGGACGAGTACTGCCGAACAGTTCGCTACCGGATCATTCCCTGCGTCTACTGAGGAACCTGGCGCTGCTGAGGGCTTTAACCCAAATAATGGCTGTGAAGTCTCACCAAAAACTCAAATATGAATAGATTGACTGACGGATTTGACTTTTTATATTTTCTTTTTGTGTTGAATTTTTAAAATCTTGATTCTGGGCTGAAGGAGCTACATTACTTTATTTTTTTTATTTTTTTTTTTTATTTTTTGAATGGAAGAAAAATGTCAATCATTGCTTTTGTGGAGTATTTAAAAATTGCCTTTTTAATAGAAAATACTCAAAAATATAAACACAAAGTTTGCAAACTCTGGGGGGAAATGCCCCTTGCTAGGAATGTCTTGTTAGGATGTATATTTTTGTATATACGCATTTGTTTTTATACTTCAAGAATATCTCACCATTTGAATAATTTTTTGGTAAGTTTTGCTCTTTGCTCCCATATTCAAAATGTTCCAACGTATCAGCATGGCTATTATGAATAATTTTCTAAGTATGCCTTCTTACTTTGGTTAAACTGCTTGTGTATATTATGAAGGATGTGATCAAACATACTATCTGTTTTTAATAATGTGCACAGTGGAACTAGAACTCATGTTCTTTCTCAGGACCCAGAAGTTTAATTGGAAAAGTTTTGTCTTAATACTTGGATGTGTGTTTTTATATAGAGATCTAGTTTTGACTTGAGAGTGTAAAATGATTTTGGAGGTTTCAAGAAAATGTATACCGTAATTGTGTAGGTGCATGTGTTTTTTTCCTTCCATTATCAGTCCCAACAGGTATTTAATTTGGCTTTGCTACCTCAGGTTCCCTTACTCCTCCAGAGGGCAGTGTGTTAATTCTGAGCATGATGTCACAGCTTAAAAAGGAAATTAGTTAGATTTGTTTTTCATTCAACAACAATAATTGTATTATCTATTTAACCATACTGTGTGTGTCTAAACTACTTTTATTTTGTGCATTTTTCTAATGAAACCATGTGATTTTGTTCTCTTTTATGAACCAGCTGTTCATTTCCTACCACTGCCACATGAGTTTGGTCTGAACCTTTTGAAGCTTTAACTTGCAGGCCATGACTATTTTGATGATGTTTATACTGTGACAACATTGATAGCTGTTGACTGTTAGCATTTACAAATTGCATTTGCTAACCCCAAAAAATATTTTTTACACCTGTGGAGCTGGAGATGAGAGACATAAGTAGCAATACATTGACTAGGTAGCATTTACGATGCTGTGCTGACTGAATACCATGTAAATAAATCATGTCATTTTCAGTAAACAGGCAACAGTAGTGGTAATAGTGATGTTTTTAGTAAATATTTAATATTGCTTTTTTTAGGTAATTTTGACCACTGTAGTTTTGTCTACACCTAGTTCTGCCATGTTTCTGGACAATAGTTCAACATGCATGAAATCAAATGGTCTTTAACACTCCCTGATCAGAGAGAACACGGGACATTATGGTGATGTATAATAAGAATATCTTAATATTATGTCTCCTTGGCATGGCAGTCTGAGTACAAAGCAATAAGTTGGATGTACTTGGATATATGAAAACAGAAGTCTCTCCCACCTGTGACAGTGGCTGGAAGAAGCTTATTTGTACAAATGTTGCAGCATGAAATAAAGATTTACAGTATTTCCTTTTTCTGCTTTCTTTGGACTTTGTTCTTGTACAGGCGTAGTGACAGTGCTACTGCAGGATGAGTGTGCAGAACAACATCCAGTGTTGGTTTTCTCTGGGTGGAGGAATAGAGCTCAAAAGTCCCGCCCCTCTCCCGAGAGACCTTGGGTTCCGGAAGTAAAGAGTTGTAGACCATGCTTTAGGCTAACCAGCTACCACGTGACTCATAAACATACAACATATAATTTCTTAAAAACTAAAAGAAAATACAAAAAGAGTCAAAGGTATAAGACTGCATATATTTTAATTGTCAAAGAAGGAACTATTCTTCCCCACCGCGCACCACTGAATAAAGAAAGCTAAAGTTTGTTAGCTAATCTGGCTAACCGCTAGTTGAGACAGCATGTAATAACTTTAAATGCTCAAAATAAAACCTGAAAATAACTGTTAACATTTATAACAGTGACCTTTAGCTATAGCCTGCTTATCCCAGTCTTTAGTTTGAGTTAACGTTATTTTATACTGAATCAACCTGTTTGCTAGCGGTTAGCTGAATTAGCTAAACTAACGTTAGCTTCCTTGCGGAGGCTATCGGTAGAATCATGGGAATCGTGATTCGCGCAGTGTTGTAAATCCTTGTAAAACAGGATTCTCATTTTACACATGTGCACAGATCGGGTATCCACAGCTCCACCTCCTCACTAACACGAGTTCCACCAATCAGAGGAAACACTGGGATTGTTCAGGATCGTGAAGTACTTATCCAAGACATCGAGAATAAAAGACATTTAACACAAAACGAGGTTGGTGCCCCATGAACTTTTGGCATCTATATGAGCATACACAATTGCTTAGTCATGTGGTAGCTGGTTTTAAGTCTACCATCCGCACTTTGCAATACCTTTATTTGATGCCACTTTACTTACTTTCAGTCTACCTTCTACTCATTGTGTATTGTTTGCCTGTTTTTCTTGTGTGTTTACTTGATTGTTTGTATTGCTGTTATTGAAGAAAATGCTGCTGTAACAAGGAAATTTCCCCGCTGTGGGATGACTAAAGTATAATCTAATCTAAACGGTTACGATTTTATGGCTTATACTCGAATTTTCAATGGAGAAATTGCACTGTATTTTTACTTCCGGAACACAGTGTGGGCAGGACTGTTGAGCTCTATTTACTTTGAGATCTCTCTCTGCATGTGTGTGTGTGTGTGTGTGTGTGTGTGTGTGTGTTAGAAAATGTAAATATTAAAACTGAACATCTCTGTACTTTTACTGGCTTATAATAACCATCTTTGTCTGAAGCACCCAAGGCAACATAATTCACAGCTATCTTCAAAGAACTTGGCTAGACTTCTTCCCTTCACTCTCATGACTGTTTCGCTCCCTTCACTATGTCAGGTGGAGTTTTTAATTAATTAATTTAATTACCATGGAGAAAGGAGGGTGGATTTCAATGTATAAAGTGCAGACTGCAGAGTTTGCTCTTCAGTCAATCTCTGCACTCATTGCAGTGTATGTGATTGGCTCCTTGCGCAAGTAAAACTTTGTTAAAATGAGTCCAGTGATTCTTTGTCGTCTTTTGGTAATCATTTTTCAAACAGCTTGGTCCTTAGAGCCGAATCACAACATCCCTTCCTCTTCCCAGGTTTGGAACCTGAAAACCGTACAAGGGGGGAGTCAAGGACTCTCGTTGAAAAGACCTCCAACTGAATTGTTGATCAACAGAGGCCGGGATTCCACTGGTGTAGAGGAAGGGTGACGGGATCCTATAGTGAAGAGACAAGATCACTGGACTCTAGAAGAGCTAACAGCTTTGTTTGCTCAGGTTTATATCTTAATTAACTGGTGAAGAGCTGGTGTTTTTTTATTTTAAGGTTATTTCTGAAAAACATTATCAACGAGTATTAGGTGAGTAATATTTTGTTTAATGAGTGAATGATCAACAGAAACATAGCAGTTAAGAACCGGTCCTCGTTGAGTAATAGGTGAATAGGACCTAACGACGAGGTTGACTAGCAAAATTAGATTTTGCTGAGAAAAAAAAAAATTTGAGATAGCCCGATACCATCTTATGCTTCCTGATACCAAGTACTGATCTGATACCAGCGTGTCATATACTTTGAGTTTTTAATTGCCTTTTAGATAGCGCAGCTGTTTAGGGCATGGTAACCATAAGATGGGAGGTGTGTTTCAATGTATAAAGTGAAGACTGTGGAGTTTACTCCTCAGTCCATCTCTGTACTCATTGAAGTGTATGTGATTGACTGCTTGTGAAAGTAAAGTGACTCCAGTGATTTTTTGTCATCTTTTGGTAATAATTTTTCTAACACATACACAGAAAATGAGTAGTCTTAATCCTCCTACCATTCCAGAAACTCAACCCATTCTAGTTGTGCCTCATCACGCGGTTCTACTGCCACGAGAGCTAGGGCTAAAGCTGCAAAAGTCAAAGCCTCATATGCACAAAAAGAAGCGGACATGCTAATTAAGCAGGCACGGATAGAAGCGGAAGAATTTAAGAGAAAAACTGAGCTTGAAGTAGAACTGAAACTTAGGGCAACTGAGTTACATGCCTACCTCAAAGCACTAAAAATACAGGGTGCTGTTGAATCCGTGTACCATTCGTTCATTCGTTTTTCAAAATAAAACCAAAACTCAAAAAACAAATAAATGGCTTGTTTCCTCAATATTCTTTTCCAAAACCAAAAGGAAAGAACGGATAACAACTCGTTTTTCCAATTTACAATGTTGTGCTCAAATGGAAAAATGGAAAAACAGATAACGAGCGTTTCACCCCGTTTCATCCAATTTTTATTTTTTATTTGACGCAAGATGCATGACCCGGATGTGACCTTAACTCGTGGGACAACGACACCGACACGACCAAGAGGAGTTTATGTTGTAGCTAGCAGGTAGCAACTTAGCAACAGAAATGGACATTTTTGTGCTTTTTTGTGGAAGTAAGAGGGTTACTCTGAAGCCTGAAGACATGACCACAGAGAAGATATCGGTTATTTTCCAGGTATGTATTCTATATAAAGCGATATAATATAACGTTATGGTGTTTAAATACTCGTGGGCGCGCACATCTCGCTAGCTACCTAACAGCTATCGTATATGAAATTTCAAAGTTATTGGTGTGTTCGAACGGGTTCTAGTGTGATGTTTTTTATTTTACTTCATTTAACATTAATTGTCATGCAACACTCGTCTTGGATTAAAAAACTAAAATGTTCTCTGTTTTAGATGTAACGTTATATTATACTTTAGCTTTCGTAGCAATCACTGATAATGTTATTAAACAACAGTTATTAATGAAAATGTTGGTGACTACAATGTGAATACATGAATATTATTTTGTAATAAAAGCACAAAAAGCAGTGTGGTTGACTGGACTATACACACTTTATTGCTTCTGTTCTATCGTCAACTCCTGTCATAGGTCCAAAAGGAAACGGTGTATTTGACAGACGACACCAACGTGGCCATATTTCCTCGACCTGATGGTGACTTCAACTGCTTTGACCTCATCGCCAGAGGTCATTATGAAGTGCATGGTGACGGCACCACTGTGGAAAAATCTGCAGGGGCACTTCCCTCAGGCCAGGTTGCCCGCTTTTCTTTCCACCGCCCACCAAGCACTGCCACAGCTTCCTCCTGTCCAATGCCAAGGAGCACCACCAAAACCTTTGTGAGGTAAGTTTAAAAAAAAAAAAATCTTGCTAAAACATCTGTCACTACTGTTACTACTTTCTTTTGCTACATATTTTGAGAAGGTGTGTCTAACTCTGTTTACTGGTATTCCTTATCCTGCATATTTACCATCTGTTCCTGCTGCACCTGCAACTTTTCAGCTAAATTAAGCTTTTTTATTCAGGAGCTTGATGACCAGCCCTGCATTGCGGGCTTATTGTTATCACTGTATATTAGGATTCAACAATTAATAAAAAATATTGCTAAGTGCACTATCCAAATCACAGGAACTGCAATTTTTTTGTATTATTTGTTCCCATCAATATTCAGGAATGTCTTAATTGCTGAAGTCCTGAATGGAAAGCTAGACACCACCAAGATGGTTACAGTCCGCTTCTCAGAGTTTGAGGCTTGTGTGGCAACAATAAGCAGTAAGGTGAAAGAGGCCCTTGGACACCAGGAGTCATTTATTTTGACAGATAGTCAGGGCAACGAAATAATTGACTCTGATGGTACTAGAGGTATGTTTTAAATCATTGCTGTGTAAATATTTTCTGCAGCCGCATTAGGAACTTAAGTGCTCTAATAGTCCACACATTTAGCATCTGAAGTACACCTAAATATTCTCATATTAAAGTACATTTTGCAGTAATAGCTTTCTTGGGTGCTTAAAATCTGTATAGTGTCCTATTTTTAAAATTCTTAACCTCCATATAGGATATAAGTTGTCAAAGATTCTGCAAATATTCAGTTAAAACATAAAATGTCCTCTTTTTTCATTGCAGGGTCAGCATACTGGAAGCAAAATTCCAGGAAAATATTTGCAGTGCCTGAACCACAGATGGAACTACTACAAGTCAATAAAAGGAAGAGGTTGAGGTAACTGAAAATTATTCTATTTTTTTTTCTTTGGATGACATGATGCTGTGTGTGGAAAAAACAAAACAAATTATTGAGGTGTAATTAAATGTTACATTGTACACTTTTAATGTGTTTCAGTCGAAGAGAAGATACTGGCCTTCAAGAGGTTATGGCAGACATTGAAGAGGTTGTCGAAGCAGCCCAGGGACTAAAGGAAGTGACGAAGATGATTAAGGATTTGAGTGGATTTGCACATTCCACAGTGACAACAACCCTGTCTCTTTCAGAGGCTGAAGTAGTTTCATTAAGAGCGGTTTTTGCCTGTCTTGTCTGCAAAGGTTAGTTTTACTAGATTTGACATGCTGTGTGGATTTACTTTATTTGGTCATTGTTGTTTGGGTTTGGCCAACCTACTGAACATAAATGAAGTGCATTTGTTTTTTTTAACCTACAGGTCCTCTAGACAAGCCAATGTTCTCAACATGCTGCAGAACCCTAATCGGGTGTAAGGCATGTGTCGTGGAGTGGAACAGCAGCCACAGTTACTGCCCAAAGTGTCGCGCTGTGGATTTGGAGAACAGCGTTCATGAAGTGGCTGGACTCTCTGAGGCACTGGCACCATTGGAGAAGTTATTCTAGTTTTTTTTTTTCATTTAGTATGTTGCTATGGTGGCAACACATGTGCATACAGTTCTTCAGAGCCTTGTTTTTATAAAGTAACAATGTCTAATGTTAACAGTTTTATTGTCACATATAATTGTGGCACGGATAATGTTTACAAGATTTTCTACTGGTTATACAAGATTTTCTACTTGTATTTTTTCACATTAAAAGAAATATGCAGACATCTGAACAAACTTGGAATTTATTCAGCTACAATTGAGCTTGAGCAGTTTCTCACAACTACTCTACAAATATATGCATAGTTCAATGGTGGAAATTTGAAATATGATTATTTTATTTTCATGACTTTAATTCTCCACTACATCTCAAAG
Organism: Percina caprodes; assembly: GCA_013375575.1. Classification (NCBI taxonomy): domain Eukaryota; kingdom Metazoa; phylum Chordata; class Actinopteri; order Perciformes; family Percidae; genus Percina; species Percina caprodes. The sequence continues at coordinate 2,023,566 of JABXJD010000076.1, forward strand.
GAAATGTTCTACTACATTCGTTTGACAGCTCACAAATTTAGTACAATTTGATGTTATAATCAGTTTATACAAGTAAAGCTGAAAAAAACAAGTTGATTAACAAATAAGTCAATTGATAAATTATTTGGTGTGAAGGCATTTTTCATGTAAAAACATCTTTCGGTTTGAGCTTTAGAAATGTGACAAATAGAACCAGACAGTACTTTGTGTACTTAGTCCATCACTGGCCTAGATACCACCACCTGTATTTATCTGGCATGTCTTTCAGTAACATTAATCAGATAGAACAGTGCCTCCTGAAACACACTATGGTCATTGTTAACCACTTTTCCAAAAAGAAGAGACATGTCTGGAAACCTCTCTCCAAACAGCTGCTCAGCACGACATCGGTCTTGCTCTGATGAAAAGGGGTCAGAGCCAAAGGCAGATACCCAAGTCAGGGAGGACCCCAACTCCTGCTCATATATGTGTGCGGCCTCGGCAGCATTGGGCAGCAGCTCTGTGGGAATTCTTGCTGGACAACAATCAGCTGAAAGTTGGTTTGGTATCCCTCTGCCTAAAATTACTTGTGTTAGTTTCGGCAAAATTGACAATTGTTGTAAAGCTCAATACATACAAATACTATCATAGCCTACCTGGTATCCTATGAGCATTCCATGACTGTACAACCCTGCCAAGTCCAATCTGACTCACTTGACACGTCAGGTTGGAGACACAAAATTTGGTTACATTATCCTGGATGTCAAGCAGCTCTTGATCAAGCAGGTGAACCAGGGCCTGTTTCAGTGGATAGTTCACCCGATTGTTGACCTCTGGCCAAATTCTTTCCACACGAAGGTTCTGTTTAAACACAATAAATAATAAACATTTTTAAGACTGATTGGAAACACTTCAGATCAGAAAAAGATGGTCTTATGGAGTTATGTTGCAGACAGTTTGAAGTCAAAGTATTTAAGCTTTCAGTTGATATGTAACAACAAACAAATTCCTTATCCTAAGATGTTGGGACATACAATACCATTTAGGACAAGTAATGAGGTGAAAAATTAAAAAATGATGCTATAGGTAAACAGCTAATTTCAGCAGTGATTGTACAAGTTAACATTGCAAGCAATCAAATCAGCCATCAAGGTTATGGTTATCCAAGGCAGGTTGAGTAGAAGCCTGCAGTGTGGAATAGGCTTAATGCTTACCCTTCCCTTTTGGAAAAATCCAAAAGACTTACTTGTCGAGAAGCTGAGATGCCCTGTCATGTCTTTTGAAAGGTGTTGATAATTACTATCAGCCATCTATTGATTTGTAATTTAAAATATTTTTACTGGAAATATAATGTTACTCATTATCTTATCTGCGTAATCAGTAGGACAACATTCACCCTTGAAGAAGTTGTCTGTACATAAGGCAGCCTGTTGATGTTATGTCTGTGTTGAGACAGCTTTTCTTGCATGTACAGGGTCAAGTAAAACTCCCTGCCATGATCCACTCTAATTTGGTCCCACATGCCATTGTTGACAACTGCTTTCCTGTAATAGAAAATGTGTAGATTATATGGATACATATGTGGATATGATATTCATATTAGCACATACTGCTTGTAATGTAAAACACTGATACTGTATAATAATCCCACACAGTGCTTGTTATTTACTGCTACTGTTATTAACCTTGACTTGCCTGTAAACTTCCTCATAAACAATAAGGTTGTTTTTCACTGGCATTGTGGATTCGGCAACAATTTTGCTGCTGAATCCATCAATAGCCAAGACATGTGTCACTCCAAACATTCCCAGCTTCTCATTCTGGTCTAGGTGGAGTTTGTGACCCATATACTCGGCGTGATAAGGAACTGGATTCAGGTTACGTGCTCCCTAAAACAAGTATAATTCAATCAATGCAAGGTGTAATAACAATAAGCTTTACTTTTTTTCCTCAAATTTAATTAATGTAGGTGACTTACTTGGCGACGCAGTTCATTATACGGCTGGTGTACCTCTCTGAGAATTTTTCCCACTCGAGATTCTCCTGCTCCCACCCCCACTGATGACAGGTATCCTGTCATGAATTTTCGGCCGTAACATGGACCTGTCTTTAAAAAAAAATTGGTGAAAATTTGAAATGAAACTTTTTAAAATGGTAAACAATTAGTCTTGGATTAAAAACTATAGGCAAGTACCAAGTTGCAAACATAACACTGCTCCCTCAAGCTGTTGTGTGCAGAAGGTCTGGGATAGTAATTCAGGTTGGGAGTTTGACTCCATCTCAGGCCAGCACATCAACATAAACCCCTAATTGTGTAGGGAAGCTAACAGTATTAATAATTCTACATGTCACAAAACACTCACCACAAAAGTTGAAGTATAACAGAATTGTCTATTCACCTATCAAACCCTAACCAATAGTTTCAGTTTAGCCCACATTAATGTTTTAAAGACAATAGGCTGTAACGTTGTGTAGCTTAGACCACTGTAGGTCTCAATGTAGGTCAACAATTTAATTTCTGGTAAGATATTATATGGCACTGAAACAAATCCCATCTAAGTGAGTGAGAGAAGAGTCATTGATCCCATTAACATTATGATAAACCCACTATAATAGGCTACATAATTGGTGTATTGCAAAGTTAGCCAACATTTTAAAGGTGGAAAAACAAATCAGTGTGATCACCCTGTTGCACTGATTATTTCTCTTATGCAATACTGCCACTGAGTGCCGTGCTCACTGTGTAAGGTTAACGTTAGCTTACACACTCTTATTAGATAGGTTAACGTTAATAGTATAATAATAATAATAATAACTTGGTTAACGTAACCATGGTGGGTAGGCCTACTTTCTTTCCTTGTCTTGTGAGCACTTACCTTATCTATCGATGACATGATTGCCGTTTCCAGTTCTGCGTCTGACACATGTCTTTTTCGTCTGAGCTGGTGTTGAACACAGAATCTTCTGACAGACATTTCCGAGCATCTCGGGACATCTCTCTGATGCAGCGCGGTGGAAATCTCAGCATGCGTTCGACCATCTTCAAAAAGCTGGCGAATTAAGTCGGAATATTCATCCAGTCCGGCCATGTCACTTCCATAGACCGTTAATAAATATACAGTTTATGGTCACTATCTTTTGTCTCGACTTGTTTTTTTTGGCAGATTCTGGTCCTAGTTAAGGTCACATCCGGGTCATGCATCTTGCGTCAAATAAAAAATAAAAATTGGATGAAACGGGGTGAAACGCTCGTTATCTGTTTTTCCATTTTTCCATTTGAGCACAACATTGTAAATTGGAAAAACGAGTTGTTATCCGTTCTTTCCTTTTGGTTTTGGAAGAGAATATTGAGGAAACAAGCCATTTATTTGTTTTTTGAGTTTTGGTTTTATTTTGAAAAACAAATGAACGAATGGTACACGGATTCTGTTGAAGCAGCTATTACAGAGGCCAAAATCCTTGAAGCAGCTTATGAGGAAGACGTTGGAAAACCAACACAGCATAATGTGACAAAATTAGCTCTGTATCACTCATAACGCACTAGTAAGTATGTGCAACAACATTCTAAGGAGCATGGAGAGCAACAGTCTCAACTCGTGAAACCACAACCCATCTTTTCACCAGAGCACCAGCCAAACATGGACAACGGTGAGACAGATAATCATGGTATCCAAAAAAACATTTAAGAAGAAATTTATTGTAATGGGTGTGACGTCATGGCCCGGTGGAGGGCGGAGGTTATTTAGGGACACAGGTAATTTGCTCTCTCTCTCTCTCTCGCTTGGCTCACAGCTCAGGAAGTGTAGCAGTGTATGCGACGCGTGCAGTTCAAACATTTCAGATGTTTAGATGAGCTGAATCTTGGAACAGAGGTAATGATTGTAAGTTATGTACCGTGAAATCTATCAAACATGTAACGGAGATGTTTAGTGTATTGTTTTGTTTTTCCCCTTTTCTAGTAACTGTGATAACGACGTTAAAAACACGCTGCTGGTCTGAATGAAATCTAAATGACTTGAAGGTACAGCAAATTGTCCGACCATTTTATAAAATGTATTGTTTTAAAATATCATGGAAAGTGGTTTAATATTGTGTTGATTTTTTATAGGACTGTCTGCAAGTGCAATATTACCTGTCATTGTTTTTTCCCACATTCATTTAAAGTAACGGGCATTTATTTTTATTACTTGGTTTCTTTGTTTAGTTGGGTTTGGTTTTGTTCATTTCAAATATTATTATTATAAAAAGGGTAAAGTGCAATATCGCTAATGGACGTCGCTCAATTTTAGGTATGGTTATAGGCTCAAAGATAGCTTTAGAGACCCCCTATTGTTGTGAGTGTGACTTGAGGTGTTAATTGCCTTCTATTGTCCCCTGCATATGATTAGTGTGCGAGTTTTTATAGTGTGCAGTGGTATTTTGTTCTATTTGCTCTTTTATTGTGTGTATTGGGTCCTAACGCATATGAATAGCCTCTAAATTATTCCAGTGCAAGTTTGCTGATTATATCAAGTGATTGTGCCGGTGTCATTGCACTTTATCCCTTTTTCTAAAGTAGCTACTGTGTATTTCCACGCTTGCGCTGTGGTCCATTTTTAATTAGTGTTTTTAATCTAGACAAATTGTGTGAATAAATTCATTTATATTTTTGTATCTGGCCTCCTGTCCCGGTTTGTTCTGGACATCTATCTGTTTTCGATCACTACATTATGATGACATGTTTCAAGAATTACTAGCACATTGCCAGATCAAGAGCACAGCCTACGCTCAGCAAAGCCATGCACGCCCTTTAAAGTTCTACCAAGATGAACGCCGCCCTACAGACTCACATCACACAGTCTAAAGGTAAAACCTACTTTATACCCTCTAGAGCACCCCTGAATGATCAGTCAGACACAAAAGGCTTCACCAGATACCTGATTCGCAAAGAAATAGTTAGCTCTGGACTCCTTAAGTTTGCAGATAAACCAGAACATTATTGGGCCTGGAAAGCTTCCTTTGTCAACTCCACCAGTGATCTGAATTTAACCCCAGGGAAAAGCTAGATATACTGACTAGCAAGACCTTAGATGAACAAAAAACTTACCTCAAAGAGAAAAATATCTGTTTCAAGTGTGCCTCAACAAGTCACCTCGCCAAGAACTGAGACAAATGTGTGCAGTGCAAAGAGTGGAACAGCAACAAACACCTAGCTGCACTTCACCCAGGGCAAATGCCACGGAAATCATTAAGCTCTGCTGTGAATCAAGGCGGGGAGCAACAGGAAGATGAGACTCCAGGTTTTGTCAAAGTGAATAGAAGTCTGCGGGGACTCATGCGGCTCCCAATCATGCTCCAACATATGTTTGGTCCTACCCTGCAGGTCAAAGAAAGAAAGCTGTCCTTGATGAGCAGAGTAATAAGTCCCTGCCAAGACCAAGCTTTTGACCTTTTGGGCATTGGAGCAAATGCTGCACCATACACAGGGACATACTCAGGGATTGTGGAAAAAAAAAAGGACGACGTGCAAGCAACCTCATAGTTGAGTCAATAGATGGAAATGTACAGATCTTACTTCCATCACTCATAGAGTGTGACATGATGCCAGGCGACCGTTCAGAGATCCCATCAGCAGAGATAACACAGCAGCAGAGACAAACACGAAGTATGTAAACAGTACAATGGACCCAACAATGCTCCATATGCTCAACAACTTGACCTCGGTTGGGTCATTGTTGGAGAAGTATGTCTCAGAGGAGTCCACAAGTGTAACAGTGTCATTGTTTACAAGACTGATGTCTGACCTAATGGGCGTACGGCTTTCCTTAGAGCATGTCCTAGTGTTATTTACATCCAAGAGATGGACTTACTGGAAGACGACACCGATGACTTTGGAAGCACAGTATTCAAAAGGACAAAAGAGGATGAGAAAATAGCTTTGTCTTTTGAAGATCAAACCTTCCTTGAGATCATGGACAAAAACATCCACATGAATGATGCCAAAAGTTGGGTAGCTCCCTTACCATTTCATTCCTCAAGGCTCTGTATCCCAAATAATAGAGAGCAAGCAGCCAAATGTCTCTCATCTCTGTGTCGCACACTGGAAAGAAAGCCACACAGGAAAAAACAATATGTTGATTTCATGCAAGAAATCTTTGAGTCAAATCTGCCTATTAAAGAGAATCAAGAGTGCTGGTATCTACCAACATTTGGCGTCTCCCACCCTAAGAAGCCAGACCAAATTGAGGGTAGTGTTTGACTCCAGTGCCAGACCTCAATAATATTTTGCTTGGGGTCCTTCTTTTCCGCAGGGAGCCCTTTTGCAGTCACAGCAGATGTGCAACAGATGTTTTACTGTTTCACAGTCTGTGAGGACCACTGTGACTTCCTAAGGTTCTTGTGATTCGAAGATAATGACGTTGTACTGCTCCTCAGTAAAGGGTATAATACATAGTGGTATTATTTAATGCCAGGTGTGTAGTGTTCTGCCTCCACTTTAATTATTTACATCTAATGGTGTAGAGTTGTATTGCATTTGTTTTCTCATATTTGAGCCCCTTCTCTCTTGCTGTTGGTTTCCTGTTTGCTTCGGACTCCGAAGCCTTTTTTTTTGCCTTTGGTAGTTTTGAAGGTCTGAGTCTGTAAGTATTTCTATATAAAGTATATCTACTTTGATATAGTATTTGTGTATTGTCCGTTTTAGCATAACTTGCATGTTGAATTAATAGATGCTTGTGATTAACATTTCCTTATAGACATCCATGTCATAAAGTTAGCTTAAATGCTTACCAGTCCTGCAAGTCTTATGATAATGGAGAATTTTCTTATGGGATAGCTATATATGTTAGACTTGAGTTGCATATTCATGTATATGTATATATGGGCAGTTTGTAATGCCGTATTATTATATTTCCACAGTTTTACAAAATTGGAAAGATCCTCTCTCTACTCTGGTTTGCTGGGTCTTTATTTCATGGATCATATGTTAGCTATCTGCTATGCTCTGCTATGCATTTTTCATGTATTTTATATTCTTCCTACATGGTGATTCTGATCTTCATGAAACTTTGCAGGTACTCTCTGTGTACGCTCATGACAAAACTTTATCAAAAGATTTTTTAAAGTTTAAAAAATGCGAAAGTTAGGTAAGGACCAAATTCCTGTATGTGGCTGTCAAAACAGTAAGTTATGTATCTTGGCCACAGTTATTCCAGTGATCACAAAACTTGACACACTTGTTCCTCATAGGGGCTTGACCACCGATGCCAAATTTTGAGAATTTTAATGAATTAGTAGCCACATCACGATACAATGGGAAACATACTTTGTCCAACTCCTCCTGGGCAGTGAGACCGATCTGCACAAAAACGTATGCATAGACTCTGTGGAACGTCGTGATAAAAAGCTATCACTAAAACAATGCACAAGTTGTAGAGGACCAACTTCCTGTAGGGGGCTGCCGAAACAGGATTGGTTCAAAGGTTATTGCCACACAGTTGTTCCTCATGGGCCAATGATGTTCTGTGCAAATATTTTGCCTCAATCGGGCTTTAAATCACTCTGTTTTGATTTGTTTTTTATTAATTAGCATAATCACTATATGCGAAACCTACTTTTTGTAACTCCTCCTAGAGCGTGAGTCCCATCTGCACAAATTATGCATGTAAATTCGGTGGTGACTTGGAGCATTTGAAATAAATCGCCTTTTTGAGGGGCTTAACTCACCAAAATTGGCCTGGTTAAAATAATATTTCAAGGGTTTCAGCAATAGGCGTACAAAAAAGAGTCCAGGCCTGAAGACATTTTAAGACCAAAATTTACTTTTGGTCATAGCACCCCCAGCTGGCAACAAGAAATCAGCCTAACAGATGATGTTTTATGCATGGTTTTTTAATATATTGCATTTAAAGTAGAGAAGATACATTAGCATACAGGGAAACCAATTGAATAAATTGCAGAAATAATATAGGAAAGAAGTTCACTCTACAAATACTAGCTCAGTAGGTATACAGAGTTAAAAAAATTTGTTTAAAAGTTCATCATCTGAATCTCCATTGGCCCAGAGCCCATGCCATGGTCTTATGGTGTTATGGTTTTAAGCACGGCAGAGCAGCTTCAAGACTAGAGAGCCTCTTGTTTTGGAGGTCTGGAGGACTTCCGCATTTTAGGGCATCCTGAGGCGACAAGGTGGCCTTGGTCTGCCTCATCCACTGCACCAACGAGATGATGTTACAGTCACAATGCCACGTGTTGTCATGGAGGTAAAGCTTCTTCAGGTCTGACGGAGGAAAAAATTTAAAGTGTCACTTAAATTGAATCATCAGTAAACTATTATGTGTCACTCCCTTTTTCCTGTGAAAATGGGACAGGCTAGTGTTAGTCGTACCAGGCATATGGGAAAACATGTTTCCATCCACAGTCTTCAGGCGATTTCCACTAAGAGCCAGCTGAGAAAGATTGGCCATGTTCTTAAACACATCAGTTGGCAGGTGATCCAGACCATTGTTCCTCAGGTAGAGTTCCTGTAGTACATTTATGTCACTATGTCATTAAATTGACCAATGCACAATAAATGCAGTCTCAGTAAACATATAAACAATGTGCAAAAGGATATAAAAAGTTTAAAAGAAAGGTTACTTGTAAAGTCACCTAATATTCCTAATATACATACATACGTTAGCTATGAATACAACCTAAATTAAAAAAACACAATGCACATCAGAAATGATCCATATATGGGTATTTTTCACACTAAACTGATTCTGACTTTTCCATCAGATTTTCTCTTTATGAATAAACTCAAGACACTCTGTTACCTGCAAGTTGCCCAGGCCATCCAAAGTTGACAAGCTCAGTGTGGACAGAAGGTTGTTGTCTAGAACCAGCATTTCCAGAGATCGCAGCGGTCTGAAGGCTCCAGCAGGAATTTTCTTCAGACTGGATTTGGAGAGTCAGAATCCCTCAATCAACATCAATTCATCTACAACAACATCTACAGTATCTCAAAAAGATAAGGATGTAGATATGGTTTGGAAACAATTTGAAAACACAATACGCTTTTTTCTAATAAAGTAATAAGGGCGTTCACTCAGGGGCAAATTCACAAACAAAGTCTTGTGGCTGTGAATTGTGCATCAGTTGCAACCACTTTCGGCCAAGGTCCAATTAACAAAAGATATTGTCTAATGATATTATAGCTTAAACACAAACATTAGGTTCTGCAGCTGGTAGGTTAATTTCTGTGGTGGCTCTGATATTTAAAATGTTTACCAAGTAGTTTAAGTTAGTGTTTTTTGTATATCTTTTGTGTAAAAAGAAGTGTAAAACATTTACTATGACCTATTAATTCAGCAGGTGTAAGAGTTATAGTTATTCAATTGATTGTTTTGTTAATGTAAGTTTTTTATCGCTGAGTTAAGTTCTATACACGGGACTACGTATGATTTCTTTTGACTTACTTGTCCCAACAAATTCCCACTTGACAGACATCGATATTGTATGATTCTTCAAATCCCTGGATTACGTCCCATAATGATGTTTTTTAAATTTGAATGCCAACATTTAAAAATAGCTATTCATTTTCAACAATATTAATCTATGGCACCTCCACTCTGGTTAAGGTTAGAAAATAGTTGTGGTAATGGCAAATACATTATGGTTAAGGAAAAGGTCAGGTAATTAAAACACTTTGTCATGGAAAGATCGCTGTCATGCAATTCAAAACTGAAAAAAATTCAAAAAATATCAAAACCAACCATTCACCAGCATCCATAACGATCAATTTCACACACACTTCCTCCTGAGAGAGCCTCATGCTTGTATTGTATTGTAATCGGTTCTTGCGTCATTTTTGCCCTTAAAAAAGTCTGTCAAACTGTATGCTAAGGGAAAAAACACATCCGATAATTGCTCACTTAGAAGTAGTTTGGACCAAAGTGGCCCGGCTGTTTGAACTTATCCATATCTAAATGCATCATCAAGTATTTGGCGGAATCCAGAGTTACGTCTTGAGTAGTAGATCTCCCATTTTTTGGAGGGACCAGCTGGAAAAGGAAATTATTACACTGGGGGATTTGTATTTCAGTGGCATATTGAAATCCTTTGAGGAAGGGCCCCCGGATAGTTCAGTTGGTAGAGTTTTACTAGAGAGGTTTACTCCTCCCTTTGCTGCGTGCCATTTCCCCTCTCTCGCCCCTTTCATGTCTTCAGCTGTCCTGTCAATAAAAGCCTAAAAATGCCCTAAAAATAATCTTGAAAAAATGAAATCCTTTGAAAATGTGGAACAGCAATTCCCCAGGTCACAATGTTTCAGATATTTACAACTTCATCATCTGTTTGGGGGAGCCTGGTCAGGCCTCAAGAGGACATGGGAAAGGGATCTGTATATTCCACTGGAGTGGGACAAAATTGGTAGGAATATTAAAACTATGTCAGTACCTTATTCAGATCAAGCTCATTTGTCGCTTCAATTGGAAATCCTCCAAATTGTCTGAGAAGGGTCTGGTTGCAGACCTCCTCTGCGGGACTCAAGAATTGGATTGAAAAAGACACCAAAGATCCAGGAATCCAGGCACTAATATTTAGTTTCATAACCGTTATTTCTGAGAACAGCTTCACATCTGTGTTGCATACAGTTGACCAACTTCGGTCACCAGTGAACAGGTATTCCAGCCCAGGACGATTGAACTACATTCCACAATTCCTCTGCAATACTGGGTTTTGCCTCAGAAACAGCAATTTCTAATGTCACCCCACAAGTGTTCTATGGGACTGAGGTCTGGGGATTGGACTGGCCACTCCATAACATCAATCTTGTTATCTGGAACCAAATCTATTCTCGCTTACTGGTGTGTTTTGGGTCATTGTCTTGTTGAAAGACTCATTTCAAAGGCATTTCCTCTTCAACATGAGGCAACATGACCTCTTCAAGTATTTTGATGTACACTGAACCATGATCCCTGCTATGAGATAAATAGGCCTAACACAACAGTATGAGAAACATTCCCATAACATGATTTTTGCACCACCATGCTTTACTGTCTTCACAGTGTACTGTGGCATGAATTCAGTGCCACAGTATTGGTACTAGACTCAAAAAGTACTATTTTGCTCTCACATCATTCCACAGAATGTTGCGACATTTCTCCTTTGGCCACTCAATGTGTCCTTTGGCAAATTTCAACCTATTCAGTACATGTATTTTTCAGCAATGGGACTTTATTCTTCTATCTGATAGCTTTGCTTCACATAGCCTTCTTCTGATTGTAACACAGGTATCTTTAAGTCTTCTTGGATTTTCCTGGAGCTGGATTCTTCGATCCATTCGAATGGTAGTTGACTGTTTTTTTCCCACGCCGTTCAGGCTTCGGAGGCCATTTCAAGGCATTTAGACTCATTTTGGTTGACCAGCCTATAATTCTCTGCACTCTGCATTCTTTATAGGCTTTCCCCTCACCAATCAACTTTTTAATCAATGTCTGGAATGACCCATTTTGCTGTAAAATGCATTATAACCAACATGCACAACATTTGCATCCTTCCTTTCTTAAATATGGGCCATATTTGACACAATAGAAACCAATCACCTCACTAATTATACACAACACTGCTATTATTTTGAACATACCCCTTTCAATTACAGATTCAATTACACAGAATGAGCAGCATGCATGTCATAACTGTTGGGTCTGTTGGTTTTCTATGACTCTACAACACATTATTTTGGCATGTAGAAATATCACTTCTACCAAAAAATATGATTCATGAGGTTAGTGATGTTGGACTCCTATTATTTTGAACACAACTGTATGTCTGATTGCAAGGTCCCAGATTACATTTAGCCCAAGACTATTTTTTTCTAGAAGTTGGGTCAAGCCTATGTGGGAAAGATAAGCATATACTATTAGATGCTGGGTCCAAACCAGTTCAATAATAGCCAGACATATTCTTCTAAGAGGATGCAGGAGCGAAAGTGTGCCTTCAATCCAAGAGAGGGATTGTGAGATGGCTAGAGTAGTAGCGTTTGAAAAAAATGACATATAAATGGTCCGCAAGATTGACTGTCTACACTAGAAAATGGGGAAAGTACATGCACTTTCTGGAGGGCTCCTAAGAAGCCATGTGCTGTGGAGAGGTGTTTACTATGTGCTTATCACATATTATATGGTATTTATTTGGTTTGCAGTTTGTCATTTTCTTGTATTGTATTGTCTTGAATATTATAGTTATGTCTTGTCTTCAATTTTGTATAAGGAAGTGGTGATGACGAGTTGGAGTGTTCAGGGGGGAGGGGATGTGTTCATGTTGTGAGTTGTTTGATTTGTGTTTTGTTCTAAAAATAAAATTTAGCAATATAGTCTGATTCTCTCTACACATATTGTCCCTACATTACTAAATCTATCTAACTATGGCATTACTAAGCGTAGTATGTTTGACATTGAGAGGTTTATAGAAGCATCTACTACAGGGCAAATGTGATGACCTGTTATTGTCTAAGTTGAGGAACATGAGCTGTCTGAGTCCAGTAAAGGCCTTAGGAGAGATCTTCTGGATACGATTCTGGGAAAGGTCCAGAACTTTGAGGGCAATCAGAGGCTTAAAGGCATTAGACGGTAACATTGTCAGAGCGTTGAGAGGAAGATCTAATTCTGACAAGTTCCTCATTCCAGCAAACATCTCAGGTTTGAGGATGCCAATCTGGTTCTGTCCCAGCATAAGGAAGCGAAGGTTCAGGAGGTCCTAGAGGCATAAAAAGATATTTTTCGTGGTTAGATTATTGCATCGTGATTGCTGTACAAGTAATACATTCTTCTCTAAACTCCTCCTATACCTGAAATCCTCTTAGTGGAAGGTTGGTGATGTGGTTACCATAGAGGTTTAGGAGCATCAGTTGCTTTGCACCAGAGAGGGCCTGGGGGTGGATGGACGTGATGGCATTTTGTTCCAGGTTAATACTCTCAATCTTTGGGATTGATTTCAGAGCATTAGCCTTCAGGTCTGTGATACCGTTCTCACCTTTAGACAGCAGTAAGAAAGTTGATACTAACCCACACTGATTGTTTACTTGCAGTAAATGTCTGATAAATGTGTCTTTAATGTCACAATAATCTTTGGGACAATTTGATTAAAGGAGAAGTCCGTCGATTTCAACACGTATCGCTGTTGTTTGGAAATTTGGAGTGCTGTCAGTTGCAAGAAAAATTAAAACAATCGGTGCTGCCTACACCGTGTTATCCCCTGCTAAAGTTAGCACCCAAACAGGCTTAAACAGGGCCAGTTTTAAATGTGTTTTTAGCCTCTAAACATGTTCAAAATGTCATAACAAGTGCCCATCCATGTGCAGTTATTCCTTCCCAGGTAACACAGTGAATCTGACTGCAGTAGATGTTACAGAAAGGCATACAAGTTGTGTTAAGTCCACACTAGTCAATTGTGGAACTCATACAATCCAATATTCCCTATTTACTTACTTACTTACTACTTAGTAGTGACTACGTAGAAACAGGCTGTAACTTGACACCACAGTGGAGCCAGAAGAGCTGCAGTTTAACAGTTCAAGAACTTTTGACCTGTTGCAGCCAGTCACTTTGCTCCCCTGGCTCCACTGTGGTCACAGCCTGTTTTTACAGAGTCATTACTAAGGACATAACAAAGGCAAATCGTTTTTTTGTGGAAAAAATACATTTCTTGCAACTGACAGCACTCCAAATTTTCAAACAACAGAGTGACGTGATGAAATCAAACGGAATTCTCCTTTAACCATAAGGTATTCACCTAGTTTGACGATCCAGGCATCACGGGGCAGTTTGGAGGGAAAGGCACGAATCCCCATCTTATGACAGTTGACCTCTGACTTTTCTGGACCAGCCTTCCTGGAGCATCTACAAACATCAGGACAACCCTCCACAGCCTGCACCATCCAAAGGAGCACCAGCATCAACCAAGCCAAGTGTTGCATCTCCCCTGCAGAGTGGAGGATGTAGAGAGACAGAGAAAGAGATAGCCTTGTCATTGAGAATTTTTAATTTTAATTAATTTAATTTATACTATTTATTGATCCCCAGTGGGGAAATTACAATCTGCATTACAAGAAAGCAGTTGTCGTTATACTAGGGGTGGGTCTTGAGTTGTATTAGGACCCGGAAAATTAATTTACACAGTGTGAGCGTAAAGACCATACGTAAAGACTAGCCTCCCCACCGCAAATCATTGTTTAGTAGTGCAACGGACCATGGTTGATCCGTACAAATCAACATTTGGAATGCATGTAAACCTTTCATCAATTACAAGGTTTACTTATAGTGTGAAATAATTGTACGCTGTTACTTAAAGTAGGCTGATAAACTTCTATGGAGGGTTGCAGTGAAAATATACAGGCAATGCAATTTTCTGTTCACGTGAACGGCGCATGTTAACATCCGGTGCTATTATGGCACTGATGCCTAAACTGCCTATCTACCAGAGGGAATAGCAACGTGGATTTTGTTGCCACTTAAATGTCTGCGCTGCCCTCTGATGCTCCGAAACAGACGTTAGAGGCAACAGAAACATCGCTGCATGGGATGCAAGTTAACACTAACAGTGTACTTGGCAGCAGGAAACATTGACGTTAGCCCACCGTTAGCAAGTAGGTTGATTAAACACAGTTAACATGCTGACAGCTCAATGGTGTAAAAGTGACTGTATTTTACTGTAAAAGATTCCAACACATAGTCTGCCGCTAAAGCTATGAGCTAAAAGACACAACTAGCACTATGGTCACTGTTGTGATCAGAAAAACAACACAGATGGAACTAAATGTTGCGTTTAATTAAAACTGGTAAACCTTGTGATGCATTCATAGTTATTTTAAAATAACCTTTCCTCGTCTGTTTTTGTTATTTAACAGAAATTCGCTATGGAAAGAAGTTATTATTGTTAAAAGTTATTATAAAAAATTTTTATGATTAAAATTTTAATTTTTTACAGCAAACAAAATTAAAAATTAGATCATGCACAACATGTTAAGCAGTCTTTCCAGGAGACTACCATTGACCAATATGAGGTTGAGGTAGTCCACTAACCAGACCCCTGGTTAGTGGCCACTTCCACCCTCAATTCCATGACAGCCCCCAAAGAACAGGCCACAATGATCAGTGTATACACACGCCTTTTAATTACCATGTAATGAATACAATCATCTGTTCGCCAATCATTAAACTTGTATAATATACTCCAATTGGTTAGGGGTTTTACAAAATGGGCCATGATGGTCTTAGGGTTCCCTAATATGTAAAGACTGGGGCAAAATCAAAATCCACTCTTATGACCTCTGTGATATTCTCATGAACTAGGCCTGCACAATAAATCGTTAAAAAATATTGCGATCTCTGTATGCAATTTTCGATTTTTATTTTGATAGGCCAGCTCTCACAAAGTTCAGGTTTTCACCGTCAGCCAATGACAAAGCGCTTCTTAGTCATGTGTTTCACTCATCGAGCAAGCGGGGCAGTTCCATAGACAGCAGGGTAGTTTGGAAATAAACAAAATGGATATTGATGAAAACCCAGGTACTGACGAGAATCAGCCAACCACTCAGTCTCAAACCAAACTTGTTCCAAAAAAGGCTTGCATTCTGTGGTGTATTTTGGATTCAAGCAAGACAACAAGGGTCAGTCTGATGTGATATGCAAGACAGGCTTTGCTGGAACCGAGGAAAGTAAGTTTTTTCCTAATCATATTTTTTTGTGATTCCATACCTGATTAAAAAAACATCCTACAATTTGCACATTTTTTATTTTATTTTTGTTTTACATCATGTCCACTGTAGTGGACAACAGTATCATTTGAGTACGAAAAGAGACATTTGGTAGATACAAATTTTGACAACCAAGAATACAGACATTTGGGCTGCAGAGTAATTTTTATCCAAGAATACAGGCATTTTGATTAAAAAACAAACACATTTATCATTCTTGAATCCTTTTCCTTGCAAGGATATGTTTACTATTGAAGCTTAACACTTTATGTCCGTATCCTTTGATTTGTCCCCTTGAATCCCTTTAGCGTTATTTGAACAATAAACATAGAACTAATGTAACTATAACTGATTTTGTTTCTTGTTTTTTTCTTCTGTCAAACTTAATCCAATCTAATTTTTTCCTTCTTTCTTCATTTTGTTCTTAGTATTTTCTTTTTTAGTGGTGATAGTCCTGGAAGCAATTTCTCTTCTTGGTAATGCAGAGGAACATCTTGCATTTTGTGCATCTCATGTAGTGTACGTCTTGCTCTTGCAGCTCTTATTTCTGCATCTTTCTGCATGCTTGGTATATATCATCTCAGGCATGTGCATGGCTCCTAGCACAGATGGCTCTGGTTGTGGGATCCTCATTTTAGATGGTGGCTCATACTCATCCTCACTCTCTTCACAGCTTTTATTCAGTTCCGAACTCTCCAACACCTCTTTAGCTAGGAGTAATTTGAAGTCCAGGTACTGATGTGTGTTATTGGATGGTCTGTGCAGAGCTTTGCTGTCAGACTTGTATTGTATCCAGGAGTTTGTGATGGCAACATCAAAGAAGTGACTGATCATGCGCGATGTCCATTTCTTGGTCCGGCTTGACATATGATAGAAGCTAAGCATGCGATCACATAGATCCACACCACCCATGTTGTCATTATACTGCTTAATTACTGCTGGTCTTCTAAACTGGACCTGGAGCTTTTCTTTAGTGGACCATCTGGTACAGATGTCTTCCGGGTCTTTTCCATGTACAGTGGATGCCATGAGCACTGTTTTGTTGTCGAACCATTTTGTGATGGCCAGCTCAGGACTCTTTCTGACCACTGACACTTATGTCCCTCTCCCCTCTTTTTTCAAATGTTTGTCTACTGGCAGCTGGCACAGCTTTGGGACACGATTCTTCATTATGGTTCCAGATGCAGGAAGGCCCTTTGCCAGCAATGCGTCCAAAAGATCTATGGTTGTGAAGTACCTGTCAAAGAATATGTGGCTTCCTGTTGGAACAGATTCAACCATGCGTAGAACTGTTGTAGCTCCAACTCCTAACCTTTGGACTGTAAAGGTATTCTTCCCTTGGTATACTTCAAAATCAAGCATCAGACCATTTGGGGATGCAAGGACAAACACCTTTAGGCCAGTAGGGTTTGGCTTGCCGGGAACATACTGCCTGACTGGACAACGGCCTGTGAATGGGATGATTTGCTGATCAATACAGACCCTTTATGGGTTTGCAAGGCTGAGACAGCCAGGTCACAGCCAGGTCATTGACAATCTTGAGGGAGTTTCTTATCCTGAAGATCCTATCCCTTGTCATTTTGCTACTTATGACTGGCACTTTAGTTTTTTTGGCCCAAAATATTTTAATTCTGGGATAGCCAAGGCATGCCATGTGGACTGATATGCCAAAGAAGATTTTTATTTCTTGTGCGTAGTGTTCATACACATTCCTCTGCTTTGCAGCTCTCTTTGATTTGTGTATGTTGCCAAATCTCCAAAGACCTTGTTGTCAATGTACTGTGAAAAGTATTCAATTGGACTCCAGTCCGCACGACTTGTAGGGTCATCTTCAAGACGTGCTCAGGTAACACAGGTGCAAATCTAAAATGAAGGGAAAAAAATAAATGATACAACTCACATCAGAGACACGGGAATATATTTTGAATTATGGGTGCTAACAAATTTTTC
The DNA here is from genome assembly GCA_013375575.1 of Percina caprodes. Lineage (NCBI taxonomy): Eukaryota > Metazoa > Chordata > Actinopteri > Perciformes > Percidae > Percina > Percina caprodes. Next base: position 2,041,210 of record JABXJD010000076.1, read on the forward strand.
AGAGTGAAGCTTTCAACCAAAGTCAACCACCACACACCAAACTATATCCATCACAGTTTCTTGAACTGTATAGATTCAATTCCTTATATACCGAGATTAGCAATTGTAGGTGGAAGATGGCGCTGTTGTGTGTGGCTCGCCGCTTAGCTCTGCTGAGATTATTATTAATTGTCCTGCCCCTGCTTCTTTTGACCGTTCGGGTGGACAGGAACGTTATAGAAAGGGGTAAGAAGAATGGGGGTGTTGCTGTGTATGTAAGTAAAAAGCGGTGCAACCCGGGACATGTGAATGTGAAAGAACGTTTCTGTAGCCCGGACATTGAACTGCTGGCTGTGGGGTTTTGTCCGTACTATCTACTGGAGTTTACGTCTGCCATAATTATCGCTGTCTACATTCCACCATCTGCTGATGTGGAGGCAGCTGCTGACGTCATTCACACCACTGTCTTACAACTCCCAACGCAGCATCCCAACGCCTTGATGGTTATCACTGGGGATTTTAATCATGTTTCTTTGGATAAATCCCTCCTGCCCCACAAGAGACAATAAAACTTTGGACCTCCTGTATGTAAATGCTAAGGATGCATACAGTGTCACTGCCCTTCCCCCTTGGCAAATCAGATCACAGCCTTGTCTCGCTGTCTCCTATGTATGTTCCTCGTGTCCTGCGGCAGCCTGTCCACAAAAGGACTGTGAGGAGGCTGAGGAGGCACTGCAGAACTGCTTGGAGTCTACAGACTGGGGCGTGCTCTGTGAGCCACATGGGGAGGACATCAATAACATGGTTGATCAAGTTCTGTGAGAACACCACCATGCCAGGTGAGGAGACAGCTGGAGAGGCTTGACCAGCGCAAGGCTGCTAGCCTGGCCGGCATCAGCCCCAGGGTCCTGAAGACCTGCGCCAGTCAGCTGTCTGGTGTTCTCTAGTACCAATTCAACCTGAGCCTGCAGAGGGTGCCGCTGTTGTGGAACATGTCCTGCCTTGTCCCGATCCCCAAGAAGTCGACTCCATCTGACCTTAAGGACTACCGCCCAGTGACTCTCACATCCCATGTGACGAAGGTGCTGGAGAGGCTGGTCTTGGCCTACCTGTGGCCGCAGGTGAGTTCTTCTCTGGACCCTCTACAGTTTGCCTACCAGCCTTGTCTGGGAGTGGACGACGCTGTCATCTATCTTCTGCAGCGAGCTCATTTACACCTGGATGGCGGTGGCGGCATTGTGAGAATCACATTTTTTGATTTCTCCAGTGCATCCAACACCATCCAGCCACTGCTACTAGGTGAGAAGCGGGTGATGGGTATCGGTGCGTCCACAGTCTCCTGGATCACTGACAGACAGACCACAGTTTGTCCGCCTGGACCGTGTTCTGTCTGATGTGGTGGTGAGTGGTATGAGGGCCCCACAGGGGACTGTGCCATCTCCTTTTCTGTTCACCTTATACACCACAGACTTCCAGTACAACTCAGAGTCATGTCACCTACAGAAGTTATCTGATGACTCGGCAGTTGTTGGGTGTATAAGGGATGGACAGGAGGGAGAGTACAGGGCACTGGTGGATGACTTTGTGGAGTGGTCTGGTAAGAATTGCCTGCTGCTGAACGTGGATAAGACCAGAGAGATGGTGATCAACTTCAGGAGGAAGGGAACGGCTCTGCAGCCCCTTTGCATCCTGGGAAATGACGTGGACATGGTGGAGAAGTACAGATACCTGGGTGTCAACATTGAAAACAGGCTGAACTGGAAGATCAACAGCACTGCTGTTTACAAGAAGGGGATGAGCAGACTCTATTTCCTGAGGAAGCTGAGATCCTTCAACGTGTGCAGCAGAATGTTGGAGATGTTCTACAAGTCTGTTGTGGCAAGCGCTCTGTTCTCCTCCGTCATCTGCTGGGGCAGCAGCATCGGAGCCAGCGACACAAACAGACTGAACAAACTGATCAGGAAGGCTGGCTCCATGATCAGCTGCAAACAGGACACATTTGAAGCTGTGGTGAAGAGGAGGTCTCTGAACAAACTGTTATCTATTTTGGATAACCAAGACCACCCTCTCCACCCCACACTGGTCCAACAGAGGAGCTCCTTCTCAAAGAGACTCCGACAGCTTTGATGCCGCACAGACCGCTACAGAAAATCCTTCCTACCACAGGCAATAACAGTTTTTAACATGTCATCACATAAGATAAGACACAGATAACACTTTTTAGACACCACACTACTGCAACCTGCACAATTGGTTTATTTACATTTAGCATACATTTTAGCATTATTTAAGCAGTTGCTCATTTTGGTTTTCCCATTCTGTATATATTCAAATATTTGTTCTTTTATTTTATTCGTATTATTATTATTTCATGTATATTGTATGTATGTATATTTTTCCTAGTATCTCATTTATATTTATATTCTGTGTTGTGTGACTGATGTGCTGCTGTAACACCGTAATTTCCCATTTTTCTTGGCATCAATACATATCTATCTATCTATCTATCTATCTATCTATCTATCTATCTATCTATCTATCTAGCTAGCTAGCAAGCTAGCTATCTATCTAATCACTCAGAATGTGTCACCGCTGCTGGTGTATGACCGCTTGACCCTTGTAACTATAGGTAATTCAGCGGAGAAAATGCTGATCTACGGCTCTGGCGAGCAGTCAAAGACCCCTTTCCTGGCGTCCATACCAGATTACCTACGGTGTCAACCTTGCCTGCTACCCCGCCAAAATAAAAATCGCCACAGGGGATGCGGTAGGAGAGGCGGAGTTCGTGTCAGGCTTGGAGCTTACCGGGCTTCACTTTCCACATGCGATCCAGACCATCCAGGTGTCGGGTTTTCTGCGGAGTTTGCTGGTTACGATTGGCAGCGATCGTTGGCGTATAGTTACCGGTGGCTCCGGCCTACTGTGGACCTGCCTGACTCCAGGTGCCTGCCTCCCCGCTGCCGGAGCGTGAAGCTCTCTAGATGCGGCTGTGTGGACGGGAATTTCCGCCTTTCCAACAGTCTGGAAGGCAATCAATTCACATGGCACTGATCAACACCAGATCAGTCTTAAGACTTTCATCCTCAGTGATTTTTTTTAACGTTTTTACGTCTTCTGCTGACCAAAACCTGGCTAAAACCAGGTGAAAACAGCGCTGTGAGTTTTCTGAATTTCTGGCTGATGTTGTTCCAAAATACGACAAGCTCCTGCTCTGTGGGGACTTCAATATTCATGTTTGTTGCCCTTCAAACCCTTTTGCTAATGATTTTAAAACTTTGTTGAACTCTTTTGGTCTTAATCAATGTGTGAATAGGCGACGTTTCAGTGCGTGGTAGAATGCGACTCGCGTTGCATCTCTGCTGTCGGAGATTTTTTTTTTTAAACCTCTGCCTTCAATCTATTTGATCCCTAGAACACAGTCCTCTGTCCACTTCCGGGTTCGGCCCCGCCCAGTCCGAGTACAGATAGAGATACAGATAATTAATGTGGTAAACAGATACAGATACAGATAATGCTGTACTTGCTCATCCCTAATAAATACCTTATCCAATACAATAATTAGCCTGCCATAGGCTACTGATCCTGAGACACCAGACTATAATAGACCGTTATTGCTATCCAACCAAGTTAAATTTCTTTCATACCCATACTGTCAAGATGAACACAAAATATCTCTTTATTATGCCAAAGGAACGTTGTAGTGTCAAAACAGTACTAAGGCTTCGTTAATACTGGAACACAGGTACAAGCGAAAAAACAAAAACAAAATCCAAGACAGAACAAACTAGGCACAGGTATGTAGCCACTCGGCTACAAGCTCAAATACGGAGCCACAAAACAAGTATAAAACACATCACTAAATTATATTAAATTAAATCAAAGTGACGCAAACTATCAGTCCTGACACAAACATTGAAATAGAGACATGCAGTCTTAAGTTTTTGTAGAACAGCAATAGCAAATTAAAGTCATAAAGATATTGGGCCGTATGCATTAAAAGTTCTTAACGTATGTTAAACTGGGCCTAATAATTTCATAACAATACAGTAGGACAATTAAAAATAGGTGTGACTTCATTCAGGTTTCCCTATACGTAAGTAGGCTTTACACACGTGTAAAATAACACAATTATCTCCAATAATTTGTATAAACTTTCAGCTGAACTGTTACTTAACAGTTCATAAAACATGCCAATTTAGTGCATGACGGCACCATAATAATAAACCACCATTCTTACCTTGTGCTGCATTCATAACACCCCCAAAAAATTCTCATCTGCCCTGCCAGGAAAGTCTTCACTCATGAATGAGTTGGCAAAATCGGCAGATTCATTCTAATCAAATTATGTGTATATCTCTTACTTACCAAAATTTAAAATGTATTACATGAAAGGGATTTGGTTTATATTAATAATCAATTTATTAAAAAAAAAAATTCTTCAATTATGGTTGTAGTAGTTTATCGTTTCGCTAGGGGGGCCCTAGTTCCCACAGCCACTATGCCAAAATGAAACACTAAAATCAAAACTTAACACTCCTTTCTAAAAATGAAATTCTTGCAACAAAACCATACACACAAGCACCATTTGAATTACTCTTTCATTTCACCAGCAACACACTGATATAAAACACAGCCGTCTTTGTGTTTCTATTTTTAGTGTAATTTTCTGAGACTCAGTTTTCTGTAAAACTCAAACGTAGAATTTCTGCAGTAATCAAACAAGATTTTTACAGTTTTACAAAAAACAAACATTCTTACAGAAATAAAGAAAAATATAATCACAAATCATCAAATTTAGCAACAAAAGTAAAAAAAAAAAACTATTGGGAAAAAAACATATACGTCCACACCTGACTCCTCTCTCGTTTAGTCCTCCTCATTCTCTGACTCTCATTTACTCCATACTTGCAAAGTTCTCAAAATGGCTTATTTATTTGTAGTGCTAAGGCTCAGATTGGTGTTTTGTGTTCTGTGCAAGTGTTTTCAGGTCTGTATTTAATTCAATTAAATTCAATTTTATTTATAGTATCAATTCATAACAAGAGTTATCTTGAGATACTTTACAGATAGAGTAGGTCTAGACCACACTCCATAATTTACAAGGACCCAACAGTTCTAGTAGTTCCCTCCAGAGCAAGCAACAGTGCGAAAGTGGCGAGGAAAAACTTCCTTTTAGGCAGAAACCTCGGACAGACCCAGGCTCTTAGTAGAGAATGAAGAGATGAACATGGCATCGCAGGACGTGTAGCGGGACCATGGCGACAGCTGCTACCATGATTTTGGAGCCTCCCTGATCCAAGGAAACATGCTGGGCGAAAAAGAACATAAGGACTCTGGGGAATGACTCCCCAGAGCTAGGTTAGTAACAAGCATTTCTGGGACATGGATGCACACAAATGGAAATATAGAAAGATAGAGGAGAGAGGAGCCCAGTGTGTCAAAGGAAGGAAGTCCCCAAGCAGTCTAAAACTATTACAACATAACTAGGAGAGACAGGGTAAAGAGAGGAGTCTTGTCAGGCTAGAACTCTCCCCAACCGGATCGGGCTGTATGCCCTGCCTCCCTCTAGTTTTATTATATTATAGATAGATCTAACAACTAAGACGAGAAGCAGGTGGGCCGGGTTAGGCGGAAGCTGCGACTCCTTGCTCCCTAACAATATTCAATTATATGCCCTAACTAAAAGCTTTATCAAAGAATAACTAGGAGAGACAGAGTAAAGAGAGGAGCCTGGTCAGGCTAGAACTCTCCCCAACCGGATCGGGCTGTATCGCCCTACCTCCCTCTAGTTTTATTATATTATTGATTATATGATTGATAGATCTGACGGGGAACCATCACCTTATCGTGGTGGAGAGGTTTGTGTGTCTCTATGAACCTGAGGGCTGTGTTATCTGGAGCTTTGTGCTCCTGGTAGTGTCTCCCATGGCAAAGTGGTCTCAGGGGAGGGGCCAGACAAAGAATGGTTCAAAAAACCTCATGGAAAAACAAGGAAGGGATCAAGGGACCCTGCCCGTTTGAAGCCTGGGGCCCCCGTCTGGAGCCAGGCCCAGACGGCGGGCTCGTCGGCGAGCGCCTGGTGGCCGGGTTTGCCACGGAGCCCGGCCGGGCACAGCCCGAAGAAGCTACGTGGCACCTCTCCCTCCAGCCCATGGGCCCACCACCTGTGGGAGGAACCAATGGGGTCGGGTGCGCTGCCATATGGGTGGCAGCGAAGGTCAGGGGCTTCGACAGACCAGACCCGGGCGGCAGAGGCTGGCTCTGGGGACGTGGAATGTCACCTCTCTGTGGGGGAAGGAGCCGGAACTTGTGCGGGAGGTGGAGCGCTACCAGTTAGATCTGGTGGGGCTTACCTCTACGCACAGTCTCGGTTCTGTAACCGTACTCCTGGATAGGGGTTGGACTCTGTCCTACTCTGGAGTTGCCCAGGGTGTGAGGCACCGGGCGGGTGTGGGGATACTCACAAGCCCCCGGCTGAGCGCCGCTGCGTTGGAGTTTACCCCGGGTGATGGGGGGGAAAACTCTGACTGTTGTTTGTGCATATACAACAAACAAGAGTTCGGAGTATTGGGAGGAACGGCCTCCCTGATCTTAACCAGAGTCTGTTGTTGGACTTCTGTGCTAGTCATGGATTGTCCATCACAAACACCATGTTCGAACATACAGGATGCTCATAAGTGTACGTGGTACCACAGCACCCTAGGCCAAAGGTCAATGATCGATTTTATAATAGTTTCATCTAATCTGAGGCCGTATATTTTGGACACTCGGGTGAAGAGAGAGGCAGAGCTGTCAACTGATCACCATCTGGTGGTGAGTTCAATTCAATTTCAATTCAATTTTATTTATAGTATCAATTCATAACAAACGTTATCTCGAGACACTTTACAGATAGAGCAGGTCTAGACCACACTCCAGAATTTACAAGGACCCAACAGTTCTAGTAGATGAAGAGTGGCAATAACAGTCACAAAAAAAATAAAAAATAGTAGTTTGTAGTAGTTCTTTGTAGTAGTTCATGGCATAGCAGGGCACTGTGCGGCATTACAAGGCACAGCAGGACGTAGCAGGATGAACCTGGCATCGCAGGACGTGTAGCGGGATCATGGCAACAGCTGCTACCATGGTTTTGGAGCCTCCCTGATGCAAGAAAACATGCTGGGCGAAAAAGAACATAAGGACTCCGGGGAATGACTCCCCAGAGCTAGGTTAGTAACAAGCATTTCTGGGACATGGATGCACACAAATGGAAAGACAGAAAGAGAGAGGAACTTGGTGTGTCAAAGGAAGTCCCCCAGCAGTCTAAACTATTACAGCATAACTAAGAGAGACAGGGTAAAGAGAGGAGCCAACCGGATCCCATCCCTCTGTCTAGAGGAGATGGGAAGAGAGAGAGAGATCCATCCCTCTGTCTAGAGGAGGTGGATGAGAGAGAGAGAGATATCCATCCCTTTGTCTAAAGGAGATGGGGGGAGAGAGATCCACCCCTCTGTCTAGAGGAGGTGGACAAGAGAGGGAGAGAGAAAGAGAGAGAGACATAACCATCCCTCTGTCCAGAGGAGATGAGGAGAGGGAGAGAGAGTGCGAGAGAGAGATCCATCCCTCTGTCTAGAGGAGGTGGACGAGAGAGAGAGAGAGAGAGAGAAAGATAGACATAACCATCCCTCTGTCTAGAGGAGGTGGATATGAGAGAGAGAGAGAGAGAGAGAATTCAATTTTATTTACATAGTTCTTAATCACGACAACAGTTATCTCTTTGCCTATAGCGACGTAACTAATGGATGGTTCAGGACTCTCCTGAGCTAGCCCTAACTATAAGCTTTATCAAAGACGAAAGTCTTAAGCCTAATCTTAAATGTGGAGACGGTGTCTGCCTCCTGAACCCAAACTGGAACCTTGTTCCACAGGAGAGGAGCCTGATAGCTCAACGCTCTGGCTCCCATTCTACTTTTAGAGACTCTAGGAACCACCTGTAACCCTGCATTCTGGTAGCGCAGTGCTCTTGTAGGGTTGAAAGGTACTATGAGCTCTTTAAGATAAGATGGTGCCTGACCATGAAGAGCTTTGTAGGTGAGAAGAAGGATTTTAAATTCTATTCTGGATTTTACAGGAAGCCAATGCAGAGAAGCTAAAACAGGAGAGATGTGATCTCTTTTCCTGGTTCCTGTCAGAACACGTGCTGCAGCATTCTGGATCAGCTGAAGAGTCTTTATGGACTTTTTTGAGCAGCCTGATAATAAAGAATTGCAGTAATCCAGCCTAGAAGTAACAAACGCATGGACTAGTTTTTCTGCATCATTTTTAGACAGGATATTCCTGATTTTTGCAATATTACGTAGGTGAAAAAAAGCGATCCTTGAAATTTGCTTTATGTGGGAATTAAAGGACATGTCCTGATCAAAGATAACACCAAGATTCTTCACAGTGGTGCTGCAGGCCAGAGTGATGCCATCCAGAGTAATGCCATCCAGAGTAACTATCTCTTTGGATAATGCGTCACGGAGGTGCTTGGGCCTGTTGAAGGTAGATGTTACCAGTAGTCTCAGTATGGGGAGGATCCGGAAGGACGAATCAAACTCTGATTTCTGGTTTAAGATGGGGTGTTTTTATTCATCCCACAAAAGGCCCAAAGGCAAGATACAGAAATACAAAAATAATAAAAATCAAAGACTTTCAAAACTGAAAAAGAAATAGACTTGAGAGTCAACACAATATAAGTAAAATACTAAACTAAAGAACAAGTGTTCATAAATTGCCTTTTGACTGCAATTAACCTGGCTCACTAGACTTACGTCTTCCTATATCCAGCCTCCCTTCGTAACTGAAACCTCCCTCTCAAATAACCTGATAGCGCACCCCAGAAATGGACTAAACCATTCTTACTAATATTGCAAGGGTTGCTCAGGCTGGAAGCATACAAAAAGGCTCTAGAACTGCCAAAACACTACTCTACATAACGAAATACTCGTAATAATATAAATACAACCCAAATAGGTGTAACTGCCCAACAAGATATCTCAAATTACCATATTAACGGTTTATCGTTTTAATCGGATCGCTTCTGGTAAACCCCAGAAATCCGCCCGGCTATAAAGACACCGGTGAACACGGCAAACTCCCCTTTTACCATCACATCAAAAGACGCAGGTAAGATGACACAAACATGCTGGAATGAATGATTTGTATTACCTTTTAAAATAAACAGATTAACAAATAACTGATAGTTGTGTGGTTATTATAACTAAGGAATGTTTAGTGAAATACGATGGTAATGATGAACAATGGTTGAAGATGATTAACTGATTGGTGGAGTAATGTATTTAGCGTTGCATGCATATCAACGTAGCTTCAGCTGTTATTTATGTGCACTAGAAAACTACGTGATTACTGTAGGGCTATGGAAATGAATGGAGAAACGGAGTAACTTATACACAACGAAGGTAACTAAACAAACACGTGTCACACACTAGCATATCACCACGGGAGTCTTTTAAAGTCAGTGTACGGTGACGGTCGCAATGCACCCTGTCACACACCCCCCTCCTTAACAACAAGCGTCCCGGTCCATCACAGGACGTGAGAGAAAGTCAGCAACAACATTGTCCTTGCCAGCCCTATACCTCACCGTAAACCTGTACGGCTGTAGGGAAAGGTGCCAGCGCGTGATCCTTGAATTAGAGTCACGCATACGATGGAGCCACTGCAAGGGCCTGTGGTCTGTCTCCAAGACAAACTCTTTGCCGACAAGATAGTACTTCAAAGTGTCTAATGCCCACTTGATGGCAAGACACTCCTTCTCAATGGTGGAGTACCGTGTCTTGCGGGGAAACAGTTTGCGACTCACAAACTGTATGGGCATTCTGTCCTCACCCTCTCCCTGTAACAACACTGCCCCCAGGCCAATGCCCGAAGCATCAGTTTGCACGGTGAAAGGCAAGGAGAAGTCAGGACTCTGCAACACTGGATCATGACACAAGCTCTCCTTGAGGTCATAAAAGGCTTCCTCACATGCTGCAGTCCAGACCACCTTGTTGGGACTGGTCTTGTGCGTGAGGTTCGACAGGGGAACAGCACGGCTGGAAAAGTCAGGGATAAAGCGTCGATACCAGCCAACCAACCCTAGGGATGATCTCACCCCCTTCTTGGTTGATGGAGGTTGGGAACAACGGATTGCGTTCACCTTGAGGACGAATGGTGCCACCTCCCAGGACGTATCCCAAGTAGCACACTTCTGACCGGGCAAGCTGGCATTTGCTGGAGTTCACCACCAACCCGGCACGATGAATCCTCAGGAAGATATCTCTCAGGTGACGAAGATGTTCGTCCCACGACAAACTGTAGATAATGACGTCATCAATATATGCTGCGGCGTAGTCCTCAGCGCCTCTCAACACTTCGTCCATGAGACGCTGGAAAGTTGCGGCTGCGCCATGCAGACCAAAGGGCATAACCCTGAACTGGTACAAACCGGAGGGTGCTTTGAAGGAAGTCAGCTCCTGGGCTTGGGGTGAAAGCGGTACCTGCCAGTACCCCTTACACAAATCCAGGGTGCTGAGAAACTTTGCCTTCCCTAGGCGTTCCACTAGTTCATCCACTCATGGCATGGGATAAGGATCAAAAGCCGATATGGAATTCAGCTTGGAGAAGTCAACACAGAAGCGGAGCCCACCGTCCTTCTTCGGCACCAAGACCACCGGACTGCACCACTCGCTGCGCGATCTCTCAATCACCCCCATCTCCAGCATCGCTACCACCTCCTGTTTCAGTGCGGGGATCAGTCGCGCCGGAACTCTGGTGGAGGTCTGCCGGACAGGACCCGAAGAAGTCAGCCGAATGTCGTGGGTGATGATGTCTGTCCGCCCTGGCGGATCTTTAAACAGGCCTCTTGGGATGATGTGCAGCAGATCCTTCTGCTGTTCAGTCATTAAGTGGTCAACAGAGGGGTAGGTTGACTTGCCGCCCGCAGTAGGAAAATACTGCTCCGACGGTTCCTCTTCCTCTTTCACAATCTGTGCCCACAACTGGTCTTTGATAGAAGATAGTCTGTCATACCATTGTTTGAGGAGGTTCACGTCGAAGATCTGCTTGGAGAGACGTCTGCCTGGCATCTCGATTTCATAGGTGACCTCTCTGACCTTGCGAAGCACCTTGAAAGGGCCTTGCCACTTCGCCAGCAGACTGCTTTCAGATGACGGCAACAACAGCAGCACGTCCTGTCCAGACACAAAGATACGCCTGCGTGCCGTTCGGTCATACCATGTCTTTAGTCTCGTCTGAGACTCGGTCAGGTGTTGGCGAGCCTTGGAGCTCAACTGGTCCAGCTTCTCCCGCATCTTCAGGACATAACTCACGATGTTAGTTGGTTGATGAGGAGCGTCCCCCTCCCAACTCTCTCGAAGGATGTCAAGTGGGCCTCTCACCTCTCGTCCGAACAGGAGTTCAAAAGGAGAGAACCCGGTGGATGCCTGCGGGACTTCTCTATAGGCAAACATCAGGTATGGAAGCCACTGGTCCCAGTCAGCACCTGACTCTGACACAAATTTCCGCAGCATCGACTTCAAGGTCTGGTTGAATCTTTCAACCATGCCGTCGGTCTGCGGGTGGTAGGGTGTGGTTTTAATGCCCTAAATCCCTAACAAGGAGTACACCTGCTTCATTGTGTTACCGATGAAGTTAGTTCCCTGATCGGTTAAAACTTCTTTGGGGACCCCTACACGAGAATAAAGTTGTAGCAAGCTATTAGCTACTTGTCTAGCCTTAGTGTTTCTGAGAGGGAAAACCTCTGGGTAACGTGTTGCATAATCACAAATTACTAAAATGTAGCGGTGACCTGTCCTGCTTCTCTCTAAGGGACCAACTACATCCATCGCAATGCGACTAAAAGGTGTATCCATGATGGGGAGACTAATGAGGGGAGCTTTCAAGCCTCTCCTGGAGTGAGCAGATAATTGACACTCTGGGCAAGACCTACAGTACTCTGCTATGTCTTTGCTGAAACCTGGCCAATAGAATCTTCGCCGGATTCGCTGCTCTGTCTTCTCCCTTCCTAGGTGACCTGACCATGGAATACTATGACCCAAGAGCAACACTTTAGCTCTGAGAACCTCAGGAACAACTAACTGCTCAGTATCAGTGCTCACTCTGTACAACTTGTCATTGTTGACAACGAAACACGCGTCACCCTCCCTCAGGGCTTCACTAGCCTCTTCAGGAGTCTTAGCAGAAGAAAAGCAAGTGCTAAGAGAAGGGTCTGTCTGTTGAAATTTCAGGAAGTCCTCACAAAAGACTTCAGTGTCCTCTAAAGGTGGTGAGGGTAAATCTTCCTGTATCACAGTACCCGTCACTTTAGCTCTTCGCTTTTCCGCTCTAGTTTTTCTAGGTTTGCCACCAGGGCTACTCTCATGTGGTAACTCGGACCAAACTTTAGCGTGGGCAATAACGTTTTATCTGAGTTTAACATTAGAAAATTACAGCTCATCCAGGTTTTAATATCCTGAAGGCACATTTGAAGTTTAGCTAACTGATTAGTTTCATCCGGCTTGATCGATAGATATAATTGAGTATCATCTGCATAACAATGAAAGTTTATGGAGTGTTTCCTGATAATATTGCCTAAAGGAAGCATATATAAAGTGAACAGGATTGGACCGAGAACAGATCCTTGTGGGACTGCATGACTAACTTTGGCGTGCACGGAGGATTCATCGTTAACATGAACAAACTGAGATTGATCTGATAAATAAGACTTAAACCAGCTTAGAGCAGTCCCTTTAATGCCAATTAAATGTTCCAATCTCTGTAATAAGATATGATGGTCAATGGTATCAAAGGCAGCACTAAGATCTAATAACACCAATACAGAGATAAGTCCTTTGTCTGATACAATTAGGAGGTCATTAGTAATTTTCACAAGTGCTGTCTCTGTGCTATGATTAACTCTAAATCCTGACTGAAAATCCTCAAATAAGCTGTTGCTATGCAGAAAGTCACATAGCTGTTTGGCGACTACTTTCTCAAGAATTTTAGAGAGAAATGGAAGGTTGGATATAGGTCTATAGTTGGCTAAAACATCTGGATCAAGGTTGGGCTTTTTCAGAAGGGGTTTAATTACAGCTACTTTAAAGTGCTGTGGTACATAGCCTGTTAATAAAGACAGATTGGTTATATCTAGTAAAGTGTTGACTAAGGGGAAAACTTCTTTAAGTAGCCTAGTCAGGATGGAGTCTAAGAGGCAGGTTGATGGTTTAGATGAAGAAATAATCAAGTGAAGCAAAGCAGTCTAAACATATATCTGGTTTTACAGCTGTTTCTAAGGTTCCTGAGTTTAGAGGTAAGTCAGTGCCAGTTAAAGGCAGGTCTTGGTGAATTTTGCTTCTAATAGTTATAATTTTATCATTGAAGAACCTCATAAAGTCGTTACTACTAAGAGCTATGGGAATACTTGGCTCAGTAGAGCTGTGGTCTTCTGTCAGCCTGGCTTCAGTGCTGAAAAGAAACCTGGGGTTGTTTCTATTTTCCTCTATTAGTGACGAGTAGTACGCTGCTCTGGCATTACGTAGGGCCTTCCTATAAGTTTTAACCCTCATGTTGTCCTCGGGTCAAATTTGACCAATTTTTAGTTTTTTCATCACAAAAAATGGACCTTTGAAATAAGCTGAAAATATCAACATTAGAAATATCAAATAATTTGGGAAAAAAACATCAAAAAAAGGACCCATAACACTGAAAAAGTGACAAAAATGTCAGAAAAAGCACTAACTTTTTTTCATGGTTGACGGGAAGACAACACAAGGGTTAAGACTATTTTGCCAGATTAAACGAGAATTTTCCAGTTTGGTGGAGCGCCAAATCTTCTCAAGTTTCCGCGATATTTGCTTTAATTTGCGAGTTTCAGTGTTATACCATGGAGCTAACCGTCTTTGTTTTATTATCTTCTTTTTTAGAGGGGCAACAGAGTCGAGTATCGTTCGCAGCGAGCCTGCTGCACTATCAACAAAATGATCGATTTGGGAGGGACTGAAATTTGCATAGGAGTCCTCCGTTACTTTGTGACCTGGTAATGAATTAAATGCTAATGTAATCACATCCTTAAATTTAGCTACAGCACTATCAGATAGACATCTTGTATAGACATTTTTGCCTACTGGCGTGTAGTTCAGCAGTATAAACTCAAAAGTTATCAAACAGTGGTCAGATAAAAAGGGATTCTGTGGGAACACTATTAAATGTTAAATTTCAACACCATATATCAGAACAAGGTTGAGGGTGTGGTTAAAACGGTGAGTCGGTTTATGAACACTTTGAGAGAAGCCAATAGAATAGAATCTAATAGTACGCAGTATTAAGGCTAACATTCTCATCGTCCACATGAATATTAAAATCCCCTACAATAACAACTTTGTCCTTTTTTAGCACTAAATTTTCACAAGAACTCTGCAAATTCAGATAAGAATTCAGAGTATGGACCAGGTGCTCGGTACACTATAACAAATAGAACTGGCTGCAGTGATTTCCAACTTGGGTGTGAAAGACTAAGGACAAGACTTTCAAATGAGTTATAATTTAGTTTAGGTTTAGAGCTGATTAATAGACTAGAATCAAAAATAGCTGCAACACCACCTCCTCGGCCTGTGCCTCGAGGAATGTGAGTATTAATATGACTGGGGGGGGTGGATTCATTTAGACTAACATATTCTCCATCACCCAGCCAGGTTTCAGTACGAGAAAATAAATCAATATTAGAATCTGATATTAATTCATTTACTAGTACACCTTTAGTAGAGAGAGATCTAATGTTTAAGAGTCCACATTTAATTCTCCTATTCTTTTTCACTATTGCACTTGTCGTTTTAATTGTTATGAGGTTTTCATGCACAGCTCCTCTTCTGTTTACCTTTGATTTAAATAATTTCAATGGTCGGGGGGCAGACACCGTCACTATGGGGTTTTTACTAGGTAATTCCTGGAATGGAGGAGCAGAGAAGTGTGTTAGACTGTGACTCTGTCTCCTGGTCCCAGCTCTGGATTGTCAGGGATTAGGTCCACTAATAAACTTGTCCAGGTTTCTAGAAATGAGAGCTGCTCCATCCCAAGTGGGATGAATGCCGTCTCTCCAAATCAGACCAGGTCTTCCCCAGAAAGACTGCCAGTGGTCTACAAAGCCCACATCATTATCTGGACACCACCTCGATAGCCAGCGGCGAAATGACGACATGCGGCTATACATGTCATCGGTGGTTAGATTTGGGCGATGTCCGACATTGACTTTGCGTATGTACACACCTATTCAACATTAATCTTGGTGACTTCCGTTTGGCGTAACCGGGAGTCATTAACGCCAACGTGAATAACAATCTTACTGTATTTACGTTAATCCTTAGCCAGCAGTTTCAGGCTCTGGCCCCCGGGATGCACTTAACTATGGCTGCTGGCTTCGCTAACTTCACGTTTCTCAAAATAGAGCTGCTGATAACCAGAGTGGGTTTCTCAGCGGGAGTATCGCTGAGCGGGGAAAATCTGTTAGAAACGTCAACATGCTGGTGGTGGTCCGTGGCCTTTGAAAGCTTACGACTACTTTTTTTTTGCCACGAACAGTCACCCAGGCACCTTTTCCTGGCTGCTCAGGAGTTGCCGGGGGGGGGGTTTGCTACAGTAACTAACGACTGATCTATCATGGTGTGGATCCGGACTTCCAACTCACTAAGCCTTGCCTCCATGTCTATAAATAAACTACACTTGTTACACATACCATTGTCGCTAAAGGATGCAGAGGAGTAACTAAACATCTCACACACCGAGCAAGAGAAAGCAGGAGAGGGAGACGACATGGCTAACAGCTAAGCTAAAGTCGCTAGCAGCTAAGCTAAAGTAGCCTACGGTAGTGTTAGCTACCAAGCGTTAAAAACAACTGTTATTTAAAAAAAGTCGCTAACAAATGAAAAGATCTGTGAGTGCTTAGGCAAAACTACTATAAGAATAAGTGTTTAGCGGACAGTTAGCCGCTGCAATAGCAAATCTAACAAATTGAACTGGTATTTAGTGAGCAGCAACACGCTACCAACACACAAGCACCGGAAACGGAAATGAGTCAGGTACGCTTACCGTAGTCATCCGTTGAGACAAACAGTTCTCAGTTCTTCTCACACTTTGTTCTCAAGAACAAAAAACAGAGTGCCTATAATGAGTCAGCCAGATGAGTTTTGCATTTTGAACAGTGTTTTCCTAATGACAACAAGATATTTCGTTTTTGAAAGTGTCTAATGTAAGAAAACTTGTGTGGTGTTTTGCAATAAGTGTGTTGCAGAATTGCAAACAAAGTGCAAAGTTGACAATGTGTTTGAGGTATGCTACAAGAAGTTTAGATATTGAGGCTTCCTGCAGCTCTTGGTGGAGGATGGAGATATGATGTTCGAAATTGAGGAAGCCCTGTGGGCCCCCCTTGAAAAATATTTGATAAAGCTACTCTTTTATTTAGAGATAAGAACCTCAGGGAAACTAATTGTCAAGGCAGAGGCCTGCAAGAAAGAGGAAGATTTAGTTTGCTAGTTCTGTTTAGTTTAGTTTTTTATAGATTTGTTGTTTGTTAATAATGTTGTTATATTTTTGTTGTTAAATATATTCAGTTGAAACTTTTAATTAAATGTTACATATTTTGCAATATCGGTTGTTCAGTTAGTCATTAATTTCTTCAGTAAATACTCAAATATTTACACACTTTTGACATTACCATAGTTGCATTTACTGCTTCTGCTTCTTTTCTTTCATGAAAAGGTTTTATGCAAGAGTTCTAGGCTACATTAGGAAAAGCAAAAGGCAAGCTATTATATCTTAGCCACCAGTTCACACACTCAGTAACAAAAAAATAATTTACATAACACAGATGGGATTAATGTTTTAAAGTTTTGATCATAAGCAGAAAATGTGCAGAATCATATTCATCTATCAATTCATAAACATAATTGAGAGGAATGTGACATGCATATTTAAAGTATTAAATGTATTTTTAAATGTTTTTATTTTTTTATTTTAAATTGCCACCTTGCTGCCTAAATTTCGTTTTAAAGCTCAAACGCTATGCTATTGTCGTGCTTTACCTTCCGGTGTGATGGAGGTGCGTGGGTATAGTGAGACACGCGACAAGGGATCGTCTTTACGAACTTTACTTGCTCTGGTAACAGGTCAGTTCACAATCACAGCCGATGTTGTTCTGGGTGATACACTGTGTTGTTTTGGCCTCTAGCTCAGGCACAGACATGAGTGCCGTACAACTAGTCAAAACTGAATCACAAGTCTTGCGATGGTAAACGTTGTCTAGATTAGCTGTGTTGCGTTTACTGACCTATCCTTGGCTTGGAAGAATCAACACAAAATACTAGACTAGGTTTATATGCTTATGAACAGCTTAAACTGCCTTACACTATAAATAACAGCGCTGCAGCCATCTTCTCTCGCAAGGGCGCTGGTATTACCCAATCGTGGGCAGAGATGACTCTTCATTAGGGAAGAGCGAGTATAAAGCACTTTTGCCGAGTACAAGTATTATACGAGTAATGTGAGTCATTATCTGTACTCGGATTGAATAAAACTCCTCATTGACCAGTCTGCGTTCTGTGAAAGGCTAGTCACAGCGCCCCTTCCTACACATACAGATTCCTTCTGTTGTTGTCCGCTGACTGACACACTCAGAGCACGGAGAAGCAAACACAGATCTGTCCCTCTTCCACAGTCTCTCAGTTCCGCGGGTCTTTTCTGTTAACATTTAGGGTTTTTCAAGCTTCAGGTTTGAGTGATACAGAGAGTACTTCAGCTGACACTGCACCACCAGTCAGAGTTTGCTTAACCTTGCAGGACAGTGAGGGTCAAATCAGTGACAATGAAAACAGGGGCAGTAGCACCCACCTTTCCCTCACTGAGACCAATATTGCATCTGGGGATGGAGGTCCTCCTCCACCAAAGACCAAAAGGACTTCTGCAGTATGGAACTTTTTCAATGTTTCTGAAAATGATCCCGCCAAAGCCATTTGCAAGCTTTCCAAGTCCACGCTAAGCAGAGGTAAAGATGCAAAACATTACAACACAACATCTCTACATAACCATCTGCTATATGTTCATCACATGAGAAAGCCCACTGTATCAGCCACCTCCTCCTCCTCTCCTCTTCCTTCTCGGGTCACTGGTGTTCAGCTGGGTGCTGCTAAGGGCTCACATTCTTCCTCTTCACCAATACTCACTGCATTTGCAGCAAAGCAGATGTTCTCAACAAACCATCCCGGTCAAAACAAATTACAGAGATGATTGGTAAAATGATCTGCACTGATGTTGAACCTTTCTCTGTGGTGGAGAGGAGAGGCTTCAAGACACTTGTTGGCTTTTTAGAGCCCGGTATAAGATCCCATCGAGGCACTATTTCAGTCGAACTGTAGTGCCTGAGCTGTATGAGGCAATGAGAGGGGAGATGGTCCAGTCACGTAAGGCAGCTGAAGGAGGTGTCATCAACCTCACTACAGATCTCTGGACCAGCAATCACAATGCATATCTCTGTCTTACTGGGCACTGGTGTGAACGTGTAGGGGAAGCTTCACTACAGAGGAAAGCAGGGCTGCTAAATGTTGGTGTTCTGGACATTGAGCACACATCAAACAACATTCTGTGCTGCCTTAAGGAAAAGATGAGAGAGTGAGAAGAGGCTGTTGGTCAGTCTGTCACAATACAGTTTGTTGTTTCAGATAATGCAGCGAACATGGTGAAAGCTTTGACTGAATATGGGCACATCCGTTGCCTGTCCCATACGCTTCACTTGGTGGTGATCAAAGCACTGGAGAAGGACAGGGTTGTGACATCCCTTCTCTCCAAAGCCAGGAGCATATCTGGCCATATACATCGCTCAAGCAAAGCCAGTAACAGACTACATGAGCTGCAAACACAGTTGAACCTCCCCCAG
Organism: Percina caprodes; assembly: GCA_013375575.1. NCBI lineage: Eukaryota > Metazoa > Chordata > Actinopteri > Perciformes > Percidae > Percina > Percina caprodes. The sequence continues at coordinate 2,060,129 of JABXJD010000076.1, forward strand.
CACACGCTCATAACAGATGTAAAAACAAGGTGGAACTATACGTTCTACATGCTCCAGCGGCTGGTGGAGCAGCGCAGGGCTGTGCAGATTATGACACAAGAGTCTAACATGGGTAAAGCTCCAACAATCATCTATCCAAATAAGTGACAAAATGTCTGACAAATCAGACATGCTCACTGTTCTTAGTCCTTTTGAGGAGGTCACACGGGCGCTCTCAAAACACAGCGCCTCTATCTCTGAGGTCATCCCTCTCCTGCATGGCCTTTGCGCCATCATCAGGTCATTGCATGCTGGTGAGGAATCTGAGGATGAATCAGATCAGTTCATGGCTGGTGATGATGATCAGGATGCCACAGTGGGGCTGGGCCAAGATGTTGCGGCTGAGTCCAGGGAAAGGTTAGGCACAGCAGCAAGGAAACTGGCAGCCAATCTGAGTAAAGAACTAGGATGGCGTTTTGAAACAATTTTTGCAAACTCCACATTTCTGCTTGCCACTCTCCTTGACCCCAGATATAAGGCCAGCTGTTTTCCAAACAATGTTGATGTGGAGGCCGTGAAGTGGACATTACGCCTCAGGATGGAGCTCTGTGACCATGTGGCTACACCTGCAAGAAACACAGAAGAGACACCTGCCACCAGCAGCACTTCAGTCTTGTCTTTCCTGCAGAAAAAGAAACTGGCTATTACAATGAGGACACATTTACCATCAGGTGATGTGGAGGCCTACCTGGCAGATGGGGACATCAGCCTTACCGATGACCCAGTGAAATACTGGTCAGGCAAGCTTCAGTGCTGGCCCAATCTTACAAGCTTGGCACTGCAGCATCTCAGTTGTCCACCTACAAGTGTCCAGTCTGAGCGTGTTTTTAGCACAGCTGGAAATGTGGTCAATCCACAGCGTGCAAACTTAGACCCTAGCCATGTGGAACAACTGGTCTTCATTAAAGTCAATGCAGATCTGAAAAACAGCATTGGCCTATTTGATCCATAGAACACATTCCCCCGCCTCTCTCTCTCTCTCTCTCACAGACACACATTCACACATACCTGGTGTGGAAATAAAAAAACATTAAAAAAACATAAAAAAATTAAGTTAAAAAAAGTTATAATATTGAGTATGAAAACTCTTATTCATTACATTTTACTTAATTGCAACCCCATGTGTTGTATTCATTGTTGCAAAACTTGTTCTGTATATAGTTCTTTTGTTACCATGACAACACCATTGATCTGAAGCTCAACGCTGATGCGGTCATGGAAATAGTTTTCTAATCAGCAATAAATATAACAATTTCTGATCAACCCATATCAATTGCATGCTTAAAATTACATACCGGTAAAGCCCCGCCCATTTCAAGACAACCCGATCCACTTCCGGGTTAGGCCCCGCCCAGTCCGAGTACAGATACGGATACAGATAATTCATGTGGTAAATAGATACAGATACAGATACAGATAATGCTGTACTCGCTCATCCCTACTCTTCATATTATTATTATATCATTGGGTGGATTGCATATTGTATACATTGCAATGATATGAGAATGTACTGTGTTGCATGAATGCATGACTACATACATTAAGACGAGTACTGCAATGGAGAAGTGTAGGGGAGCAACTATTCATTAACATTGCAGACAGCATGTACACTGTACTTAGGATCAGATATGACGGGGGCAGGAGAAATTCTTCAAGCAACCTAAGGATGTTGAGGCTTTTCTGGGAGGAATCGTGCAGCCCACGGAGACCCCCATGTGTGTCTGAACTGAGTATCTCATGTGTTGTTTAAAGAGAATATGTGAAACCTGGACGTTAATTTCCAGATATGGTGAGCATAAGGTTTAAGGTTGTCTGTTGTGGACTGCTGCCCATGTGTTGTTAGATGGGGTATAATGTTCATTTTGCTAACACTCTTTTTAGGGGCTGTTGGTGCTCCAAGCTTTGCTCAATGTGTGTCTAGGTTTCCCGCTGATACACTGTTATTTTCTTTTTCAAACTTTCTGAGTTTGAGATATATTACTGTAGTTTGCATTAAACTGTCATTTTTATCTGTAGAGCTGCTGGCCGTACCTGAGTTGTGTTCTACTTAAAACAAATTAAAAAAAAAAAGCTATTAGCTGGCCTAGCATCTTTCCTGTGGCTAGGGGAAGTAGCTTACACCCATTGTGGGTATACTGGGCCAAAGTCTGACCCCTATGTGTACTTCAAATTTATTTTATCATTAAGAGCATAGTAGTAAACAACTGATCAACTTGATCTTCATGAACTTCAGACTGAATATAACTCCTCCCCATCTGAAGAGCTGAGAAATGATATTCAAACAGTCAAAACTGTGCTAGAGGCAGAAAAATCAATGTTCTTTGCCAGGCAAAGGATGTACAAATTGGTGAATAAACATAATCGCTATCTGGCCAATGTTCTTTGTAACAGGGCTTATACCCAGAACATTTCGGGCATCAGAAACTCTGAGACCACTATTAGCTATAATAGAAATTAAGGATACTTTTAAAGTATTCTTCAAACAACTTTATGCCTCGCAATTCAACGTACAGTCACATTCTGACATGCGCAAGTTCTTTACAAAAGTGGAGTTATCACAAATTACAATCCAACAAAGAGAAGACTTATGCAAACCATTGACTCAGAGTTAAAGTAAGAGCTGAATTCAATTATTTCCTAATAAAAAACCACCAGGCCCTGATGGTTTTTGTTTAACGTTTACGTTTGCCCACTGAAAAAGAAATCATCAGTCAATAATTTTGATAGATTTATTTGAAAAGTGAGAGACAAAATAACCAGAAAATCCAGAAAAACGCATGTCAAAAAATTTATTTGCATTTTAATGAGGGAAATAAGTATTTGATGCCCTCTGAATCAGAAATATTTCAGCGATTAGGAGCACACTTTTAAAGGGAGTGCTCCTAATCTCAGTTTGTTACCTGTATAAAAGACACCTGTCCACAGAAGCAATCAATCAATCATATTCCAAACTCTCCACCATGGCCAAGACCAAAGAGCTCTCTAAGGATGTCAGGGACAAGATTGTAGACCTACACAAGTCTGGAATGGGCTATAAGACCATTGCTAGTGATAACAGTTGGTGCAATTATTCGCAAATGGAAGAAACACAAAAGAAGTGTCAATCTCCCTCGGCCTGAGGCTCCATGCAAGATCTCATCTCGTGGAGTTGCAATGATTATGGGAACAGTGAGGAATGAGCCCAGAACTACATGGGAGGATCTTGTCAATGATCTCAAGGCAGCTGGGACCATAGTCACCAAGAAAACAATTGGTAACACACTACGCCGTGAAGGACTGAAGTCCTGCAGCGCCCGCAAGGTCCCCCTGTACAAGAAAGCACATATACAGGAAGTTTGCCAATGAACATCTGAATGATTCAGAGGAAAAATGGGTGAAAGTGTTGTGGTAAGATGAGACCCATTGGAGTGTGAATGTGTGTGAGTGTTTATCTGATGAGCAGGTGGCACCTTGGACGGCAGCCTTGGCCACAGTGTGTGAATGGTGAATGGTCCCTGTAGGATGTAAAAGCGCTAGTAGATGTTAAGACTAAAATGCAAATCAATTTATAACATTTTTGACATGTGTTTTTCTGGATTTTTTTGTTAGTCCCATATCAGTTTTTATATGCTGTTAGAAAAAGTCCTAGCCCTGCGTTCGGAGAAAATCTCCCTAATATCATTACTAATGATCAGACTGGGTTCATTTGGGAGAGGTATTCTTCTCATAATGTAAGAAGACTGATCAATATTATTCAGTACTCTTCAATGTATAGCTCTGAGGCTTTGGTTATTTCTATTGGCGCAGAGAAGGCATTCAACAGGCTGGAATGGCATACATCTTCTCCACACTTAATAAACTTGGTCTGGGGGATGATTTTTTTTAAATGGATCCAGATCTGATATTCCTCACCTCTATCTGCTGTAATTACTAATGGGCTCAGGTCTAGTAATTTTAGTATTGAGCGAGGCACCAGCCCACTGTGGTTTGCCTTGGCTATGGAGCCTCTAGCTGCAGCTACAGTGGGGTTCTAAAGTTTGGGCACCCCAGGTAAAAATTTGTATTAATGTGCATAAAGAAGCCAAGAAAAGATGGAAAAATCTCCAAAAGGCATCAAATGACAGATTAGACATTCGTATAATAGGTTACAAAAAGTTAGATTTTATTTCCATCATTTACACTTTCAAAATAACAGAAAACAAAAAAATGGCTTCTGCAAAAGTTTGGGCACCCTGCAGAGTTTATAGTATGCCCCTTTTGGAAAGCTGAGACCTGACAGCGTCATGGATTGTTCTCAATCATCATCTGGAAAGACCAGCTGATGTCAATCTTAAGATTTAAATGCCCAGACTCATCTGACCTTGCATATTTGACACCTATTTCTTCACAGAATCAATCACCTCACCAATTGAACACTACACTGCTATTATTTTGAACATAGCCCTTTCAATTACAGATTCAATTACACAGAATGAGCAGCAAGCATGTCATGTCTGTTGGTTTTCTGACTCTACAATACTAGTAAATGATTTGCCATGTAGAAATATCACTTCTACCAAAAAATATGATTTATGAGGTAAGGGATGTTGGATTGCCATTATTTCTAACACAACTGTATATGTAGATATGCATGTGCGTATACATATGTATGGGGTTGTTGGTATTCCTTACCATAGAACTCTGGTGATTCATGGAGTGAAGAGCTTCCCATGTTCGACTATATAGATATATGCCCCATTGATAAAAAATCTCATATGTTGTGTGACTTTATCAGTAGTTCAGCTGTAACTGTGTGAGACGATATACAAGAATGTGTTTGCCAAAAGAAAAAAGAAAAGAAAAAAAGAATGGTGGTATGGTTTTGGTATTGTTCTTAAATTATGCAACATAGCTAGCTGTGTCAATTTACCCAGCAGATATCTGAGAAGCAGTTAAACATAGTCCTCATAAATCGAGCGCCGTTTAAAACACAAAGCGGATAGCTGGCCAAAAAGAAGGACATACAGCGGGACACTTTGGTAGTCCGACATGCGGTCATTTGCTGCATGTCTTTCCCCTCTCTCCCCCCTTTACTGTTTAGAGCTGTCCTGTCTATTAAAGGCTGAAATGCCCCAAAAATTACTTTAAAAAAAGGACACATGGTGAAATTTTCAGCGGCAACCGAGCAATCCAAGAGGTGTAATGTCGTGGCTGTAGACTACCTACCGTAATTCCTCAAATAAAAGTAGGGGCCTTTATTTACTTGAACCGCGCAAAGGTCTTTTATTTGGAGCAGGCTTCTATTAGAGGCAGGCCTTCATTTCTAATTCCTTCTGTTTGGTAAGTATAATTATTTTAAATAAACCGTTTTAAATTAAAAGCTATAGCGTTGTAGTGGACAGAGATCATTCATTTCTTAAGAAACATTTGCAAGAATATCCCCATATACAACAGCCAGAAGGGCGACAAAGCAATTTGGGTCAGAAATAATCAAACACCACAATTGTGTCAGTTTGAACCCTGTAAATGTACCGGGTATTTATTTCAAATACAGGTACTACAGTACTGCTGGTAGATTACGATAAGAGCATTTAGTAGTAAATTGCTGTTTATCTGATTAACGTTACAGACGGTTGCTAGCTAGCTTCGTTTCTTGCTCCAGGCTAACTCTTCCTCTCACCTCCAGCTAGCTAGGCGTGCTCTGCCCCTGTTGGCTCATCTCGTCAGCTCATCCTTCTGTTTCTTGCAGTCTCGGATTCTCCTAAGGTCAATGTAGAACTGTCTTGCAGCTTTTTCACCTGAGTTTTTCTCCGCATACTCGTTTTGATTTGTTGTTGAAAAGTCCGTCAATAGCACCAGAGCTGGGGCGGCCGCTAGCTCACCCAGTAAGAGCATGCGCCCCATGTTGGCTGAGTCCTGCAGCAGCCTGGGTTCGAGTCCGACCAGAAGCCCTTTGCTGTGTGTCATCCCCCTTTCCTATCTATCCATTGTCACTAATAAAAAGGAAAGCCCCAAAAAATAATCAGATTTAAGACAAAAAAATAACACCAGAGCCCATCATTCTCTGCTGTCACTAAATGATACCCGTGTTACATCCATTGTAGCTACTGCCATCTGTTGGCACCTGTACGTTACTACACGCTACACTTGGCTGAGTAGGCTAACACATAACATAACCCAGAAAAAACAAAGCATGAATATATTGTTGAATCTGTTAAATTAAATTGGTAGAAATGTACATTATGAAAAACTTGAATGCACATTATATTAAAGGCATTTAGGAGATTATCCACATTATCCTTTACTTGTCCATGTTGACCACGCCCCTATCAGAGGGCAGGTCTTTATTTAAGGAATTACAGTATTTGCAAGCTGAAGTCAAGGTAATGGTTGTGTTGTGGCAGAAGAACAGAAGGATTATAAAAAAAAAAGCATAGAGCGCACGCAGAAGGACAGCAGACTTTTGCTCTGTGTGCTCTGCTTCTCGTCACCGTGCCAGTTTTAATGTTTGTCCTAATCGGTTGCATTTTTTCATACAAAATGAGCTTTACACACAACCTTAGCACAGCTGACTATTGCATCAGTGTAGCCAGAGTTACAGTGATTATACCTGGTGAGCAAAAAAGTTAAAGTCAAGATATGAATGAATGTAACGAAAGTGAGCTTAATTGATATATTTCCAGGACTCATGATCATGTCATGTCAAGAGTACTGGTAAGTACTTGACAATTCTGATGTTGGGGACACCCCTAGTGAATATATAGGGCTGGGTTATGAAGATTTTTCAGTTTATCCTCCCCATAGAGGGGCCACTGCTAAATTTGTGCCATATTCAGGTTGTTTATAAATTAATATATTTTTATTTGACCAATACCTTTTTTAATTTTGTAAACTGAAAGAGCCCAGTTTTTCATGAAATAAAATCAATTGTTGATTGTAATAATGTTGAAAAGTCTGTTGATAGCTGAGGAAACCAAATGTATAAAAGATAGCCTTTTTTATAGATGAAGTAAAAAAAAAATGACAAAACTGATCTAATTAGTATTTAAAAGCGTCTCTCTCGAAATTAAATGGGTTAAGTTAAGGTCTCCATAAATTGAAATTTATGCAAGATAAACTAACAATGCAAATGTCTATTCACAAAAGTAGTATTTCTGAAATAATTTGCCAAAATATGTGCATTACTCAAAGGGATGTGGAAAATATGAAATGCATCTGCACCTAATCTTATTTAAAAGCCTATCATGTGCAGAGACATTCCTTTGAAACATCAAAATGGAAGAATGGTCCACACATTACAGTGGCACTTTAAAACAAAGAACAGCTTTTCAATCAAAGCAAAAACTTAATACCTGATTATCATTTTGAAGAACTGAACTGTTTGATTTCTCCCACTCAAGTTATTAAAATAAATAGGTAAGATCAATGAAGCTCATTTAAAAGCTGTTTTCCTCCTGCTGGGTTCCACTTACCTGAATAGGCTGCCATCACACTTTCTAAATGATGCTTGGTTCTCCTGATTTCCGTCCACTTTGTTTTCACTCAAACAGGTTGAGTTAATTCTTTTCTATTGAGAGTTTTCTGTAAGTACCAGCTGTTAGAGACAATAAGCAATGCTGTCTGTGGCTTCACTTCCTCTAGTCTTCCACTAAGATAAACATTTAGGGGAGATTAAAGTATGCAGCATATGAAGCGCTCTCTCTAACCTCAATAAAAAACTTGCCAGAATGGCAGTGTGGGAACACAGAGCAAACAGTGAAAGCAGTGTGTGAAACTCCCAGAGCCGCAAGTTATGCAATGTCACAGAGCCCAGAGAAATGTGGCATCCACAGATTATAGCATTTATCCATATTTTACTGCCAGGTCTATGACTGTGTGTGTAGAGTTTGTTTGTGTTGTGTGGGTGAGGTTTGCTTTTACTATTCTGATCTAACTTTTAAATTTAAATTGAGTTTTTAGTCCATGAATTAGGACTTAAGGTTAAATGAATGGTTCAACATTTTGGGAAATACACCTATTTGCTTTAAAAGAGTTAGATGTGAAGATCGATAGCACACTTTTATCGCTTTGTTAAACATGAAGCTACAATTAGCTTAGCACACATGAGGACTTGAAACAGGAGATAAGAGTTAGCCTGGCTCTGTCCAAAAATGCATAAAGAATGCACCTACCAGCAACTCTAGAACTCAATAATTAACAGATTATATCTCATTTGTTTAATCCAATCAACATCCGGAATGCAAAATAACTTGCTGTTATACCAGAGTCTGTGTTTAAGACTACTTTTTGGTTGGAAACAGAGACTTTCTGGAATCTCTGGCAGCGTCCAAGAACCAAGACATTAGAATACCCCCTAAGCGGCAAGTTGACATGCTTTTGTTTATATACCCTTTTGCCTTTAAATGTGATAGACAACTTAAATTTTTTTTTAGTTAATTTTAGTTTTAAGAATAGTGAACCCTCAAGCATTATAACTGAACTCCCTATAAATGAAATAATGTGTTGTAGTATGCACTACTTTTATACCACATTTTCCATCATGATAATTAAAAAAAATCTTCTTTCATATATTTAAACATAGACCAGCTACTCAATGGCTGGCCACGTCTATAAGGGATAACCACCAAATTTGCCTGATAGTAATAAATATTTGAGGTATCTAGATGTTTGGAATTGGGCCCAATCAGAGGATTATAGGTTTACTCGCTGAACCAAAAAGATTGAACTAGAACTGCAAGCAGTTATGACAGGGTCCAAGCCTCACCACGGCAGTCATCCCGACGCAAGTCGACAAACTGGCGGAGCACGCGAAAGCGGAACCCAAAGCGTAATGTGGGGAGGCAAATGTATATATTGAGAGGTGTGAGCAGCAAGCTCATTTAAAACAAAGTGCTTGTCATAAATTAAAACAAAAGGAAATGACTCCATACAAACAAAATGTGTTTTAAAGTGCATTAAGTGTTAATAGTTCCATATTCTGATAGTGGTCATTGTTACAGAGGGTAGTTTCACTATTTTGGGTCTCCATCTAACATTATTCAGTACACATCATGATAAAAACTCCCAAAGAATTAATGATAAAATTCAATACGATTCTAAGTAAATCCATCCTCAACAACATTGACAACTATTAGAATGTAGATCCATTTACTACTGTTTAAAAACGTTGCGGCACTTACTGTACCTTAAAGGCTGCAGCAAAATGGAAGTACTGGTTTCTACTGTGCTGTACTTCAACTGGCAACATCAAGGTAGTGCATCAAGGTAGGCATTAGGCAACAGAACATTAAGCATGTATAGTGCGTGAATTGAACAGCCGTTTCCACAAATTAATCAGTACAAAAACTTGGGCTGGACAATACGTCAATCTTGTGATATTTATCTATTAACAATCAATGTATTATATCTGAGGTAGAAGAGGGAAATTATTACATTTGTAAAGAGGGGGGAAAACAAAACAAAATCTTCCCCAATACTCAACTCAACAAATAGTCCATTCTGACTCAGTAGACAGTCAGTAGACACCCTTTTCAGTGGTTTGATGTCCTCAAGACACATCACAACTTTTTGGATAAATGTGAATGTAAGCTCAATATTCTTTGGGTACTGTAGGTCTAGTGCATAGATGTACCCAAAGAGCAGGATAAATGAATCAGCCAGATTTGTGGGACCACTCACAAGTATTTTCATCCTCCATGACAATACAGATGCACTCAGGGCTGAAGAGGGCCGCTTCAGTAGTGTCATCCGTGACGACTGTCAGGAGAGCCACGGGAGTGTCAGTGAGGTCTGGACCATCGGCTGACTATAAAACACAAATAATACTGAATGAAGTTCAGCCCCTCAAGATTGCATCTTTAGGAATAAGTTATGTTTCAACTGGGCTCTTAAAGTGTCTGTGTCACACTGACCGTTTACCTCATCGAGATCAAATGTGTCTGCAGACCCTGCACTGTGACTTTCAGCAGGTTCCCAAGACTTTCTGCTGCAACTTCAACTGGGGCACTATCATTGTCTGCCAATACAACACATTCACCAAAGTCTGAATCACCACCATGTTTTCTACTTTTGTGTGCATTAAACGCTGAGTAGCTATTTGTTCTGTAATTACAGTTCTTAAATGGGCATGCTACTATCTCATGACTTTGTAAATTACTTCTCAAATGACTACAAAGGACAACCACACATGCTCCTTCAGTTGCAACTACTCTAAATGAATCATTATGAGATCTTGACAGATGAGCTTTCATTGCTTCGAATGATGGAAAAGTACAAATGCATGCATGTCATAGAGACATGGCAGGGGACACACTCTTGAATATTGGCTATGCAGTACAGTATAGTGCCAAAATAATTGTCCCCGGGTATTTGAAGTTGCAGAACACAACTTGCACGTACACTCCATTGGGCCAACTTCAGCCTGCAATTTAAATATTTTCAATTCAATGAGTTCAATGATACCTTGATACCTCACACAAGACTGTACCTTAAACATTTCAAACATTATGAAAGTGGGCGTTGCTTACGCATAGGGGGCGGTCCAAACCATCAATAAAGAACAAACTCTCTGCTGAATTCAATGACATCTCACACGACTCTACCTTAAACAGTTCAAATTTGTTCAAATTTGGTGAGTTTTTGAATAAATAATAAACAATAAATTTGAGGAATTATAATTCCTTCAGTTCCAATAGGGCCTTCGCTGCTGTCAGCGCTCAGGCCCTAACTAGTTACTTCAGAAAGTACTACTTTCAAGTTTTTCAGATTTTTAAATCCTCAAACGTGACCCCACCTCCACCCCTCTTTAATGGAACTTAAAATACATGTGCATGTTGAGGAAGGCCTTATATAATATTTATCCTGCTCTATTAGATACATGTACAGTGACTTGAATAAGTTTACACACCCATGCTAAAGTTGATTAAAAAGAGGAATAAAAAAACATTTTGGAAATTGATCTTAATGCCTTAATTCAAAACATTTAGGAAAATCCAACCGTTAAATGAAACCAATTTTTTTTGTGACTGAATAATGTATTGTAAATAAATAAATGTTCTTCCTTAAAATACACGGGGCATAATACACCTCCCTATGTTAAATTCCCATAGAAGCAAGCAGTTATTTCATGGATCAGGATACTATGCATCCTTTAGCATGGGTGTGTAAACTTATTCAAGCCACTGTATATGTCTTGGTAATGAAATACATTTTTTTAATTAATATAGGCTATTTTTCAGGCAGAGTTTCAGAGTCTTCTAGGTTATTTTTTTTAAAGGTTCCTGAAGGGTTGAGTTATAGTTATAGTTAATCATTGATGAAGCGGGCACCGTAATTTGCCATGCCAAGAAGACTTCGGACCTCGCTGGCATTGGTTGGGGCAGCAACTCATTCAGCACTTGAACCTTCTTGGGACCAGTAAAGAAGCCTCCATCTGAGAATGTGTAGCAGAAGCAGTCCAGAGTGGTTTGTGCGTAGGAGCATTTGGCTTTGTTAAGAGTCAGGGTCTTCTCCTTAAGTTGCTGAAAAGTTGCCCTTAGAACTTGATCACATCCAGCCTTCGTTATGCCAGACATCAGAATGTCTTCACTCAGGTTGATAAATCCTGGAATTGTGAAATACCTCTGCTGCTGAGGAAACTCCAAAACTCAGTCTTTTGTAGCGTCGCAGTCTTACATAAGTGGAGAATGTTGTAATATATTGTGATGATGTCTCCAGTTCTAGTGGTTGATATCCACATGTCATGGTCTGAGCCGACCAAGATTTAATTTCTGTTCCTGAACACGGGTTTTACTTATCATTCGCTATGTTAGAGTGCCATCTACTGGCTATAGTGAGTCTTGAAATGGCCTTCTGGGTGATTTAACCGCGTACTTCCTGTTTATCATTCAGACACACAAGAGTAGTCACCATGAAAGGTTATTCGTTCTGCCGTCTCTGGACAAGTTATTTTCACTTGCTTAATGGTTATTTTTACCCACACAAAGGCAATGCCCGTAAGTACAAAAAATGTTCTACTTAAACGTGTTTGAACACAAATATGGGGAATATATAAGCTATGTTTAAGCTAAAGTATCCGTTTGTTCTTTGAAATGACGGTGACTGTTGCATGTGCGCGGCTAGTGTATTTTATAGCGTATAAGATGAGACAAATGGACTGAAAAGTCTTATTTGTGTTCACAGTTTTACAGCATAAATAAAGGAGAAAAGTAATGAAGATCTCTTGCATCAACGTTCTTTGTTTGTCCTAGCCTGGTGGTTGTAAACTTGCTGGATAGCTGAGTAGCTCTACATTTAGTGAGGCCAGTACACCACAGTTTAAATCCAGTTTTGAGAATAACCTGGCTCCATTGAGCACTTGTATTATATCATCTAATTTTGGTGTGAGATTTCTTTCTCAATCGATGGCTTGATTTGGTATCCTCACGTCCACACAAATACGCACTGCTTCTAGGTCTTTTAGCTTTGGAACAGGAACCGTACTCTTCTGGGAGGTTGCGTGATTGGAAGAACGTCTTTCCTTATGTGCAGCTTGACTTGAAAGTCCATTAATTTTCCCATACCATAAAAGAGGTCAGCTGAACTCAGTGAGGAAATCACCTATTGCATTCATCCCCATCTGGTTTGAGGTTGTCGGCTGTTGTAGGCTGCACTGGCTGCTTTGGAGCTGTATGGAGGGTGATAACAACTTTAATTAATCCCAATTGACTGGCAGTGTCATAGTCAAGTATGCTGCCGTTACTGCCCTGAAGTACTTGGAAAGTTGCGTTTCTGAATCGTGATTTGGATTTCACACACAAGTGTTTCAAACCAATTTAAACAATAGTCAAGGACAACACAAGTAAACACAAAATGCAATTTGTAAATGAAGGTGTTTATTATTAAAGGTGAAAAAAAATCCAAACCATCATGGCCCTGTGTGAAAAAGTGATTGCCCCCTAAACCTAATAACTGGTTGGGCCACCCTTAGCAGCAACAACTGCAACCAAGCATTTGCGATAATGTGCAATGAGGCTTTTACAATTCAATTCAATTCAATTTATTTATAGTATCAATTCATAACAAGAGTTATCTCAAGACACTTTACAGATAGAGTAGGTCTAGACCAGATAGAGTAGGTCTAGACTACACTCCAGAATTTACAAGGACCCAACAGTTCTAGTAGTTCCCTCCAGAGCAAGCAACAGTGCGACAGTGGCGAGGAAAAACTTCCTTTTAGGAAGAAACCTCGGACAGACCCAGGCTCGTGGTGGGCGGTGTCTGACGACCGGTTGGGGTTAGAATGAAGAGTGGCAATAACAGCCACAGAAAAGATAACAGTTTGTAGTAGTTCTTTGTAGTAGTTCATGGCTTAGCAGGGAATTGTGCGGCATTACAAGGCACAGCAGGACGTAGCAGGATGAACACGGCATCGCAGGACGTGTAGCGGGACCATGGCTACAGCTGCTACCATGATGATGGAGCCTCCCTGATCCGAGGGAACATGCTGGGGGGAAAAGAACATAAGGACTCCGGGGAATGACTCCCCAGAGCTAGGTTAGTAACAAGCATTTCTGGGACATAGATGCACACAAATGGAAAGATAGAAAGATAGAGGAGAGAGGAGCTCAGTGTGTCAAAGGAAGTCCCCCAGCAATCTAAAACTGTTACAGCATAACTGGGAGAGCATAACTAACTAGGAGAGCATGACTAACTAGGAGAGACAGGGTAAAAAGAGAGCTGCCGGATCGGGCTAGACTCTCCCCAGCCGGATCGGGTTGTATGTACAGCGTCCTGGAGGAATTTTGGCCCCCTCATCTTTGCAGAATTGTCCTAATTCAGTTACATTAGAGGGTTTTCGAGCATGAACGGCCTTTTTAAGGTCATACCACAACATCTCAATAGGATTCAGGTCAGGACATTGGCTAGGCCACTCCAAAGTCTTCATTTTGTTTTTCTTCAGCCATTCGGTGGTGGACTTGCTGGTGTGTTTAGGATCATTGTCCTGCTGCAGAACCCAAGTTCGTTTCAGCTTGAGTACACGAACAGATGGTCGGACATTCTCCTTCAGGATCTCTTGGTAGACAGCAGAATTCATAGTTCCTTTTATCACGGCAAGTCTTCCAGGTCCTGAAGCAGCAAAACAGCCCCAGACCATCACACTACCACCACCATATTTTACTGTTGGTATAATGTTCTTTTTATGAAATGCAGTGTTCCTTCTACGCCAGATATACTTGGACACACACCTTCCACAGAGTTCCACTTTTGTCTCATCGGTCCACAGAATGTTGTCACAAAAGTCTTGGGGATCATCAAGATGTGTTGTGGAGAAATTGAGATGAGCTTTGATGTTCTTTTTGCTCAGCAGTGGTTTTCTCCTTGGAACTCTGCCATGCAGGCCATTTTTGCCCAGTCTTTTCCTGATGGTGGAGGCATGAACGCTGACCTTAACTGAGGCAAGTGAGGCCTGCAGTTCTTTGGACGTTGTTGTGGGGTCTTTTGTGACCTCTTGGATGAGTCGTCGCTGCGCTCTTGGGGTAATTTTGGGCGGCCGGCCACTCCTGGGAAGGTTCACCACTGTTCCATGGCTTCACCATTTGTGGATAATGGCTCTCACTGTGGTTCGCTGGATTCCCAAAGCTTTGGAAATGGCTTTATAACCCTTTCCAGACTGATAGATCTCAATTACTTTCTTTCTCAATTGTTCCTGAATTTCTTTGGGTCTCGGCATGATGTGTAGCTTTTAAGGATCTTCTGGTGGACCTTACTGTGTCAAGCAGCTCCTATTTAAGTGATGCCTTGATTGTGAACAGGTGTGGCAATAATCAGGCCTGAGTGTGGCTATAGAAATTGAACTCGGGTGTGGACAACCACAGTTATAGTATGTTTTAACAAGGGGGGCAATCACTTTTTTTCACCTTTAATAATAAACACCTTCATTTACAAATTGCATTTTGTGTTTACTTGTGTTGTCCTTGACTATTGTTTAAATTGGTTTGATGTTCCGAAACACTTAAGTGTGACAAACATGCAAAGGAACAAGAAATGAGGAAGGGGGCAAACACTTTTTCACACCACTGTATACCACTCATTTGGATTCTCTCAGTGAGTCAAGACTGGACTCTCTCTGTCTCAGTACTCCTGGATTCCACTCTGTTTGTCTGCCTGCCTGCCTCAGGCTTCCTTTCCATCACAAAGCTACAGTCTAACTCTCCATTCTTGCATATTCACTAACCACCTGTTCAATAACCATTTTGAACGTGTGTGTGTGAGAGTTATTGGGTCAAATTGCTAACCTAACACCAATGCTGCTTTGTTGTCATTTAGAGCGACATTTGTCCTTCTTTTCCACAAGCATTGCAATGTTTTTCCCCGGGTGGGGCACACCATTCCCTCATGATGGGGGAAAAGTACCAGTAGCATCTTTTCTTTCCCGCCCTTCTTCACACTGTTACACTTTGCTATAATTTCTACAGTTACCACAAAATGCCCAGTAAAATACCATACTTTTCTTTTGTGGTTAATTACGGTAATAAACATTGCATTATGGGTATTAAAATTTCATTTACAGTGATTTACTATATATTTTGAATTTGCGGTATTTCAACACCCATAACATTTTCTTGTGCTGCTATTAGTTGTGTTTGTTCCATTCCTGATGCTTGAAAGTGATATGGTTCTGCCGAGTGACAGGAGTTCCATCAACGTCATCTCTGGTTTCTGTAGTGCTTGACGCCGCAATTTATGGTACATGCACATTTGAATGATTATAGTTTTGATGTCTTTTTCAACCTCTGAAAAACAAGTAGCTGCTAAGTGCCGTAGTCTTACGTTATAACGTTATCAAGTGTTTCCCCTGCTGGTTGTTTAGCTTTTCTGAATTTGTAAGTCTCATAGGCGATGTAGATTTTAGGGGAAAGTACTCACTCAGCTTCTCCAGTGTTAGTAAGTGTGTAAGTAAGATATCCTGTACATCAAGGGTGCCCAACCTTTTTTAACCCAAGATCTACTTTTTAAGTAGCCAACCTCCCGAGATCTACCAGTCCAGTGTCAACATTGTAAACCCACACACATTGTTTTCAGCCTGCAGTAACTAACCTCGCAACACTTTTTCTTGTCACACAACTACTAGACATCACAACACAAACCCTCCCTCTCGCAAACACAGACAAATTCCTCTCACACAGTTGCCAGTTTGCATAGTGTGCTGTAGCACAAACCCCGCTCTCTCTGCTCCTCTCTCTCACACACACATGCCAATCTACATGATGAGCAACAGTCATAACTGACCTTAATATGAGTGTTGGAGCTCATCATTTTCTCAAAAAACTTCACCATAAATATAAGGGCTATGGGCCGTACTCATTTAAATAGCTAGGCTGGGCTTTCTTTGGAGCAGGGAATATGATTTAACTTTTTAAAGCAGGTAGAAATAATACTGTGAAAGGGAGTGGTTGAATATTTCCAGAGATAGGAAGTAACGAAGTACAAATACTTTGTTACTGTACCCAAGTAGATTTTTCAGATATTTTTACTTTACTATTTTTGTACTGGCTTTTGACTCCTTACATTTCTACTCCTTGCAAAATTGGCTCGTTACTTTAGTTTCAAATGATTTCAGTGAAGTTACCGTTATTTTTCGTGTCATCACCCAAATTCAATATAATTGGATGGGATTTAATGGTTTAATTGTCTCAGCCCTGGCACATAAGCTGTTTGTTTCCCGATGTGCCTGCTTGCAGTTAGTTGCTTACTGGAAATATGTCACACAACATTTGATGAAAGTGATGCTTTTGAAAACATGTCATGTCTATTTTGTCTTGGCGGAGATGAGATGAAAACAATAGGAACACGGCAATAACCCAAGCAGCGGTGGCGACAATTCACAACATAACACAGGAATGTCGGAAGCTCCAACGGCCGCTACGACACATCTCCTCCAGCGGCAGGGCTTTGAGCCCCACTTGGTGGGGTGTGTGTGTGTGTGTGTGTGTGTGTGTGTGTGTGTGTGTGTGTGTGTGTGTGTGTGTGTGTGAAGGAAGTTTATGTGTGGTGGACCTGGACACCACAGATCCAAATCTCAGCTGTTGCTACTGTCATATGCTGCACTCTCTTCATGTGGCACATTATGTCTGGCACATTGTATGGGTCACTAATATCTTAAATCTTTGCACACAACTCTCCAGAAAGTGCCAAATTTAATGGTTTGCCACCTTGCCATCTAGTGGTTGTTAGTTGTAATTCTAAAAGTATGGGGAACTTCTTAATTAATGTCAGTTTAGTAATTCATATTTTATCCTCTTTACAGAAACCATATTTGACACATACATGTAGAGTCCCTTAAATGTTAAGGGAAGATTAAAAAAGAGAAACTGCATCTGTGAACTGAATTCATATTTTAGTAACGTGGAGTCCCAGTCTCTGTCTCAATCACATATGTGATGTTTTAGGACTATTGGCAGACATCCGATTACAATGTAGCCAACGGCATATAAGCCAGTTTTCCATGAACACTAAAGTTTCTTAGCAACACCATTTTGCGTCATTCACATGTTTACATTTATACTTTACGTACATTTCCAAGCCTTTACTTTGTTACTTTTACTTAAAGAAGTGAAATCAGTACTTATACTTTTATCAGAGTATTTTACGGGAAGTGAGTACTTTTGTCATCTCTGAATATTTCCGTGAATACGTGTGCTAGTTGGTCAGCACAGGCTTTAAGCACGGCCAATAATAACGTCTGGTTCAGCTGCCTTCCTGATGTTTACCCTTGTTTTTTTGTGATCAAATTTTTCACTTATATATTCCGAAAAAAATAATGTAAACATAATATTCACGAACAGTTACAAACAACATCCCTGGGCCAGAAAAATTACAAAGCGGACTAGCACTGCAAGCAGTTATGACGGGGTCCTAGCCTTATTGCGCCTATTGGCACGAGTTGGCATCGGCAAACCGGGGAACTCGCGAAAGCGGAACCCAAAGCATTACGTGGGGAGTCAAATGCGCAGAGGTATGAGCCGCAAGGTCGGCGGTATAGTGTCGTTATAAATATCCCAGAGCCCTAAAGGATTTTTGAGCACCTCTGGTCCTTCTGATTTCATTTTCTATAAAAGCTGGTGACCATAGTCAATCTATGAACATCATTTCTTTTCAGGAAAAACTGGGCCATTAGAATATTTGTACAGCACTGAGGTTACTTGAATGTTGAAAAAATTGTAGGACCATAAAGACAAATAAATAAATGGAACATGAATCTCATATCTCTCACACAGCAATACCACACAAGCATTTGTGTTGTCTAAAACAGTTCTATATATTTGGAGTCATCCAGTGCAAAAATAAACATATTGAACATTATAACTCATACAAAGGACACCTTATTTACATTTCTTACATACAGTGTATCAAAAAACTTTGAGCAGAAATGGGAGGGGCCTATATCAATTGACTCAGCTTGATTCAGTGAACACGTGGATGTAAAGATTTTTAATGTGTAATGTAAAAAATTATAGGCAAAAACACGTTTGACGTCATTGTATCACCACCTAGTGGTCCACATGTGTAATATTTGGTAAGTCAGGTCAACTAGCTATTGTACATCTATCCTGTTAATTTGAAGTAATTCACTTTACTGTAAGTGGTTAATCCAAACTTGGGTCCCATAGGCCACGCCCACACTAACCAATCATTATCCCACTGTAAGGGGCGCCTCAGTAGTGGCCTTAGGTTATACACACAAAATTTTGTAAAAATTGGACGAGCCATTCATGATATAAACTTTTTGTATTTGTAGCGCCCCCTAGTGGCAAATTGTCGTGAAATTTGTTTTAGAGCCTCAGCAGGTCTAAGCAAGGAATAATCTAAAGATTGGCTTTGACAGCATTTATTTTGGCCAATATATGGCAAAGTTGGTGTTTTCATAGTTACACAAATTTGTTGTGCTTAATATGTGCAATTTTTATTGTATGAAATATTTTTTAGCAACTTTTTCTCAGGTTGGTCTGGAGATGCTAAGTGCCAAGTTTTGTGCAGATCAATCGCCCGGTCTAGGAGGAGTTTGAAAAAGATGATTTACGATAAATTGTGATTTGAATCGTCTAGGCGGAAATGGGCGTGGCCTATATCACAAGATTCAGTTGGATCCAGGTTATGCGTGGATATAGGGTTTTTAAATGTCCGATATGCGGTTTGGGAGTTATTACTAATTTTTTTGCTATAGCGCCACCTAGTTGTGGAAGTGGGTCAATTGTTGCGCCTGAGGTCTTTGCAGAGTTTGACCAGTCCTGAAAAGGGTACACTGTCGCCATGTACGGTCTAGGCTGTAGCTTTAGTTTTACGCAGAGAATAATGGAGGAGGAGAAGAAGGAGGAACATAATCCTTAAAAAAACAATAGGGTTCCACAGCCCTGCTGTGTGAACTGCGTAGGTTTGCTACACGTGGTTCTCAGCCCGCTTGGGTTTGGTCCCCTAAAAAAAATGGGAGGGAAGGAGATAAAACAATAGTTGCAGAAAGAGACAGACACAAGACAATAGGGGTGGGAATCACCAGAGGCACCACGATACGATATTATCACGATACTTGGGTCACGATACAATATTATTGCGATTTTTAAACATATTGCGATATTCTGCGATATATTGCAATTTATAACTTTTTACAACTTCATTATTTTGTCCCCAAAGGAAAACGTCAATTTTAAATTTTAAAATTTTATTGCTGTAAAATGTGACTGTCAAGCTGACTAACTAACCAACACTTTCATGATTGTTATAAATGTTGTATACAGCTGGCAAACTGAACTGTTTGCATTTAATTAAGGTGGACTAGACTGTAATACAAACAGGTATGCACTGCTGTGCTATTACAGGTATATTTTTACAATGCAACTTCAGCCTTTCAGCCCCCAGGGAATTAGGAAGGCAATAACTGTTAAATTTAAAATAAAACATGTAGCCTTACATTAAAATAAAATGTTAAAATTACATAAAATGCAACATGTACTCTTTAAGTAAACAAAATGTGCTACTGTTCGCTGCCAACCGTGGTACTAACAAAAGTTCAAAAACATTTTTTGTTCGCGCAAAACACTAGACGTGGAGGTGTCCCGCTAACTGAACGGCAACGGCCATATTAGAAGCGTTGTCGGTGACAACCACCAGGTTTTTGTCTGCAATCCCCTATTCTCATGCTGCATTTTGCAGAAGGTGAGCTATGTTCGCCCCAGTGTGACTTTCGTGTACTGCTCTAGTTTGGAGAACGTGAGACAGCTGTTGCCAGTCTTCTGTGAGATAATGACCTGAAATAGTCATATAGGAATCCACTGCCCGTGACGTCCATGCATCACAAGTCAATGCAACACGTTCTGCTGTTTTTAAACTTTCCTGAACTTTAAGCTTAACTTCTCTGTAGAGCTTGGGTACGGCTGTACGTGAAAAAGCGGCGCAACGGAGTTACGTACCTAGGTTCCAGTGTTTTTAGCAAGTGACAAAATCCCTCATTTTCCACAGCGTTGTATGGACGCGGTCTTTGCACTTGAAGCAGGCGATGGCTTCAGTTATTTTCTTCGCTCTGAATTGGGAGGTAGCTTTGTCAAGCTAAGTGTCGAGCAACCAGTGTTGGTTGGTTTTTCGGCGGCGCTGGTTTAGCATTAGCTTTACCGTCCGCGGCTAACGCTAACGCTGGATGGTGGCGTGTGAGATCAGCCCTCATGTTGGTGGTATTCCTTGAGTATTTTATTTGCATACGACACTCCTTGCAAATCCCATGTCTCATATCCATCTCAGTTGTCCCCTCCTTGTTAAAAAATACGAAAAAGTTCCAAACACTTGATTTAAACGCAGACGGTGCATTTCTGATTTCTTTCTCTGATGCTGCCGTGTTTATTTTATCTACATCCTCCTGCTCGCTGACAGTCACCCGCTGACCTCACCAGAAAATAAACCGCGCCATCTGGTGGACTGAATAAACAATTGATTTGATTATTCTACTACCAAAAAGTTAAATTCTCATGTGCAATTTAAATAATAAAAGATCGATACTTGGCGTCTGTGTATCGATACAATATTGCCACGGGAAATATCGCGATACTATGCTACAAGGGACCAATCACACACGGAAACAAAAGAAAAGGCTGCAGCAATGACTTTAAGGACACAGCAATGCCCCAGGGCTCCACCCACACAAGCCGCAGAGAGTTCTACGTATGTGACATCCAAAAAAGAAAGGATCCATGAATGAACAGATAAGTCATAAGGTGGCTTTCAACGGGTTGCAATCATCCACTTAGCAGCTGTAAGTCCAGCAAACACAGCACATTTTTCAGCTTTAGACAGCTTAAAGGCTGACAGGTCATTCATAATCCAAATTTGCTGAAATTTGATTGAATCCATTTTTCCTTCTACTCTTGAAATGTTCCCTGTGCCACTGGCTGCAATACAACCCAAAGCATGATTGATCCACCCCCATGCTTAACAGTTGGACAGAGGTTCTTTTCATTAAATTCTGTGCCCTTTATTCTCCAAACGTACCTTTGCTCATTTGGGCCAAAAAGCTCTACTTTAACCTCATCGGTCCATAGAACTTGTTTCCACAATGCTTCAGGCTTGTTTATATGTTCATTTGCAAACTTCAAACGCTGATTTTTGAGGGGAGGACATAAAGACGTTTTCTTCTGATGACTCTTCCATGAAGACCATATTTGTACGAGTATCTCTTTATAGTGGAATGGTGTACCACAACTCCAGTGTCTGCCAGGTCTTTCTGGATGGATCGTGCAGTCAAACGTGGGTTTTGTCTGGCTTTTGTCACAATCCTGCGAGCTGTTCTGTCTGATATTTTTCTTGGTCTTCCAGATCTTGCTTTAACTTCCACTGTTCCTGATGACTGCCATTTCTTAATTACATTCCAAACAGAGGAAACTGAAAACGCTTTGCTATCTTCTTATAGTCTTCTCCTGCTTTGTGAGCGTCAACTATTTTCAGTTTCAGTTTTCTAGACAACTACTTAGAGGAAGCTATGGTGCTGATTGTTGGGGCAAGGTCAGATGAGTCTGGGCATTTAAAACCTTAAGACTGACATCACCTGGTCTTTCCAGGCGATGATTAAGAACAATCCATGACACTGTCAGGTCTCAACTTTCCAAAGGGGGCGGTGCATACTAGAAACTCTGCAGGGTGCCCAAACTTTTGCAGTTTCTTTTGTGTTCTGTTATTTTGAAAGTCTAAATGATGGAAGTAAAATCTAACTTTTTGTGACATATTATACGAATGTCTAATCTGTCATTTGATGCCTTTGGAGATTTTTCCATCTTTTCTTGGCTTCTTTATGCTAGAAACTGAGAACTAGAAATTGAGACCTCTGCGTCAGAACGTTGTTCATTTCTTGATGATTGCTTTAAAGACATTTGGTCAGCAAATCTAGTTTGCAACAATGAGTCCAATCTGGTGAACTCAGCTTCAAGGCCTTGCCGCTTCAGTGACGCAGCCCCGCGCACACCAGAGCAGAAAAGCAAGGCACTGCTCCCAATGAAAAAATAACATTGCATCCCGAGCCAACATCAATCTCCGCAAATACTTGGAACTCTGCAACAAACTTAGTGACATAGGATCCATCTTTCAGTAAATAAGTATTGAAATGCCATTCAACCACACGTTGAGACAATTGGCCAATTATGGTGGCGAAAAGGACGCCTTTTATGGTCAGATAATGCCACTGGAAGTAACATGATATTAACACTTCTGAATGTCCTCCTCACGTCATGCTCCATCACAGTAAACACCCTCTCCTCTCTGTTGAGAGGTATGCTAGTGTGCCGGCTGTCAGCCTCTATGCGCGAATAAAGTTGTTTAGTTCATAGGCTAGAGAGATGTCAGCATTCACCATAGATGTACAAGTCTCTTTATAGTCTGTGATGGAGCGCAGTCCCTGCCACAGGCCTCTGGATTCAGACTGCACTGTAACGAATTTGACTGTAGATTTTACAGTAAACACCTGGCAAAAATGTTGCCAGTAAAATCTTGTAAAATTACTGTTAGTTACTCTTAATAACTGTAAATAATTACAGTATAATACAGTATTTCTTTTACAGGTTGTTGTTGTACGTAAATTACAGCAATGCTTTGTTTTTTTTTTAAGGAAAACAATATTTTATTGTAATTTAGTTTACATTATCTTGTATTCTTTTCAAATTACAGTTATTACCTGGCAACTCGAGTTGCCGCCATGACAGTCTGGCTTTGAATTACCGTATAAACCAGAACCAGATGAGGCATTCGTCCAATCAGTTGCCAGTTTAAACTTTGGGCAACGATACAGATTAGCTGTTATGGAGACGCATTACGTCTCGTTGCTTTGATGTGTTCCGAGGCAATTTTTTGACCAACTCGGGGAGACTGCTCAGTCCAACTGCCTTTTTCTGCCGACGGTTGGCCGTCTGGTTGGTGTGTCAGGGGCATTAAACATTAAAACATTCAGTGGAATTTAAATAAAAGATGCAAAGAGGTCCAGCAATATTAAAAGTCTCTAAAACCTTAGCTTAAGCCTTCTGGGTTAAAACTGAAAATCAACCCTAACATTTGTGTTACTTATTTTGGAACTTTAAAAAAACTAAACATTTTTGTCAAAGTGAAGTCAGAATAATGCTAAAAAGTTAATAAAATTAGTAAACTGATTCTTGGAGAGCATTTCGAGGAACCATCTGTGTTACTTTTTGTCATTTTTTGACGTACACATTTTGGAAAGTAGTTCTGCATTGAGGTAAACTGAGCATTTAGGTGAATAAACTACAAACTTGTTTGTTCTTTTTTTTATTGCATTTACAAGAAATCCCAGATGAAAGTTCATTTTACAGATATGCATGATTTTATATACCCAGCCCCTCTCAACTATATTTATATATATATATATCTGTAAAATGAACTTTCATCTGGGATTTCTTGTAAATGCAATAAAAAAAGAACAAACAAGTTTGTAGTTTATTCACCTAAATGCTCAGTTTACCTCAGTGCAGAACTACTTTCCAAAATGTATAATCAAATAGATCTTTATTGTCAATGTTTGAAAAACAACAAAACACAGTTTAACAAAATGAATGCCATTACTATAAAAGGAATTGGTTGGATGTCGCAGGATTTGGTGCATTACTGTGAAGTTTCATATGTTGAGTAAAACTTATTATAGTTTTACTCTCATGGGCACACTTGGGTTTGCAGTGATACATTGCTGGTCTAAGAAAAGCAAAAAGAGAGAAAATAGAAAAAGGTAATGAAGGTTGTGTCCAAAGAAACACCAAACAAAAACACACATAGCTTTAATTAACCACTTATGTGCCATTTTTTTCTATAAACAACCCTGAAGACTAGTGCTTCACTACCAACACCCAAACTGTCACATGTATAAATGACACAGAACATTATTACACATTCAGGCATTATCGCATAAATGTTTTTACCTGAAAATCGTCTTCAGCCATGTATGTTGTTGATCACTGTGCAGCGATGGCGCTCACTTTAGGATGGTTCTCCTTCCTGTAGCTAGGCAAAACAATAAAAAAGTTGAATAACAAACGTTATGTTGGATTATAACATCAGTCATAAACAGTGTGTTAGGCGCCTATTTTAATGTTGAAAGTTGATAGTGTATAAGCCCATATACACTTACATGTCCATCATATAGTTCCATTGCCGTTTATTTTCTCTGTTAAATTTAACCATTATTGGCCACTCAATTGATAAAAAAAAATTGTCAAGTTACTACCAAAATACCACATTAAGCCACCGAGACTTGAGATACACTATAGAAAATGAATTCTTTCATTGTTGCCAAAAACGTTTGACAAGATTTAAGAATTCCACACATATTTACGAGTCCACAACAGTCTCAGTTTTCTAGTTTGACTAAATTCATGCAATGCCAACACTGTTTAGGGACCCCACTCTGCTGAAATATTTAAATACACCCTTTTATAACAGGTGAAAACAACACATGTGAACTGCATGACATAAACTGCATATGGGTTAATCAAAAAGTGGCCAGGTCTGTGAATTAGAATTTCTTTAATTAAGAGGTAAAGGGAGCCCTTAGGAAATAGCCGAGCCTTTTTTCACCCAGCTATCATTAACATTAATGACAGTAAAACAGAGACGTCAAGAATGTTTTAAAAGGAGCCAGCATAATGTCCGAGTTGTTAAAGTTACATATCAACCGGAATTAAAAGGTCTTTTTCAGGGGTTGTGCAAAAACGTTATTATAATTTATACATTACCTGTTAAATCGAACAATATATCAATGATGGGCTTTCGCTTCAATAAGACCATTTTTCCGAACTATTGGGACTTTGTTAAAATGTTAACGGCCGTCTGCGGCACACAGCGACTAACAGCACCCATTAAAACATCCAAGGTGGAGATAGCATGGATAGGGTATCTATTTGAGCCTGAATCAGAGGAAGAATCTGATATAGAGGAGCAACCTGCCAGTAGATTGGAAATTACTTCTTCAGACTGGTAAGTTTTGTCATTTAGCATTTACTTGCATTTTTTTGTCTTTCGTTGTCATACTAGTGTAATACTCCCACTTCAGTGTTTTAGCCTAAGCATTACGTTGTATTAGGTTTGTTTTTAGTATTGTAAGCAACATAACTTATTAATTTGCACACAGACAAATATTTTACAACTTGTACCCTCGCGAGTTCAGTCAAGATGTCAAGTTGGCTGAAAAGTTAGCGGTTTGTAGTAGGCAATTCATAGAGCTGCTCACAACGAAAGTCTCTTAGTCACTATTGTAATATTGTTACCATATACTATCCTGCTGAATAGTGATTGTGATTATGAGTTACGTACATTCTTTACCACGTAGTAGTAATATATAATCTTATAACAGGACGTCCATTTAGCTGGACAGGAGCCTACCATTTCTGTTCAGTTTGTATGCTCCGTCTAAAGTATTATACTACTCTCGCCTGTCAGTACATCTGTTATCTTGCAACTACTATCCTGCAGATTAGGTCATCTGAATATGAGATTATTACCTTCTTAACATGTAGTAATATGTAAAATTACAACTAGGGTACATCCATCTTACCTTGGCAGGTGTACTTGTGGAAACTGTGCACACATGCCCCAGGAGAGAGAAAATATATGTTGCCAATAAATACCTAAGGTAAATAAAACTAGAGATACATTAACTTAAGTTACTTCATGCTTTCTGCTCATTCAACATTATGAAATAACAACAGGCTCATTATGATTTTTTTTACAGGTCATGAGAAGAATGAGCCAGGTTCCTGAGGAGGTAACCTGTATGATTGACCACCCTGGCCTTCATCCGCTGTGCCTCAATATATATTCTTTGCAAAATACAAAGAATATTTACCGAGTTTACCACGGCCAGTTGAGAATCAGAGGGATGGAAAGGTGAGGCCAATTTGATACCACTGTTAGCAGTTCAAGTATATCAATAAAATGTTTATAACAATACCCACTGATTATTGGTTCAGCATTATTACAAAAACACAGTATAATCGACAAAATTAAAAACTTTATTTTGTTTCAAAACAATCATTACTCTGAAATCTATAAGATAAAAAATGTGATTGTCCATTACACCCTGTTCTCATTGCAGGCAATGCATGGCATATAGGACTTTTGTGAGCTGGTGCTGGGGTTTTCTTGGAAGAAGTGTCCGTGTTGTGATCCCCTCGTGTCGTGCTGCGTATATGGAGGAAGTTTCTGGATGCTTCAGGGCAATATGTTGGGTTCAGACCCCCCCTCGACTGAATCGTGACACATCGTCCATGGAAGGCCTGTTGAGCTGAGCACACAGGTCCTGGGGCACAGGAATCTGCCGGACTGCTTCCAGATAAGTAAGGGGGTCATGGATGATCTCCTCAAACACCAGTGGCATCAGGTCTAAGACATAGCCTGTTGTGTGTGAAAAGTCATTTTTCGCACCTATACCATTGCACATTTGGATTTGTTGTTTGTAGTGTGTGAAAAGTTATTTTTAGTGCCTATACAATGCAAAAATTAAATTTTTTGTTTGTAATAAAAAAATATTTAAATTTACAAATTGTTGTCTCTGTCTTCACTTGTTTGACGGTGTAACCCCTCCTTTTGGCCTTTGGGAACAGAAGTCTGTCCATTAGTTTCCCTTGGCTGTCTTCCGTTG
This sequence comes from Percina caprodes, assembly GCA_013375575.1. Lineage (NCBI taxonomy): Eukaryota > Metazoa > Chordata > Actinopteri > Perciformes > Percidae > Percina > Percina caprodes. Next base: position 2,087,277 of record JABXJD010000076.1, read on the forward strand.
TGGGCGATCAGCCTTCTCATTGAAGTTCATGGCTGCAAGATACAACCTGAAACAAAAAACATAAATTTTGTAACATAACTGTATTAACTTTTACACACACCAAGCAAAATACTCCAGTTAACTCCCAGCAGAAGCAGTTGCTAAACCTCTAAACTGTGCCAGCGCTGGACTCTAATCAGTGTTGTTACAAGTGCCTTCCAGTTAGAGCAGCTTAAAACTGAAATGATTTGCATTTAGATGGTGTAATGGGAAAATTACATTTAACCAATGATTTTAATATTATTCATCTATAAGCTCTCCAATGCCACTCAGAGTATATGACTTCTGTATCTTTCCTCATTGTCTTTAGCTTGTAGGAGACAACTGAATTTGTTATGTCTCTGCATTTGTCCTCCAAGGGCAAATGGCATAAAGTCTGACAGAAACAAGCCGTGTCTATCATAGCAGGTCCCAGGTCGAAACCATAGCCTATCCAGAGAGACGAGATGTCCTTTTTCAGCTGAGATAGAATGACCGGTCAAGAAAACTTGACGCACGAAGGACAGATTCAGAAATACGTAACAGATCCAACCGTCTGCTTGAGCTAACTAATTGTTATGTTTAAGATTAAACTGTTTTCCAAACATGGCCTGGTTTCTGCTGGATGCACGGGGATATAAGGAACTGTCATATACTGGGGCACAGAACTGTGGCCACTCTGTAACTCTGTACATTGTGAAAGCTGTTCTTGTCATTTTGATTGTTCTCTGCAGAAAACAATTAAACCTTTTCACCGAATCCCTTATCCCTTTAAACCAGTTTGCAGCCTGTCTTTATTTTGTTTCAACAAGGTCTCTTCTGCCACTGAAATTCCTCCCTCGCTGTGCAGAACCTTCCACAACAATGGCCGGCAATTAGGCTTGATGTCTCTAGACCGTTGCTCGTGTCTCACACCTTCACTGAACAAAACCAGTTTCTGCAGACAATTTGTCCCCCATTCACATTTGCCTTTTCTAAAGACTTGTTTTGTGGAATGATGGAGTTCATAGGGAGTGTACACACCTGCATAACATTCCAATGAAGGGGAAAACAACATTTTTGGGAGTAAACCGCTGGAGGACACCACAGTGATGGCTATGTTTTCCAACATCAGTAAGGTATCTCTTGTTAGGACCCTTTCAAGTCTGTTTAGTGCTGACGTGCCTATGAGAAAGTCAATTTAAACTGTAATTTAAAAAAAGGAGTTGAAGATAATGGCCCATAGACTGAAGGAGCAGTGGTGCCTACTGCCACATTTTGGCATTTCACTGTTGCCTGTATGCCTTCAAATGGGGGAGGGGGAGAGTGGGGTGTTTTATGAATTGCTTAGTGCTTAAGGACAATATACTACTGTGATACAATAGTAAATCAAAAAGGCATCTTCAACACACAATCTAGCATTCAGTCATATCTTTTATATACAAACACATTCATACCTATTGTCCAAATTATTTTCACCAGCCTCCCCCACATAAGGAATTGCAATTGATTGAGATCAGACCAATCAGCGATAATACAGTTCTATTCCAACTATAAATAGTTCACTAATGTGTTGTGAATGGCTCACATATTTGATAAAAGTAGCTACTCACTCATCATGGTAACATTCTTGGATAACAATGTTCTGCTAAATGCTACCCAGTCATAATGCTACACAAACACCATAAGACGTCTGGGTTTGTAAGAATAATTAGAAAGGTTACCTTTGCTTTGTATGTGAGGTCTTAATGTCATATGAGACAGTTGTGTCCCGCGAGATGCCGCACTCGGAGCGTCTGTTTGGCATGCTGCGTATTTGTGTTGTCGTTCTTGTGATGTACTCTGAAATAAATATTTTTTTATTGCAAATAAATACATTGCAGCTGTTGGAATTTTGTAACTAACTTCACTGTTCGTTGGATCTCTGAGGAAGGAGGCTCGGGGTCCAATTGAGAATTAAGACAAGTTTTAATGCAACAGAATGATGATGATGAGACAAAGACAATAAGACAAAGACGAAGACAACATGATAACACTGCAGTTGACAGCAGACTGGATCCACGCTTCCCCTGACAGTCACTTGAATGCAGTCCCGAAAATAACTAAATCACATTCATTTATCCCCTGCACCTGGGGGCAGTTCCTTTTCACCTGGTGCATTCAAATCCATTCTCATTGGTTCGCTGTTGTCATGACAGCATGTCGAGTGCATCTTCGCTGTCCAATGAGAGTAAACATGGCTCTAAACTCTGCCCCTTTGGGGGTCGTTTGTGGTTACAGATCCAAAAAGGGTCTGTCGTGTAAATGTGAAATTCTAACATCAATACAGTTGAATCAGCATTGTATTGTTTTAACCTAGACTAAGACCCCAGGGGACAGGAGACAGCAGGCCCCCTCCTGGTGTTGTAGCAGGGAGCTCCTTTCCATATGTTAAATGCCAGACTTGACCTGATCAATTCTTTACAGTCAGTGGTAATGAGGGGGAAAATGGGGGACAGAGTTATGCATAATTTTCTAACCTGGATCCTTCAGACATTTTAATTTTTTTTAAACTCAACACAGCCTATATACACACTGTTTTCACAAGATTGACTAGATATCATATGAAATGATAACGTTTCCAGTACTGTTGAAGCAAACGGGATGACATAGCTAGAGGAGTAACATTACAGCTCAGTTAGCTATCTTGCTGAAATACAATAAAGATTAACCTGACAAAGTGGACAAACATGCATCGTGAACTGTAGATGTAGCTACATGATAATACAGGGGATTTATTATAATGAAACACCTTTGCCAATCCACTTGATCAACACACATGCTACCTATGCTAGCTACAGGATACGATAGCATTGCTAATGTTACTGTTAGCGACAAAATCATACTTACAGCTTGTGGTTGTGATGATCATACAGTCGGAACAGCAACAGCAGCTTAGCAAATCCTACTTTAAATTGTCCAAAGTTTTGATAACTGTCTTTGGTGAAATGGTTCGAGCAAATTAATAATTGAGTGTTGAACTTCACAGGGATCTCCTAATAGAGAAACATCAGCCATGCCCGTCGAGTGTTTAGTTCCTTGGGAAGACTATGACAAGTGTCTCCATTCCTTGTACAGCCTGGAACACTGCATTTGCGACCCTGGTTCATTGTCAATATCCTGGAAAATATTCCAAACTTTCTTCTTTGTAAATCCCGTCAAAGTACACAAGCAGCGTTCTCAGTCGGACAACCACTAGACCTAGCTACGCTCTGAACTGGTCTCAGGTCAGTGGCCTGTATGCAAATTTTGAGGCGTGACCGTTCTCCTAATACATCCATGGGCGTGACAAAGCTACAGGTTTTGAGATCCTGACGTCATCTTTTGGCTTTGTTGGGATTTGCCCGTTTTTGGCGGCAGTTTCAAAATGTGAGATTTGCATAGGAAAGGCATGTCAATGGGATTTTGAGCTTCTATTTATTATTATTTATTCGTCTTATTTACCCACCGAACTGTCGTTATTCACATATGACAAGGTAAAATTGGTTTTGCATTCTATCACCCCTTTAAACTACCCTAACCAGGGTTTGTATCCTATCCCCCACTTTGACCCTCCTGACCTTAACCCCAATTGTTTCTCCCCCTACCCTAACCAGGGTTTGTATCCTATCCCCCACTTTGACCCCCCCCTACCCTAACCAAGGTTTGTATCCTATCCCCCACTCTGACTCTGACCCTCCTGATCTTAACCCTAATTGTCTCTACCCCTACCCTAACCAGGGCATAGAATTGAATTGAATATTGTTAGGGAGTGAGGAGTCGCAGCGTCCGCCTAACCTGGCCCACCTGCTTCTCGTCATAGTTGTCAGAGCTATCTATCATATAATCAATAATATAATAAAACTAGAGGGAAGCAGGGCATACAGCCCGATCCGGTTGGGGAGAGTTCTAGCCTGACCAGGCTCTTGTCTTTACCCTGTCTCTCCTAGTTATGCTGTAATAGTTTTAGACAGCTGGGGGACTTCCTTTGTCACACTGGGCTCCTCTCTCCTCTATCTTTCTATCTTTCCATTTGTGTGCATCCATGTCCCAGAAATGCTTGTTACTAACCTAGCTCTTATGTTCTTTTCCGCCCAGCATGTTTCCTTGGATCAGGGAGGCTCCAAAATCATGGTAGCAGCTACACGTCTTGCGATGCCATGTTCATCCTGCTACGCTCTGCTGTGCCCTGCTATGTCCTGCTGTGCCTTGTAATGCCGCACAGTGCCCTGCTATGAACCCATGAACTACTACAAAGAACTACTACAAACTATTATTTTTGTGACCGTTATTGCCACTCTTCATTCTAACCACATCCGGTTGTCAGACACCGCCTACCAAGAGCCTGGGTCTCTCCGAGGTTTCTGCCTAAAAGGAAGTTTTCCCTCGCACTGTTGCTTGATCTGGAGGGAACTACAAGAACTGTTGGGTCCTTGTAAATTATGGAGTGTGGTCAAATATTTATTTTGTCTTACTGAAACCTGGCTGGGTGATAGAGAATATGTTAGTCTAAATGAATCCACCCCCAGTCATATTAATACTCACATTCCTCGAGGCACAGGCCGAGGAGGTGGAGTTGCAGCTATCTTCGATTCTAGTCTACTAATCAGCTCTAAACCTAAATTGAATTATAACTCATTTGAAAGTCTTGTTCTTAGTCTTTCACACCCAAGTTGGAAATCACTGCAGCCAGTTCTATTTGTTACGGAGGACTCCTATGCTATTAGTCCCTCCCAAATTGATCATTTTGTTGATAGTGCAGCAGGCTCGCTGCGAATGACACTCAACTCTGTTGGCCCTCTAAAAAAGAAGATAATAAAACAAAGACGGTTAGCTCCATGGTATAACACTGAAACTCGCAAATTAAAGCAAATATCACAGAAACTTCCGAAGATTTGGCGTTCCACCAAACTGGAAAATTCTCGTTTAATCTGGCAAGATAGTCTTAAAACATATAGGAAGGCCCTCCGTAATGCCAGAGCAGCGTACTACTCGTCATTAATAGAGGAAAATAGGAACAACCCCAGGTTTCTTTTCAGCACTGTAGCCAGGCTAACAGAAGGTCACAGCTCTACTGAGCCAAGTATTCCCATAGCTCTTAATAGTAACGGCTTTATGAGGTTATTCAATGATAAAATGATAACTATTAGAAGCAAAATTCACCAAGACCTGCCTTTAACTGGCACTGACTTATCTCTAAACTCAGAAATCACTGTAAAACCAGATGTATGTTTAGACTGCTTTGCTTCACTTGATCTTTATCAATTTAATTCAATTATTTCTTCAGCTAAAACATCAACCTGCCTCTTAGACCCCATCCCGACTAGGCTACTTAAAGAAGTTTTACCCTTAGTCAACACTTCTCTACTAGATATAACCAATTTGTCTTTATCAACAGGCTATGTACCACAGCACTTTAAAGTAGCTGTAATTAAACCTCTTCTTAAAAAGCCCAACCTTGATCCAGATGTTTTAGCCAAATATAGACCTATATCCAAACATCCGTTTCTCTCTAAGATTCTTGAGAAAGTAGTCGTCAAACAGCTGTGTGACCTTCTGCATAGCAACAGCTTATTTGAGGATTTTCAGTCAGGATTTAGAGTTCATCATAGCACAGAGACAGCACTTGTGAAAATTACTAATGACCTCCTAATTGCATCAGACAAAGGACTTATCTCTGTACTGGTGTTATTAGATCTTAGTGCTGCATTTGATACCATTGACCACCATATCTTATTACAGAGATTGGAACATTTTATTGGCATTAAAGGGACTGCTCTAAGCTGGTTTAAGTCTTATTTATCATATCGATCTCAGTTTGTTCATGTTAACGATGAATCCTCTGTGCACGCCAAAGTTAGTCATGGAGTCCCACAAGGATCTGTGCTCGGTCCGATCCTGTTCACTTTATATATGCTTCCTTTTAGGCAATATTATCAGGAAGCACTCCATAAACTTTCATTGTTATGCAGATGATACTCAATTATATCTATCAATCAAGCCGGATGAAACTAATCCGTTAGCTAAACTTCAAATGTGCCTTCAGGATATTAAAACCTGGATGAGCTGTAATTTTCTAATGTTAAACTCAGATAAAACTGAAGTTATTGCTCTGGGACCCAAGCACTTCCGTGACGCATTATCCAAAGAGATAGTTACTCTGGATGGCATTACTCTGGCCTCCAGCACCACTGTGAGGATATTTGATCAGTTATCTTTGATCAGGATATGTCCTTTAATTCCCACATAAAGCAAATTTCAAGGATCGCCTTTTTTCACCTACGTAATATTGCAAAAATCCTGTCTAAAAATGATGCGGAAAAACTAGTCCATGCATTTGTTACTTCTAGGCTGGATTACTGCAATTCTTTATTATCAGGATGCTCAAAAAAGTCCATAAAGTCTCTTCAGCTGGTCCAGAATGCTGCAGCACGTGTTCTGACAGGAACCAAGAAAAGAGATCACATCTCTCCTTTAGCTTCTCTGCATTGGCTTCCTGTAAAATCCAGAATATAATTTAAAATCCTTCTTCTCACCTACAAAGCTCTTCATGATCAGGCACCATCTTAGTTTAAAGAGCTCATAGTACCTTACAACCCTACAAGAGCACTGCGCTCCCAGAATGCAGGGTTACTTGTGGTTCCTAGAGTCTCTAAAAGTAGAACGGGAGCCAGAGCGTTCAGCTATCAGGCTCCTCTCCTGTGGAACCAGGTTCCAGTTTGGGTTCGGGAGGCAGACACCGTCTCCACATTTAAGAGTAGACTTAAGACTTTCCTTTTTGATAAAGCTTATAGTTAGAGCATAGAATTGAATATTGTTAGGGAGTGATGAGTCGCAGCGTCCGCCTAACCTGGCCCACCTGCTTCTCGTCATAGTTGTCAGATCTATCTATCATATGTTGTGGAAGTTTCTGTACAGCGAGAGAGGAATTTCAGTGTGAGATGAGACCTTGTTGAGACAAAATAAAACAGGCTGCAAACTGGTTTAAAGGTATAAGGTATTCGGTGAAAAAGGTTTAATTGATTTCTGCAGAGATCAATCAAAATGACAAGAACAGCTTTCACAATGTACAGTTACAGAGTGACAACAATTCTGTGCCCCAAACAGTATATGACAGTTCCTTATATCCCCGTGAAGCCAGCAGAAACCAGGCCATGTTTGGAAAACAGTTTAATCTTAAACATAACAATTAGTTAGCTCAAGCAGACGGTTGGATCTCTTACGTATTTCTGAATCTGTCCTCCGTGCGTCAAGTTTTCATTCTATCTTAGCTCTAAAAGGACATCTTGTCTCTCTGGATAGGCTATGGTCTCGACCTGGGACCTGCTATGATAAACATGGCTTTAGACAACTGTTTCTGTAAGACCTTATGCCATTTGCCCTTGGAGGACAAATGCAAAGACATAACAAATTCAGTTGTCTCCTACAAGGAAAAGATACAGAAGTAATTTACTCTGAGTGGCATTGAAGAGCTTATAGATGAATAATATGAAAATCATTGGTTAAATGTAATTTTCCCATTACATTCCTCCCTTTTGATTACAAACTAATCATTATACATTCGAAAATTACTGAAAGGAGACATGCATTTCTGCACGTCCCAAAAAATGTTTTTGTGAGTAATTTAAACCTCTTAGTTTAAGCTACCACTACATCTAGTCTAAAAGAAAGAAAATTAGTATTAAAATGGATTTTATGAATCTGGAACTACTCCTATTCGGAAGCTGAGTCCTCATTGTAACCGTACTCATTGTAAGAGGACAAATGAAACAATTCAGGACCATCATCTTTTAGTTGTAAGCTTGATACTGCACTTTCTCAAGAGTAAACAAAGGAAATCATTTTTCGTATTAATGGGATAATGCAACAAATACCTATCAAACAGAAACAGATCACAGAGATTACTGGAACCACAATTTTCCACATCCAAGCCTTCCAACCCTCCCCAAGTAACCCAAGCACCCCAGTCCCACCCAGAATCAGTGTGATGGACATCTTGAGCCTTGAGACTAGTGGTGAGTTGTTGTAACTGATGGACAGTGTTAGTGATGTTTCCTTCAATGGCTGTGATAAATGTGCAGCATGTGATCACCTATCAGAATGTGCGTTATTAACTACACCCCACCATGGAAGAATTACTGAGACAAATTTGCTACTGTAACTCGTCATTTTACATTTAGCTCTTAAGGTAAAAATGCAGTCAGTGCACAAATAATCATTTAGATTTAACGCGTGTGGTTTAACGGGTGTAGCCTGTTTCTGTGAGTGGGGAAACAATGAACTCATGAGTCATTGATACCTACGTCACATGTGAGTTTGCTGATTGACCCCAGTCATACGTTAGATGAAAAATGCATTTTTGTTTGTTTGTTAGGAGAAAGAACCCATTTATTTTGCACAATGTTAATCATTTGAGTTGATTTTTGCCTTTTACCTGTACTAAGTGCATTCTTATCGTTTTTTTTCTTTTTCCCAGTATAGACTATTGAGTTGGTCGCCAGTACATTAATATAGAATGATCCGCATGGATCTTTTCCTGATAACCACGTGCATACTATGAAATAACCTTCATCTTGTGGATTAACTCTGTTCAGGATTAGCAATACTGCGGGTGAAGAGGTGTTTACTTTCTGATTCGTTAGTCTATTTTTCAGGTTGGTGTGGTCAGAGGGAATCTGATTCCCCAATTTGACCCACTCGTGTGCCAAATTGCTAAACCCCATGATGGGCACAATGCTTCCCCTTCGGGTCCTGCATCATGTCCATTACAGCCATATAGCATATGTAAAATTTCTACCTCACCCCAGAGAGATTTGTCATTTTCGGACTGAAAGTAATCGCATGGTTGTAACAGGAAAGAAGTTGATGTGTTAGCTAATAACTTAAAGTTTGTTGACCTAAGGTTATTATTTTTCTTATATTGCTTGTACCCCAATACTGTCTAGACTAGAAAGGTGAAGAGCGTTCTACTCATTTTACCCCTTTATTTGACGAGTGAAAAACTGTGTGTCTGAGTGTGCTGTGCGTCAGTAGTAACATTAATTAATTAATTAACATTAATGTGAGAAGAAGTGGTGTTAGAATAAATGGTGTATTCAGATTTAGCTCTATCATATCTGTCTAACAAGCAAAATGCAACCCCCCCACAAACACAGAAAATAGAGAACCAGAATACATTTATATCATACACCATGTCTGTCTCTTCCTGTGTGCGTCCATCTTCACAGCGAGCCTGCTGTGTCCTTCAGGAATGTGCTGTGTGTGTGTGGGTGATCAGCGATTCAGTGCCGTGCTGCAGATGTTTCTTCTGGTGTCAGAGGTTCATCCACTAGCACATGACAACACCGTCGGGGTCAGGTTTTTTCCCTGCCCTGTCTCTTGTGTGTGTGTGTGTGACGTTGGTGACACAGAACGCCATCTGTCAGGCCACAGTCTGGTGCTGGAACCTCTTGCAGTGCGATGCGTGGATCCACAGAGCCCGCTCAGCAACCTTCACTGCTGTGTGGGTGATCAGAAGAACCCGGAAGGGACCTTGCCAGCGTTGGGCTGCCAGTTTCTCCTCCTGAAGTTTTTCACGACCACAAAATCTCCTGGCTCCAGCGTGTGGAGCGATCTTTCAGCTGGGTGGGACAGGGCAGCAGAAACCTGGATTCTTATGGCAGAGAGAGCAGAAGACAGTTGTACACCCTACTCTAACATATCATGGGGTGCTCTAAGAGCCTCTAACCCCCACACTGGGTGGTCTGCCAAAAAAAAGATCCTAAAAGGACTGAGGTTACTGCGCGTTCTTACCCTCATTCGCATGAACATAGTTTTGTTCTTAACGTGCCGTTATTGCTTGACAACTGACTTGATATTCCCCATCTGGGAATAATTTCTGTCATTAGAGCTTTTGCTAACACTGAAGTTGTTTGTTTTTGAAGCGGAAACACTTCCACCCATTTTGAAAACATCTCAACCATCACCAAACAACACATTTTCCCCTCCGACGGTGTGAGCTCAACAAAATCCATCAAATGCCCTTATCAGTGGTGGATGTGCTACCTACTGTGTTACAGTCACTGGTTTGCCTATATTGCCTATGATGTCATGCTTTACAAAAAAAATAATTTTCTGCAAATGTTGTGAAGCTCTTAGTGAACCATGTTTTCGTTAACAATGATAGCATTCCACTCTTTTGACACATGGTAACGCCCATGTGTCAACCTCACTCTGACATCTCTCCATAAGTGCATGTATAGGACCTGAGCATGTGTGTGCAATTCAGGCATGTGTGTAATAACAACAGAGTGAATTGTAATTAATAATAAAGTATAGATTATTAACTTTGCAAAATGTGTGAAACAATGGTGTTGAAGGCAAGGATGTGAATCCGGCCCCAGCCAGACACCCTCTTTAAAGGTGCACCCTGCATTTTTCACACTGTGTACTGCAGCTACTGAATTTGGAAGTGAAAAATCAGTCAGCTGTGTGCAGAACATTTGCACATGAACATTTCTTAGCCTAGCTTAGATGGGAGCAAGATGGCCGTCAGAAGGTCATTGATCAATTGGTGATGCAAAATGGGCTTATCATAAGACTTAAGGAAGTTTTCGTGTTTCCACAATGCCCCAAAATCATGTACAACCCCAAAAGCGTACCTGGAGTCCGTGTAGCTTGTTACAGACGAACCTTCAGCCAGTTTACATGCTTCAGTGAGAGCAATGACTTCAGCAACCTGTGCAGAGAAGTGTTTGGGAAGAGATTTAGCAATTAAGGTTTCTGCGTCAGATACTACAGCAAACCCTACCTGTCCCTGGCCAGTGTCAGGGCAGCGTGAGGCTGACCCCTCCACATACAAAACCAGATCTGAATTTGGCACCGGTGTGTCAGTCAGATCTGGACGCGGAGCACAGGTGTGTTGCAACTCTGCCAAAACAATCATGCAGTTCTCCCTATGCTGGTGTGGGCATAAGATAAGCAAGGTTAAGTACTGTACAAAATGTTTAACAGTAACATTAGGCATATCAAGCAGACATGTGTGATACCTCAGATATCGTGCTGCAGAAGAAAAGACGTCATGCAGCTCAAAAGTTTATCCACTGTCTGAGTGAATGGGAGTTTAGGGTTTAGGGTTTTGAGGGCATGCGCAAACATATTTTTACCATGTATTAAGTTAGCTAAAGGTTGAACTAACTGAGCATAATTTAGAATAAAAAAACACAACAATAGGAACACATTCCTCATTTGTTTTTTTTTTTGTTGCAGGTTTTGGGAGGGAAACTATTTCCTCAATCTGAGATAGAGACAATGTTTTCCCTGACGCTGAAATGTCATGCACTTCTTTTTTCACAAATTGCAGTTTAGCTAAACTAGCTGTGTGCCCCTCTGCTGCCAGATGACACAGTAATGCATTAGTTCTTTTGTCACTAGGCAGTCATCAACATACTGAAGGAGAGCAGAACCTGGGGAAAGGGTTAAGCTTTCAAGGCTCTCTCTCAGTGATTGGTTGTAGATGGTTGGGCTCTCGACAAATAATTGCCCTGAGCGTGTGAATGTGTGTGCCTTACCATCAAACAGGAATGCTGTCTTTGTCCACTGGAACACTGGAAAAAGCGTTAGACAAATCAACAACAGACAAATATTGTGCCCCCCCTCCCAGGAATTCCTTGAAGAATAGTGTAGGGATTAGGGACATTTGGTGCACGTGTGTGGACAGCTGCATTTACTGCTTTGAGGTCTTGAACAAAACACCATTCGACCGGTTTTCCCTTATCACGAATTTTCTTGACAGGGAAAATTGGCGTGCAAACAGGTGAATCAGGACCCGCAAACCAAAAACTCCTGTTTTAAAAAGAGTTAAAGACTGGTCTGATTCCATCAATTGCTTCCTGTTTCAGTGGGTACTGATGCTTTTTAGGCCTGAAGTCTGAGCGCGGTGTGATGACGACAGGCTGGCAATTTTTGATGAGACCCACGTCATATTTATGCGCTGCCCACAGGTGAGTCGACCCGTGGGACAGAGCATCTCTGTGGGGAAAGCATTAACAGCATTATTCAAAAGTGTTTGTGTGTGTGTGTTCAGTCTCTTTCCGCTGGAACACACTGCGCGCGGCGGTCACATGGTGTGACAGAAGTTTTCGATAACAGCCCGTGGAGGGGGAGACGGTCGTGTCCCCGTCCACGGTTTCAGTCCAGTCAGTCAGCTGGTCACAGTCCAGGACAAACCGTCCCAAGTTTCTCCACTGATCTGTGGGAGATTTAGACAAAGAAATATGAGCATATGAGTGCTGAACCATTCTCTGCTTATCAGTCAAGTTTACGGCTACTGCACACTTCTCATTATGTCAGTACATGTAAGCACACTCAAGCCCATCTGTGTCTTCTTTGAAAAAGATCTTCAACAAACATGTCATCTGTTTCTGATGAGATATAACAAGTGATATATAAGTTGTGGTCTGACAAAGTCAGCAAGGGGTTAAATCACATCTCTGGCCTCATGCAGCAAGCCTGCAGCATGACCCTGAAAAATGCCCCACTGAAAAATGAGCTGAGATGTGTGTGTGTTGTTTGAACCTAATGAGTCAGGCTGGGCAGTGATGTCTAATCTCACAACCTTGAGGCTCTGTGAGAGTTGAGATATCCTAAGCCAAAACGTAACATTGGATCTACCTAAACATTCACCGGACACAGGGGAGAGAGCAAAACAGAACATTTTGCCCTTCTGTCCTGTTCTGAATCATGTAGATTCCAATGTTCACACTTCATGAAAGTCTGGAAAATCTTTCTGGAAGAATTGCTCAGCTTGCACTTCGGCAAAAGAACAACTCTGCTGGAAAGCTTCTAATTTGCAAATAAAATCAACCAAAAACCCTACATCCTTTCCTGCACATTCAAAATCGTAGCAGCCAATTTATAAACCTCAGATTAAAACATTGCATAAGTAACAATACTTTCTACATGTTGTTTCATTCTACGTGACAAATTGCGTCTAGAATTCTCCCTATTGTGCGAGGAAGAGTGTGATGTTTATGGTCTGTAGCGTGTGAAAGCATTTACTTCATTGCAAGCAGATTAATTAGTTAGTGTGTTTTGCATTTTTTTACTTCCCTTATCCGGTGCGGATCCAGCTGGCTCAGACTCTCCACCGCCCTCCTTCCCCTCCGTCCGTCCATCCGCCTGTTGCTGGCTGTAGACGTGATCCCCAGCTAGTGGACCCCTCTGTGGTCATTCGCGTTTTTGGGATGGGCATTTGTCTGCCCAGTGTCCTTTTCCTCCGCAGTTGAAACATGTGTCTCGGTCCACTGCTGGCCTCTGCCCTCCACCTCGTCCTCTGCCTTTTCCTCTCGCTTTGCCTTTGCCTCTGTCCCCCCCCTCTCCAGCCAACGTTGAGACTGTCAAAGTTATTTTTCTTCTGTTTCTCTTCGTTTCAGCTTGTTCAGCTGACTTGTAGCATTGGATGATGGTACCTGATGCTGCTGTTACTGTCAGATGTAGGTGGGGGAGAGGCCGTGGCTGCTTGTAGAGAGAGAGAGCTTGCAGCGAGGTGGGGGCTGTGTGGAATCTTGTCCTCTCCTGGAGCTTGCTTCTGGGGGAGACACGGACGGTGTTTCTCCCTTTGGCCTGGATGGCGGAGGAGGGTAGGGTGGTGGTGGGTTGAGCAGCTGATCGCCATCTTTGAGACTCGGATAGAGAGAAAATGCATTAGTGACAGTGGCCATTTCTGTTTTTTCTCTTGTTTCCGTGTTTCAGCAGTATTATCTGTTCTCTTTCCCTATTAGTGGCCTCTATCATCCACTGATAAAAAACATTCTTTTTTTTTTTTTTCATTTAATTTAGATGCAGGGTGCTAATCATTTTTCCCCCTTTCAATAGTTTTTCTTTGTCTTTTAAATCCTGTTTTAGCATTCTAAGTTTCCCTGTACTTAAAGAACCATTTTCAGGAAAACCATGTTTTGTTGCCCAATATGGCAGACATTCTATAGATGTAGCCCAATTGTTCTCACCATTTCATCCACTACCAGCCTTAACGTGTGACTTTGTGCCCCTGTTACCCATCTAACAAAAATAAACAGATAACAACCAGCGGTAGTACTTCTTTTTTCTTCATATAATCGTCACTATACGGCCCAGTTTAGTCCTCGGTAAACTTTGCGATAAAACCTGCAAACAGCTGTAACTTAATGTAAGCTACAATCACTGCTTATCTGTGATAGATTTTTCCCTCGCTGAAAATCCAGATGAACGTCTATGACGACTGTTCATCTGTTCTGATTTTAAAATCTATCTGTCACCCCGTCTTGCCCGTATTGGATGGAATGGTGTCAACTTGTGCAACTAAGATTTCTCCTGTTTTGTACACAACCCAAAGTTTTACAAAAACAAAGAGTACTTTCACCGAAAACCCTCAGTTAAAAACGCAGTCAATATTTGTCTCACAAAAACTGTCTCAATGTCTAATTCAAATCATTTATCCAACAGGATTGAAACGTTTAACTTACCCCGCTGTTTGAAATTGCTTCCTTTTCGTTTGGATCTCAGAGTGGAATCAGCGAGCCCTCCGCGGTTTCTGACCCTCTGTCTCTCAAAGATGTTTTGGCGAGGTTTAGAGGCAGGTGACCATCAGATCCCTGGATGTACTGTCATCAGTTACCCGGAGAGTCTCGTCCTGATCCCTCCTTGAGATCCTGCCGACAACGCCAAGTTTGTTGTGGAAGTTTCTGTACAGCGAGAGAGGAATTTCAGTGTGAGATGAGACCTTGTTGAGACAAAATAAAACAGGCTGCAAACTGGTTTAAAGGTATAAGGTATTCGGTGAAAAGGTTTAATTGATTTCTGCAGAGATCAATCAAAATGACAAGAACAGCTTTCACAATGTACAGTTACAGAGTGACAACAATTCTGTGCCCCAAACAGTATATGACAGTTCCTTATATCCCCGTGAAGCCAGCAGAAACCAGGCCATGTTTGGAAAACAGTTTAATCTTAAACATAACAATTAGTTAGCTCAAGCAGACGGTTGGATCTCTTACGTATTTCTGAATCTGTCCTCCGTGCGTCAAGTTTTCATTCTATCTTAGCTCTAAAAGGACATCTTGTCTCTCTGGATAGGCTATGGTCTCGACCTGGGACCTGCTATGATAAACATGGCTTTAGACAACTGTTTCTGTAAGACCTTATGCCATTTGCCCTTGGAGGACAAATGCAAAGACATAACAAATTCAGTTGTCTCCTACAAGGAAAAGATACAGAAGTAATTTACTCTGAGTGGCATTGAAGAGCTTATAGATGAATAATATGAAAATCATTGGTTAAATGTAATTTTCCCATTACACATATAATCAAGAATATAATAAAACTAAAGGGAGACTTGGCATACAGCCCGATCCGGTTGGGGAGAGTTCTAGCCCGACCAGGCTCCTCTCTTTACCTTGTCTCTCCTAGTTATGCTGTAATAGTTTTAGACAGCTGGGGGACTTCCTTTGTCACACTGAGCTCTTCTCTCCTCTATCTTTCTATCTTTCCATTTACGTGCATCCATGTCCCAGAAATGCTTGTTACTACCCTAGTTCTGGGGAGTCATTCCCGGAGTCCTTATGTTCTTTTTTCCCCAGCATGTTTCCCTCGGATCAGGGAGGCTCCAAAATCAGGGTAGCAGCTGTCGCCATGGTCCCGCTACACGTCCTGCGATGCCGTGTTCATCCTGCTACGCTCTGCTGTGCCCTGCTACGTCTTGCTGTGCCTTGTAATGCCACACAGTCCCCTGCTATGCCATGAACTACTACAAACTACTATTTTTTTCTATTTTTGTTATTGCCACTCTTCATTCTAACCCCAACCGGCCCGTCAGACACCGCCTACCAAGAGCCTGGGTCTGTCCGAGGTTTCTGCCTAAAAGGAAGTTTTTCCTCGCCACTGTCGCACTGTTGCTTGCTCTGGAGGAAACTACTAGAACTGTTGGGTCCTTGTAAATTCTGGAGTGTAGTCTAGACCTACTCTATTTGGTCTAGACCTACTCTATCTGTAAAGTGTCTCGATATAACTCTTGTTATGAATTGATACTATAAATAAAATTGAAATTGAAATTCAGTGGATATTTGCTGTCATGAAGGCTTTTGCTCAAACTACGGATTGTACTTTCTGCATGAGGACACCAAGACTATAGAAGTGGATCAAGAGGGAGAGCTGCTGCGTGGCTGTGGTGGCTCAGTTGGTAGAGCAGGTGCGCATGTACTTTGAGGCTTATACCTTGACGCAGAGTCTAACCTTTGATGATTTCCTGCATCCTTTCTCACTTAGCTGTCCTGTCCATTAAAGGTGGAAAATCCCCAAAAAATAATCTTTAAAACAAAAGAGGGAGAGTTCCTATTACCCCCCAGCCAATGTTTATTGGTCTTGAGCCATAAAATTGCATTCAATTTTCAAAGTTTTGAGCGAAAAAGAATACCACAGCTCAAGTCCCTGTTAAGGCAACAGCTCGATCGTGGTATATGTCTGGAGTGCTCACTATCGTCACTTGTCATGCAGATTTGCAAGAAGTCCACAGTGTGCTTGTGGCCATGATGAGCTGTGGATTTTGGCTTTTTGGCCGATTTTGCCAAATTTCAAGGAGTGTGTGCCATAACAATGGGTGTTCCCAGGAAATGTGGATCTACCACTTCTGTCCAGAAGACAGTGTTAATTGCAAAGCTTGATTGTCTTTACATATTTGCACTTCCATTTGGAGTCCAGGCGATTGTTTAAAGGTTGTGCAATAGCTTCATATATAAATATGATAATGCATAGGGCTGTGCTCTTGTCACTGTTTGTGAAAGATGAGCAATAGAGTGTGGCTTTGTGATGTTCTTCAGTCTGGCTACATGTCACTTTGTTTATGTCTTTTATTGACACAAGTGTTGTGTCAATGCGTGAAGCATTTGAACTCAAGGCAAATATCCGCTGGGGATAATAAACGCCTGCAAAGTGGTCTCCATGATATTTAAAAATTACATGCTTGTCATTTAGCAACAGAAGGTGCTAAACACATAGGACCAACTGTTATAGAAAGCTCTGGACCTCAGCTGTCATGGAGATGTGGTCACCAAAGTTTACCTATTGCATGCACTGTCAAATATGGTAATACTCAATTTTCAACTATTTAACGATTCAATTTTTAAAAATTCAATTCAATTTTATGTATATAGCGCTAAATCACAACAACAGTTATCTCATTGCACTTTTCATAAAAGAGCAGGTCTAGACCGTACTCTGTGACGTTATTTACAGGAACTCAACAATTCCCACCAAGAGCAAGCACTAGGCGACAGAGGCAAGTAAAAAAATTCCTATTAAGAGGCAGAAACCTCAAGCAGAACCATAGCTCCGGGTGGGCAGTCATCTGCCTTGGGGGTGGGAGAAAGAGACAGAGAGAGAGAGAGAGAGAGAGAGAGAGAGAGAGAGAGAGAGAGAGAGAGACAGACAGACAGACAGACAGACAGACAGACAGACAGACAGACAGACAGACATGGAGAATTTTAGCAGAGGGTGTCAAGCAGGAACATGGAGGCAGCAAGTGACTCCAACCACAGATCCAAACTTCACAGCTGCAGAGCCAGAAACACCTGCAGGAAGCGATAGGAGGAGAGAGGAGAGGGGCAAGAGAGCACAAGACTCCGGGAAAGGGAAAAAGTTGAGTTAGTAACATGCTTTAATGGGATGAGGTTGCATTCAGATGGAGAGAAGGAGGAAGAGAGAGGTGCTCAGTGCATCATGGGAAGTCCCCCAGCCGTCTAGGCCTATAGCAGCATAACTAAGGGATGGTTCAGGACTCTCCTGAGCTAGCCCTAACTATAAGATTTATCAAAGAGGAAAGGCTTAAGCCCACTCTTAATTGTGGAGACAGTGTCTGCCTCCTGAACCCAAACTGGAACCTGGTTCCACAGGAAAGGAGCCTGATAGCTGAACGCTCTGGCTCCCATTCTACTTTTGGAGACTCTAGGAACCACAAGTAACCCTGCATTCTGGGAGCGCAGTGCTCTTGTAGGGTTGTAAGGTACTATGAGCTCTTTAAGATAAGATGGTGTCTGACCATGAAGAGCTTTGTATGTGAGAAGAAGAATTTAAAAAAAACTAAGAAATATACCAATACATTTAAAACTACAACTCCCACTAGAGAAGCACCACAGTTTCTAAGCTAGTGTATTGCGTACAGTAGTTCTTTTGGGGTGGGTAGTGTTGGAGCTATATCCTGGTCCTGGTCTCATGGTTCAGTCAATTAGTAGTGTTGGAGCTAAATCCTGCTCCGGTCTCATGGTCCAGTCAATTACTAGCCAGAATCTCAGATGTTGATGTGTGAATTATTTTTATTACATAGGATATCCTGAGACAAAGTTATCTGGATCAAGCTATCACAGCTCTCCCCTTCCTTTTGTCTGGCTCTTTGGCTCATGCACCCCTGGTCTTATTCACTAAGGGTGGGGTCTCCAGGTCACAGTGATGTGATGTGTTTGTGTGTTTGTTATCTTTCAGTTGGAATGTGATTGAAAGTTTATGACCCTATCAGGACTTGCAGAGCAAAGAATAACATGACCTGCTGTACTCTTAGTTGAGCAGTAAACGGGGACCACAACCAGACACAGGATGTGTCCCTAACCATCTATCCTGCTTCTGACACATTTAGTAGAGCTGGGTTATAACAAAATGTACCAGAACACCTTATATTATGGAACAGAAGTATTGCAAAACAACTTAATGCACAAATAACAAACTTGATGCATGACCAAAATGTCTTCATGTATGTTGAAATAATGCTTTTGCCTTTTGGCTTGAATGTATAATGCAAATCACACAATGTTTAAACACATATAACATTTTAAATTCCAACAGTAGGTGGACTTGTTTGGCTCCTGTTTTTTCTACTGTCTGCCGTGAATGGGCTTCATTCCATTTCAGATTGCCGCTGCCCACCTGGCCGACCGAGCAAACATGAGACAAATCATGAAACTGAATTTTATTATCATTATTTTTTTTGTTTAAATCCTCAAATACAAAGTTAGCCAAAAACATCAATATTACGAATATTATGTATTTTTTTGTCTTTCTTGTCAGCCAATCGGTAATTACTACGTCACTTCCGGAGTATTCTGTAGATTTTTTTTAAACAGTATTGTGGTAAATAACTTACTGGAACAAAACTGAACATGTTGTTGCTGTTGACAAAACCATTGATTAAATACTGTATGTACATTGAAGCATTACTGGCGTTAAAGACCCACTGATCGCTGTATGATTCTCTGATATTAATGTCCGGATTGCATTGTGGGATATGGGCTTTGCATGCGCCCAGCTTGGATCATATCGTATTGTCCTGTCTTACATTTCACCGGTAATAGGACCAAAATAATATTATTAAAATAAAGAAATTAATACCATGATAACATCTAAATAGACGTTGATAGATAGCGTTATAGTTTTTAAAAATATCGATAAACAACAAAGCAATTATTATTATATTATTATTTTCTATGAATACACACCACACTATAGGGACATTTTATATTATCAGGACAGGGTCAGTGTACTCATAAGGTACACAGGGTGTAGCAGGACGTAGCAGCGCGTAGCAGGGCACTGCAGCGTATAGCAGGGTGTAGCAAGGCATAGCAGGGCCACAGCGACAGCTGCATCCATAACCCTAATGCAAGGAAAACTGCTGGGCTCCAGGGAATAAGCTCCCTAGAGCTAGGTTAGTAACAAGCATTTCTAGGACATGGATGCACACAGATGGAAAGGGAGAGGAGAGAAGCTCAGTGTGTCAAAGGAAGTCCGTTGGCAGTCTAAAACTATGACAGCGTAATTAAGAGCTGGTGTAAGGCAGACCTGAGCCTGTTCTATAAGGGTTGGTGGATGAGTCTGATGACTATGAAGAGAAGTAGGGAAGAGAAGGGGTGCTGTGTCTTAAGTTATACACTCTCCTTTGGTCTAGGTGAACGCTGCAACTCCTCACTCCCTAACAAGCTTTATCAAAGAGGAGAATTTTAAGTTTACTCTTAAATTTGGTGACGGTGTCTGCCTCCCTCACCCAGACTGGAGGCTGGTTCCATAGGATAGGAGCCTGATAGCTGAAAGTTCTGGCTCCCTTTCTACTTTTGAGACTCTAGGACCACTGTAACCACAAGTAACTGCATTCTGGGAGCGCAGTGCTCTAGTGGGACAATAACGTACAATGAGCTCTTCAAAATATGATGGTGCTAGACCATTTAGAGCTTTGTAGGTCAGGAGAAGGATTTTAAATCCTGGACTTTACAGGAAGCCAATGCAGAGAAGCTAATACAGGATATGATCTTTTTTCTTAGTTTTTGTCTGAACATGCGCTGCAGCATTCTGAATCAGCTGTAGAGTCTTAAGGGACTTATTTAAGCATCCTAAAAGTAAGGAATTACAGTAGTCCAGCCTGGAAGTAACAAATGCATGGAGTAGTTTTCCGGGTTTTGATACAGAATGTGCCTAATTTTGGCCTAACGTAAAAAACCTTGTTTCTATTGCTAAAACAGATGTGCAGTTACAGAAGCTGTTACAAAGATGCTCTATGCCAGAATCATGTGAATTTAGTGAATTTAGTGGTGGAAAAACCTTGTTCCCACCACTAAACTGGCATTGCAGTCTTTTCTTAACA
Organism: Percina caprodes; assembly: GCA_013375575.1. Classification (NCBI taxonomy): domain Eukaryota; kingdom Metazoa; phylum Chordata; class Actinopteri; order Perciformes; family Percidae; genus Percina; species Percina caprodes. The sequence continues at coordinate 2,107,924 of JABXJD010000076.1, forward strand.
GAAGCTGTTATGAAGGTGCTCCTATGTCAGAATCGTGAATTGAGCTAAAACAGCTTCTAGTGGTAAAAAAATACCTTGTTTTTATCATAACAACAGCATTGCAGTAATTTCTTACCAAATGCTCTTATGAAGATGTTCTATGTCAGAATTGTGTATTACAGCTTACAATGCGTAAAAACCTAATTTCTGTCATAACAGCTTAGCAGTCATGTCCGTAAAAATGTTCTCATAAAAATGTTTCTGTTAAGAAATCATGCATTTTGTGGAGGTAAAAACGTTGTTTCTATGACTAAAACAGCTTTGCAGTCATTTCTTTTGAGAAGCTGTTATAAAGATGTTTCTCTGTTAGAATGATTTCAATTGAGCTAAAGCAGCTTATTGTGGTGGAAAGACCTTGTTTTCATCACTAAAACAGAACTGCAGTCATTTCTTACCAGATGCTCTTATAAAGATGTTTCTATGTAAGAATCCTGTAATTGTCTCCATCTGTTAATAGTGTGACTCGCGTTGTCTTTCACTTTCCTTTTCCTTTATGGCTTTTCATTGTTCTTTGTTTAATTTCCTTCCTTCCTGTGATGGTCCTTCCCCAGTATCTGCCATAACTACAACAGATACAGTGGGGCTCGAAAGTTTGGGCACCCCAGGTAAAATGTTTTATTAATGTGCATAAAGAAGCCAAGAAAAGATGGAACAATCTCCAAAATGCATCAAATGACAGATTAGACATTCGTCTATGTCCCAAAAAGTTAGATTTTATTTCCATCATTTACACTTTCAAAATGACGTCTTTTTAAAATAAAATGGCATCTGCAAAAGTTTGGGCACCCTGCAGAGTTAATACCTTGTACTGCCCCCTGTGGCAAGTATCACAGCTTGCAAACGCTTCTTCTAGGCAGCCAAGAGTCTTTCAATTCTTGTTTGAGGTATCTTCGCCCATTCTTCCTTCCAACAGTCTTCCAGTTCTTTGAGATTTCTGGGCTGTCTGTCACACACTGCTCTTTTAAGGTCTATCCATAGATTTTCAATTATGTTGACGTCAGGAGATTGTGAAGGCCATGGCAAAACCTTCAGTTTACGCCTCTTGATGTAATCCACCGTGGATTTTGAAGTGTGTTTAGGATTATTATCCATTTGTAGAAGACACCCTGTCTTTAACTTCTTCTTTTTCACAGATGGCATCAAGTTAGCGTCCAAAATTTGCTAAAATACATTTTTCCTTCTACTAGTGAAATGTTCCCTGTGGCACTGGCTGCAATACAACCCCAAAGCATGATTGATCCACCCCCATGCTTCACAGTTGGACAGAGGTTCTCTTCATTAAATTCTGTGCGATTTTTGTGGTGGGAACGTAGAAGAGGTTTTCTTCTGATGACTCTTCCATGAAGACCATATTTGTACGAGTATCTCTTTATAGTGGAATGTTGTACCACAACTCCAGTGTCTGCCAGGTCTTTCTGGATGGATCGTGCAGTCAAACGTGTGTTTTGTTTTTTATTTCTCACAATCCTGCGAGCTGTTCTGTCTGATATTTTTCTTGGTCTTCCAGATCTTGCTTTAACTTCCACTGTTCCTGATGACTGCCATTTCTCAATTAAATTCGAAACAGAGGATATTGGCATCTGAAAATGCTTTGCTATCTTCTTATCTCTTGCTTTGTGGGCATTTAAAACATTAACCAGAACTTTGGGTGATGTTGAAACATGCCTTCAAAGGGGGGTGTTTTTAAAAATCCAAATCCAATCACAACATGATCCAAAAGGGCTCACCACTACAACGGGTCAAAAAGCATTTTTTTTTGGGGGTATTATATGCAAAAGTCAATAAACTGAACAAGTCCCCGTGATTTGAAGAACAATACAAGGGTTAAGATTGACATCACCTGGTCTTTCCAGACGATGATTGAGAACAAGCCATTACACTGTCAGGTCTCAGCTTTCCAAAGGGGGCGGTGCATGCTATTAACGCTGCACGGTGCCCAAAGTTTTGCAGATGCCATTTTTTTGTTTTCTGTTATTTTGAAAGTGTAAATCTAACTTTTTGTGACCTATACAAATGTCTAATCTGTCATTTGATGCCTTTTGGAGATTTTTCCATCTTTTCTTGGCTTCTTTATGCATATTAATACAAATTTTTACCTGGGGTGCCCAAACTTTCGAGCCCCACTGTAACTTCTAAAATAACATTAATATACAATTAAAGAAATCTCTTGCTTCCTTTTACCTGGCTCCGCTGGCATACTCTAACACTCACTTTTCTGGTGTTACAAAGAAATCTGTGACACATCAGAATGCACATCATTTGTGACTCTGCGGAAAAAAATCTAACCCAGGAAGATGCCTTACTAAAAAGGATATAAAAATAGCTTTCTTTTCACTATTAGTCTCATTTGCTGTTACAGGTCATTATATGAAAAAGGACAGAGCTTTAGAAACATTAAAAAAGTTACACATAATCAATTTATACTGTTTTGCTATGTTCAAACTCATTTCTGATACAATTCTATTTCCCTTTTGTATCAATTTCACCTTGAAGGTGATATAGTTTTGTGACTATTTTGTCAGGAGAGGAAAGAACAGCTAAAACCAGGGAATCATTTTTGTGTGGGAGAGGACAAAGGGGGTGAATGTAAAACTGATCCGTCCTTTTTTCCATCCCAATAAAAGCCACTTATAGTAGATGTAAAATATGGGTACATTTGATTCAGAACCACCTCAAGGACTTTGAAACAATCTGCCACATACTCAAAAATAGCACTTAATTCCTGTGATCTTTATTTCCAAAACGCAATCATAAAATGTATTGGTAATGATTGAGATACTGTAAGCAATGTCTAAGTACAGAGCATGTGATTCTTGGGATTTTTATTAAGAAACAAAATTCCATGATAAGCATCATCCTCTGAAGCAATTGATGGTATACAATTAACACCATAGACATTGTAATATAGTTTTGCAATATAGCATGCATTTTTTGTTGCATTTTTCTTGTTTGTTTTAAAGCTTTGACATTTTTTAGAACATGTAGTACTTGCTTTTGCTCATTCATATTAGCTAAAACTTCACTTAGTAATGTGAACAGTAACATCAGACACATTGTTTGCATACATAGATAGTGAGTACATTACTATGAGACTGGGAAGTGTAAATAATAAAAGACATTGTGTGCATACAAAGATAGTGAGCACTTTAACATGAGACTGGGAAGTGTAAGTGAAAAAGACATTCTACTGTTCCATTTCGTATAGGCTTCGACCTGTAAGAGCTGTTGCTATTGGGTTTATCCTTTTGCGTGAAGATTTCTTTCGCGCCCTTGTCTCTTACATCCGCAGTTACTATATATTAGAGCTGCTAGACCAGAGCTTTTCTCCTTATTGTTCTTCAGCGACAAGTAGCTTGAAGACGTCGAAGAACAGCGGTATCCGCCTGTGACAGCTACATCCTGCCGTCAGATCTCCACCATTTGCCTCCCCGTTGGGAGAACTGGAGCTCAAAACAGAAGAGCATTATGGAGCCCCACCACTGTGCACTGTGCACAGGGGTGCACCACATCAGTGTAGGGCTGTGCAATTAATTGAATTTCACCAAAAAAACCATAATTGAGAAAAAACTATTATTTTGCCGTGTTTGTTTTGCAAGAACACTCTAATTTTGTCTTGTGTTCTGAATGACATGCGCATGTGCATGTCCGCATGCGCACATCCGAAGCCATAAAATCTCTCAACAGTCGGGGGCAAGTCGTGTGCATCCACTGTAAAAAGTCAATGTGAGTAAAGATGGCAGAAGGAGGGTAGCCACAGCAGTGTTTTATGAGCAACAAAGGCAAATCCAACTCTGTTGTCTGGGAAAGGTTAACGTTAGTTAACCCTGCATTCTCTTGGCCTCCCCGCTGTAGTAGACGTTGTATTCCCCCGACTTGCTGTATTCACTTGCTGTTTAAAACTTTTTCCAGGTGGATGCATAGGTCTATCGCTCAAAACCAACATGAAAGAACATAGTAATGTTCCCTCAGAATTTAGTTTTTTGTTAAACTGTATGTAAAATGAGTCAACATGAGTCACGTAATGTTATTCTAAGGTGCCGTCTATGTGCTGGATTTTTCCTTCAGTAGCTAGTAAATAAGCCCACTGAGGGCAACATTATTGTTCATATTTTAGCACAATGTTTCGTAATGACAGTAGGCTAGTAGTGGTCATAGTGAGTAAAAATGTGACATGTGATTCAATATTGTGTTATGTATCTGGAATTGTTCATTAGCTGTGTAAAGTTATGTGTGGCATCCGTAAAAGCTAAACCGACTCAGTAGTAAAACAGATTTTATTCTGATCCCAAGACTCTTTCTGTGAGATAAAGGACGCTAAAAGATTATACCCTGGACACCCTATCCATTATATCCATAGGTTAATGGGTAATCATGTTAAATAATCGTGATTTCAATATTGACCCAAATAATCGTGGTTATTATTTTTTCCGTAATCAAGCAGCCCCACATCAGCGGCTTACTTCTCCCTCTCCACCGCTAAGATTTTTGTTCTTGACCTGTGTGAATGCTGAGTAAGCATCAATGTATCGCTATGCACCATTCACCAGGGTCCAAGGCGACATGGAAACGGAGTTCCCAGTGGTCCCGCCACCGTGGCAGAGCCTGGCCTCCATCTTGCTGTCGAAAGCCAGTTATTTCGGCCGACGGAAGCCCACACTGCCCGAGACCAGGTCCATGCCCGCTGCACTGACCACGTGCACCTGTGTGCCCTCTAGAGAAACGTTGTGCAGAACACCATTGCTCTGCTCTCCCCGACATACTAAGCCTTTGGCTGTCCCCCGGGGTTATAGTGACATCTGCCTGCACAGGTCACAACTCCCAGCCAATAGCAGATATGTGCTCATGGTTGGCCACATTGCCCCTGGTGGGTTGTTTGGACAGCCACAACCTAAAGGTAGAGATGCGGAAACACACCTCCTGGATAGCAGCGCCTCAGCCACAACAGGGGCACCTAGATGTCAGCCCCAAGCCCCAGCTCCAGCTCCACCATACGACCCTCCTCCTCCACGGCAGTATCTCCCACAAGATGCGGCCATAAGGCCCTGTGGGCAGCACCCACCTGGTCCAATCCACACCTGAGTCGACTCCCAAGCAACGGCATCAGAAACTGTGTAAAGGAGTCAGTGCCCACTCATCACAAATTTTACCATCTTCTGACCTCTAAACCCACATCTAAAGGTTTGATTTCACAGTTTCTTGCTCTCTTTCCTTCAGTTACCGCTTCTCTTCACATTACAGAAGCTTGGGCTAAAGACACAGGAGAGGATATTTCAGATGGTCTATGGTCATTGGCATTGGAGAGAATCAAGGCATGTTCTATCAATGCTAGACTTCAGCTTATTCAGTTTAAAGTCATTCAACGACTGCACTTTTCTAAAACTAAACTGAATAGGATAATCCCCTCGGTCTCTGACCCCTGTGATGAATGTAAATCCAGTGATGGGACTCTGGGTCATCTTTTTTGGGCGTGTCCCAAGCTCATAGGTTTTTGGGGTGAAATTTTTCAATTGTAAAGTGCTATATATAAAATTCCATTAAGACCTGACGGCCTCTTTGCTACACTGGGTTGGTCCCCTTATTCAGTAACTCTCTCTATAGATTTACAGCCCTTGTGTTTGGTATGGTCATAGGCAAAAGGGTTATTTTAAGGGAATGGAAATCAGCATCCCCACCTTGTTTTAAGATATGGTTGAATGATATGGTATCCTGCTCTGTACCTGGAGGAGATGCGCTACACTTTGTCAGCCACCAGCCGCAAACCCCATAAGATCTGGGGGCCTTTCACAGACCATATTAAGAGAGAACAGTCTCAGGATGTGGTTTAATGGTATTAGAATGTGTTGTACTGTATGATGTGAATTGTTCTATTCGCATAACTTAATTTGCTTTCATGTAATTTGTTTGCTGGGACCCTGCTCTTGAGTTGGGCCTTATTTGAACTTACTTCCTCCTAGCACCATGGAACTCTGTATTTTTCAAAACCTGTGGACATTCTTTTCAGTTTTTGGATTGGACTATACAGATACATACTATTTGATATGAACTGGCAGTTTATGTTTTGGCTTTGTTTCGTTTTTTGGTGTTTGTCTGTTTGTACTACTGGTATGCAGAAAAGCTTTAAAATAAAGTTATTGAAAAAAAAACAGCAGCATCAGAGGCAGGGACAGTGACAAAGGCGCCAGGAAGGCATGTCTCACTCCAGCTGAGAGTTGAAAACATAACAGCGCTTTTGCAGTTTCAAGAGAAGTTTCTTCTCAGTCAGTCTCCATTTAAAGTGTGTGTTAATAGCCTACTCTGTTATTCTCCACCTCCCAGCTGATTACCCAGATTGTTGAGAGTCCTGAGTCCCCCCCCCCCTTAGCGTGCCTTGTCTTGTTGTTCATACAAGAAAACAAGGCATGCTAAGTGGCAAAAGTGGATCGTTCGTCTCACAAGAGAATGCACAGTGTGCACAGTGTGTAAGGTTATCACCCATGCTTTTAGCGAGGGAGTGGCATCCGGGCACACTCCACGAGAGCGTTATCAGCACCCACAACCCTCCTCAGAGGTATGCCAGTGGCTGACATCTGCGCAACGGTGTTTTGGGCATCTCCATGCCATCCGCTTTTATGTGATGTGTCTCCATGATTCACTAGATCTATATGCCATGTCTCCATCCTCTTGCACCAATGTGCCCATGAGTAATGTGCTTTGCATTAATTAATGATGATTTTAATCTTAATTTTGGAGCACCTTCAGAATCCATGCGTCATCATCATGACAGCTGCCATTTGGCACAGGAAGCTGCTGAACTGTGCAAACTCCCACCTTGCTGTGATAACCCAACGGCTGTCGTCCGCTAAACAGGAGCACTTGGAGAAGTTAGAAACCTGTACACTGTGAGAAGGAAGAGGAGCTAGTCTATGCTATCTGTTTGAGGGTTTTGGTGTCACAGGTGGCATTGACTACTTCAGCTTTGTCCTTAACCCAAAAGCAACATCTAGCTATACGAAAATAGAACAATAGTTATGTATTGTAACTCCAAATTCTATGAGTATAGACATAGCCCTCTAACATCCAGGCCACCTGCTTCACTAACATTGGCTGAAGAAAAATGTTGATGTGGAGAGGAGATCTCTGTTCTTGCAGCTTTAATATACAGTAACTGCAGACATAAGAGAGGCCCGTGCAGGGCACAAGGGCGCGAAATGAATCTTCATAACTGCGCATGCGCAATAGCAACAGCTCTTAGAAGGCTATGCCTATACTCATGGAATTTAGAGTTATATAACGCAACTATTGTTTTACAATGAGTGGCACAGTTAACATTTTTTACGCATGTGCTGTCATTTTCCTTGATGGTACACTATGAGTATAAGAATAGTACTTTGAATGAATAGCACATGCTCAAGCAGCCACACCCATGGCTGAAAACGGCAATAAATACAGAAGTGCGTTAAAATGCAATACGACTAAGATGTACCACTAGATGTTGGCTGCAAAAAGTCTCCAACTGCATAGAATTCCATGTAAAAGTTTTGTGTGCAAATTTTCCTTCTTCGTTGCGTCTTCAGGGTTAGTTTGACTTTTAGAGAAGTATGTTTTGGAGCATTTCGATATGTCAGCTGTGGTGGTTGACGCTTGCTTGTCCCAGCTCTGCTCGATGCAGGCTCCCAAATGTCCCTTCAGGAAACTACTGGTGATCCGCACTTTTAGTTTTTATAGGTAATTTTTGAAGCATTTTAGGCCTTTATTTGACTGGACAGCAGCAAGAGTCACACCCCCCTGGTGACATGCAGCAAAGGGCCGTGGGTCAGACTCAAACCCCAGGCTGCGGCAGTAAGGGCTGAGCCTTAGTTCATTGGGCACACCCTCAACCAGACCGTATGCTTGGATCAAGTATGTCCAAAAGTACACAATACTCTACAGTAACAGCAGTGTATTGTATAATCTCGAACCCATCCATGATATTGTTGTTCCATGTACAGTCTGGAACAATCCCTCCTTTTGCATTATGGCTTATCAACGGAGCCCCGGAGGTGACATAAAGGGGGGGAGACGAGAAAAAAAAAATTAACAAAAAAACATGTACTGGGACAAACACTTTTGCAAGATCTTGACTTTGTTTTGCGAGATATCGAGTTTTATTTGCAAGATCTCACAAATCCAACAAACAATTAGGCTAACTATCTATCAGGTGTTATAATTATAATGGACATGTTATGGTATAATGGACATTGTTGTTGACTTAGGATGTCAATGACTGCAGGCAAACCTTAGTAGCCTAGCTAGCTATTATCGAGCTAGTAGCAAGACATGATTACACCTCCTTGGTTGTCTAAATTCATCCATCCATTGTGATTTCATTGTTCCTGATTGTTTACATGCATATCAAAATAAATGGTAAATGTATTTAGACAACCAAGGATATGTAATCATATCATGCTACTAGCTAGATACTAGCTAGCTACTAAGGTTAGCCTGCAGTTATTGACATCAAGAGTCAACAACAATGTCCATTTCACTAGTGTAACACTTCGCTTTGGCATGTATTAATTAGTAATGCTAATCAAAATAAACGGATGTATTTAGACAACCAAAGAGATGTTATCAGGTTGTTCTACTAGCTAGCTAGCTAGATATTAGCTAGGTTAGCCTTATTCTTTGTTGGATTTACAAGATCTTGTAAATGAAACTCTATCTTGCAAAACAAAGTCAAGATCTCACAAAAAGTGTTTGTCCCCTGTACATGTTGTTTTGTTAATTTTTTCGGGGCTCCGTACTTCTCTTCCGTTCTGTTGTCATTCATTTTCATGGAGTACATGTGCAGTTATTGTTTCCTCTCAAAGTGTGAATGCATCACTTGTTAGACAATGTCACCAACAAACATTAGGACAGCAAGCCCTGACATAGTGCTTAAAGAGGTCATCACCTAGGTAGCATTTTTAGACATTGTACTGAGACAAGAGCTTAGATTGGGGACCATGCACATTTTTTAAATCATTTTCATTAACATATAAATCCACATTTTTACGAATAAAGTTTCAATAGGAAACATGAAAACCAACATGACAACAAACACATAATGGACGTGTTAAATTGAAGTCATGCTTTTGTGATGTTACTGTTCTTCTCTTCTGCAACAGCTTTTTTTGGGTGATATGTTTTTGGTTGTTGTGTTTTTTTTGTGTATTACTGGGTTCTGATTTAAACCAGAGAGATCCATCTGATAACCTCATTTAAAATACTTCCAATCATCTCATTGACATCTGGTGAATATGACACTATATTACATATTACAGAGAAGGAATTTATTTTCACGTCCAGCAGCATTATATCTTCTTTTTATGAAGATATTTTTCTGCATTCCTGCATTATTGGATAGTCATAGCTTGGATAAAGACAGGATAGGTAGTGGAGAAAGATGGGATGACATGCAGCAAAGGACCCGGACTCAATGTGCAGGACAGTGCACACAAATCTTCAAAAGTGCTATCCTCAAATGGGTCTGCGTTTCAACCAACAACAACACAGTGACAAAGTTTCGTGACAAATCACTAATTTGTTTTAAAATGCAAGAGACTGAGTGAGGGAAACCCAGATCACCCACCAGCCTGTTACATGAAAGTGTTTTAGGGGCCATATATACTCCAAAATTCCAAATTGGACATGAAGATGGACAATGGACAAGCAAACAGTTATTTTGATAACACATTGGGTGTCTGCATAGGTGGATGTTACAGTTGTGATATTTCAAATGTAACTGTTCATACAGCGTTTACAGTCTAAGAAGAGGCTATATGGATGCTAAAAGTACATTTCATACTTTTTTAAGATATACATTGTCTCTTGTGTAGTAGAGATTTGGGTGCACGTTGCAGAGGAAGCCAAATGGACACAAAAGTGTGGCGAGTATTTATGAGCCATGTGCAGTTGTGTTCATTGTTGCTGGTTGACAAGCAGAAGATATTCAGTGAAGTATTGTGTTAACAAATACTCAAGGAACGAATTTGCTTCCCCCATCCCTCCTTTTCTCCCTATCAGGGACTAACTCAATGTGTGTCAATTTAAAGGGCACATAGAATATGAAGACATTACAGTTAATAGCACAAAGAGACGTGTTGTACCTGTTAAGAACACACAGGAATTAGAGAGACCTAAGGCACTAATGGTGGTATCTAAAACCTCCTTTTTGCATGAGTACACACAGTCTATGGACCATTTGAATATGCAGCTCTTTTGTTTAAAATGTTTTCTTACTCTAATTCTCTTTGGTTTGCTAGGAAATAAACCCATTGTGAGGCTTGCAAGCATCCACAAACAGTGGAAAATCAGACAAGCTAGTGTTGCACTCCTTGTCTTCATGCTCATCCTCTCTTTCATCCTTCCTTTTTCCTTCATCTAAAGTGGGTGGGCTGCAGTCAAAAGTGGGCGTGCTGCAGCCGTAGGCCTCGCTGTGAGGCCGACGAGCCTCGTCTGGGATGTTCTTCTTCAGGTCCCGATTTCTGTTACGCTTTGCCAGCTTGGTGACTGAGCCCAGGCGGTTGAATATGTTGTCCTCAGATGTTGTCTGGTGGTTAGAGCTCTGGTCACAATGCTCGGCCCCTCGGAGCCGAAGGTTGTTCAGCTTGGAGTCAATGCTCTCCTGGGAAGAAGTCTTATAGCTGTTTGTGTCTAGGCTGTTGAATATTGCACGACGCTCTGGAGAAAGCATGTCCAGGGACACGGCACGTTGGTCCAAGCCCAGCTGCCGTCTCTCCATGCTCCGGATGGTGGCGGCTCGCTGCAATTTGTCGTGGACCTCGACACTCATACGCCGGCGCGTCTCCTGGAACTCTGCGCGCACGTTTGCTTTCCATTCTGCTGCATGAGCCTTGATCCCGCCAACCTTGGCCAAAGACAGTTAATAAAAATCAGTACGTCAGTTTACAGTGAAAATAATAATAAATGGTGCAGCACAATTTTCAAGGTAAATAGAAATCCCTGATATTTTATCAATTTATATATTATTAAGTCTGTCACACATTATATTAGTGGTCCCCATCCTAAGGGGCTTGTTATATAATGCAAAGCTTTGTTTTAAAAAGACAGGATAAAAAAAGAGGTTGCATTATATGACAAGCTAATTAGTTACCCTACATTGGCCTACAATATCAAATAGCATAATGCAAAGCTTAAATGGAAATACTTAAATTAAAAACTCATAGATTTTTATTTTAGCTTTTGCACTATAATTTGAAATCTTTTGAATTTTACATTTGACATCCTTTTCCATTTGGATTTAGCATTTTAAAAGTGTATCCAAATGAGGAGGAGTGGCCTAAAGGCTGGTGGGAGGGGCTGAAACAGAACGTGTGCAGATACACCCTATGGACAGCAGGGGGAGCTGAAAGCTGGGCAGCACACTGTCTGAAACTACAATGGTAACAACATAGCAAGTTAAGGAAGCAGGGCTGTAGGGAGGACAAGTTGAAGCAATGGCTTCAACTTTGTGAATGTGTTCCTCCATGTCTGACAATTTGGCCTCACACACAAACTCACGAGGACGAGCAACTCCACGAAGTTCCCTATCGGTCTGACAGTGAGAAAGCAGCTGGCTGTACAGCAGTAAGAGGCAGCAGTAGTTAACATTTTCAACTGTTATTTGCTTGCATGCATGACTATTGAAATTGATACCATGGCAACTTGCAGTGCAGTGCAGTGTCAAGTCATTTAGGGCACAGTATGCTCTGTTAACAAAGAATCAGCTTCCTGCTATGCTGGCTAACAGTGAGGACCAGCTGATTGGGCTAATGTAACAAATTAACCTGCAAGTTTTGTGTCATTGCAGTGTGTTGGCTGTTTGGCTTCCATCATTAATGTTTGTTTGATGCTAGTATTATAGCTGCTCTGGTTGATCTGACACAGACATTACACACAAAAATGTAATAGGCCTGAATAATGCAAGCTGAGACTGTTGAATCAGTGCAGTGCATGAGGTTAAGACAAGCTCAACTGTTTTTCTGTTGCACTGACTTGTCCTCTTTTCTGTGTAAAAATATGAATTAATGGAGACAGCAAAAATTATTTGTATTTCAATAAAAGTTAAAATAGGCATAGTTTTTTTCAGTATGCTTCAAATTATAACAAAATGTTAAAGTAAGTGTTCTTTAATAAACTTTTGTTACAATGAAACGTCCCACGGTCGTCTTTGCTAACCACTCAGCTCCATCATAACGCGCAGATTTTTAGTGAGCTACAAGTCCTGAACTGTAAACTTTTGTTTCATGAGACAAGTTTACCTTTCATCCAAGACAATGTAGTATTTTCCTCTTTTTGAGATGCACAGTATAATATTTACGGTAGCCTATACACAGAATTGTTATGAAATTAAAATTACAGATCCACAGTAACTATAGGCAGTATCGCTACTGTGGAAGTTGTTTAAATGAGAAACAAACATTTTCACCATCAAGTTGAAGCCATTTCCTTATAAATAACAGTCCTCCCTACAGCCCTGCTCCCTCAACTTGCTGTGTTGCCACTGTAATAGTTCCATACAGTGTGCATCCCAGCAGTCAGCTCCCCCTGCTTTCTCTAAGGTGACTCTGCACCTGTTCCGTTCAGACCCTCCCACCAGCCTTTAGGCCATGCCTCCTCATTTACATACACTTTTGAAACGCTAAATACAAATGGAAATGCCAATTACGAAATCCAAATAGAAAAGGAGAATATTAAAATGTCAAAGGGCAATTGCCAAATGTAAAATTAAAAAGAAAAAAATTTAAAATGATAAAGCTAAAAATGCTAAAATACAATTAATTGGTTTTTATAGTTAAGATTTTAATTGAAGTATTTCCATTTAAGCTTTTAGCATTTCACATTTTGAAAATGTCTCTTTTGCTATTTCCATTGCGATTTTCAATGTCATCTTTCAATTTAAGATTGTACGTTGAGCATTAATATTAAAGCTTTGCATTTTAAATTTGACTTTTTACATTTTTGTCACTTTACAGTTCCAAATTATAGTTTTACATTTCCTCTTTGCTTTTTCAGTTTCCTTTTTATTTTTTAAATTGAATTATGGCATGTGTGAAACAAAACCGAACCAAGGGGAAATCGTTCCACGCAAACACCCATCTCTATCAACATGTGATGGCTCTCTGGATACAGTGTCTGAATAACATGATCATAGGCTCTTGCATTTTGACCTGGCATCAGTAGGCATTGTCATTAGCTTCGTTCAGCCTGTATTGTGTTTTAATCTCATTTAGGGGTGTTATGATACCAAAATTTCAGTAGTCTGTGCCAATACCAGTAAATAATACTATTCCCGAAGCCGATTTCAATACCACGGCATTAAAAAAGGATTTTCTAAGATTCCATGTACTTTAATTTGAAACATGAGCTTCTTTATTAAAATATTTGAAAAATATCAAAATGTCATAATTCAATTCAATTTTATTTATAGTATCAATTCATAACAAACGTTATCTTGAGACACTTTACAGATAGAGCAGTTCTAGACCACACTCCAGAATTTACAAGGACCCAAGAGTTCTAGTAGTTTCCTCCAGAGCAAGCAACAGTGCGACAGTGGCGAGGAAAAACTTCCTTTTAGGCAGAGACCTCAAACAGACCCAGGCTCTTGGTAGGCGGTGTCTGACGATCGGTTGGGATTAGAATGAAGAGTGGCAATAACAGTCACAAAAAAATAGTGGTTTGTAGTTGTTCTTTGTAGTAGTTCAGGGCATAGCAGGGCACTGTGGAGGGGCAGCAGGGCAGCAGGATACACATAACAAAAACATACAAACAATGCAACAGTGCAATAGAGCATAGAGCAACATAATCAATTGCAATTAGTGGTCATAGTGCAACCACTAGTGTCCCCAGACACATTCCAGACTTCCAGGCATCTTTTCAAAAGGTACCATGCAAAAACAAAAAGAGTGTTTCTAAGAGTTGCGTGACCAGAGATGTTTCAAACCTCAGGTAAATATTGGAGATGTATTAAGAGGAGGACAGCTGAGTTTAGAGCCCAAAAGGACGCTGAGTTGGCTAATTTCCGTAAGTATCGGTCCTGGTGACATCCCTAATCTCAATATGCAAATTGGGTAGGCAAGACTGGCAGACTTGTCAACAAATAGGGTTTCTCAGGTCAAGAGAAGTGATGTGCTATAATCTCGAGAGACCACTGCAACATGCAAGGTGGGGGTCATTGACAGTAGGGCTGTAATCAACCAAAGAAAATCTTAGTCGACTGAAGTCCTAAAATTTCGACTAAAAATCGACCTGGGGGGCAGACCGTTAATTAACTGCGTAGTACTTGTCCTTGTCCGCCTAAATTAATTATAAATAAACATAAAAAACTAAGAACTCTTAAGGAATATGCAACATAATCTAAAGACAATTGTTTTTGTCATATGTTATAATAACTGACAGACACTATCATTGCAGTCGCTCTGTGCATGTCCTCGTACAGAGTGGCTGAACATAGGAGCTCGGCTTCGTGGCTGAGACATGAATAGACTATTAATTTCAAGCTTTTACTTTTAAACACAAAAGGCACGTCCACTTTAAAATATATATGTCTATATATATATATATATATATATATATATATATATATATCTCAGTGCCTCGCTGTGTTGCATTAACTCTACTTTCTATTTGAGTTCCTCACATTTTGCAGGTAGTCTTGCATGATTGTGTGGCGGGCTGGCGCTGTATATCCAGGTTCCAAAACTTTTAACAACTTCTTAAAACCTCACCCCTCCACAACAACAATGGGCCTCATATCTGAGCAATAAAGTCGACAATTCCTTCCGTGATATTATTTTTGCGTTTGGATGATAGAGGAGCCTTAACATCCAGCGTGGTCTGGAGGGGTCTGGGGAACGCTACCATCGTTGCGGGTGGGTGCGCCTGCAGTTATAAAACAATTACTAGACTATGAAATATGCCAATTCTGATATGTTCATATAGCCTACTCAAAACAGACAGGGCAACCTAACGCAGACAAGTTAGCTTACCGTTTTTAGGTGATATGCCAGTTGAAGTTGAGCTTTGATATGCAAACTGTTGCTTGCAAACTTTGCATTCAACCTTTTTTTCCGTTATCTATTTTTGTAAAATGCTGCCACACTGCCGATGTCTTCGCGATGGTAGAGGACTTACTGTAAATGAAACGCTCATAATTAAATAAATATTCAGCAAACCACCAAACCTAGGCTTTCTAGTACTTTAATCAATCTGTCTCCAGTGAGTTGGGCTAATCCAAAAAAAGTGAAAACAAGGGGGGTGTTCTGAAGACAGACTGTTACCTGTGAAACAGGGGTGCTCTGAAAACACCCCCATTAGCAATTAGTGCTTTCCACCTTACAGTCTATGCTTCCTCCTGATGAAATTAACATGGCAAAAAAAAAAATCAACCAATCCGAATTTTGGTCTACCCAGAACGTATCGACCAATAAATCGACTAGTCAACTGGAGATTACAGCCCTAATTGACAGACAGTGACAGTTAAATGCATCTGTAGGCTACTTTTGAGCAACCTCGTAAACAAGGCCACCATTTATACCACCACTTATACTGTAAAAATGGCTACATTTGGCAGTTATGTGACTCTTCTTGCGAATGGTAGCAGTCCTACAGTCTCCTGAAGTGACTCTAGTGACTCTTTTGCAGATAAAGTATTTGCCTGTAGCTTTTAAATTGCAGCTTGAAACAGCAGGAAGAGGTGGAGTTAGGTACATGTAATCTTTCAACATGTTGTTGACTTGATGTTGCATCTAGATTGCAATGCATTCTGAAATTACAACTGCACTAACAAGTGATTTTACGCCTCCAGACAACATACCCAAATACAAATCAGATAGAATGTTAAGGCGTAGATAGGATCTTAATCTCAAATGTATTCCCAGAATATTCCACCAACCAAAGATTTGCTCAGAACTGTGATTGACCTGACATTCAGCCCATCTGTTACACGTTAGATGTCAAGTTTTATCCCAGCACTGTACAAAATAAATAAATTAACATAATAATTCATACATTATGTTTAATAAACATGATTTCTGGTTGTAGCCATATTTGGTAACTGATAAATCAGTAGATCCCAAAGCTGGTCCCATGGCATGGCTAAGAATATAACATGAGTATCAACATCTTAATCATTCCTTATAAGAGCATACCTCTTCTTTTGTTTTTTTGGATAGCACCCTCAGCCAGTCACCAATCATATTCAGCACTGCAGCAAAGTAGGCCAGACCACCCAGGATCCAGAACCACACTAGTGGTCTGTACCACTTCCGGTACTGAATCCTTCTGTCTCCTCCTAATTAGAAAAAAACACATGAATGACTGAAGAAATGTACATCACTTTGCTGCTGCCAACATGCATCTCAACCTGAACAAGGAATAAAGCTCAGACAATGACAAATTCACATTTGAGTTAAGTATGTTATAGTTGTTGTCAGTCAGCAATTACATTTAAAGGTAAAGACATTGTCAACAAACACAGACATTTCAGGCAAGAAAATTATTTTGTTCATACACTTGCCATTTTTTTGAGTTTGGGCTATTTGCTTCTATAACATGTTTTCTTTCAGACTGGAGGAAAGAAAACATCCCAAATACATATTAATGTTTATTTTAATACACACTTCAAAATTTAGCATTATATAATGCCTAATTTGCAATACTAAAAAATATTGTCCTAATTAAAGTAATCAACTGGGGAAGTTTCATGGTGATATCTAATAGATTACTCTATTCACCTGTATTGTCTTGCAAAATGTGTGGAATTCTATATTTAAAGGCTGATACTCTGAGCCAGGGATCTCTATTTAACTTAAATTCACCAAAGTTTCCCGTTTCAATCATATCTAGAGTATATTGGGAATGATTTATATAACATGTATTCCCAAACATGGCAGAAATATAGCTGTTGACAGTATTTTGTTTATGATGAAAAAATTCCAAATTCCCTCTATGGATGGATGGATGGATGGATGGATGGATGGATGGATGGATGGATAGCATATAAAGACATGTTCATTTAGACCCTATGACTTCTGGATGATCGTTTAAATGTTTTTCCAGCTAGTTTACTAGCCATATGTTTATTTAAATTGGCCATGTACTGTACATTCAAGATACTGAGGTATCTCCTCAAACATCGCTGCAGCAGAGAAAGAAATTATTTCAAATAGTTTTAAAAGAAATCATCACACACACACACACACACACACACTATCATCAGAGAGAGAGAGAGAGAGAGAGAGAGAGAGAGAGAGAGAGAGAGAGAGAGACCTACTGATGTCTCTGTGTATTCAGACACTGCAGCTTTGACTTTAGCTGATTGGCCACATCCACAAGAGAAGGTTGGGGATAAGGATCCCCGATTGATCGACTGCCGATCATTATCGGTCAATATTTACTAAAAACGTGTGATTGGCACTAAGCATTAATCACTTCTAGCCGCCGATAAACTACTACACATATAGTTGACTCAGCCAACAAGTACAACCGCAGTCCTGCGCATAATTGGCTGTTTGAATGTAGTGAAGTCCTCCATTGTCCCACCCACCATATTGGCCAGGAGCTGCACGTGGTTACTTACTACAAACAAAGCAATAGTTGAGAATAGTTCACCCAGCGGAGCATGGAGAGTTTACGCTCACAGCGGAGAGTGAGAAAAAAAAAAGGCTGAAAAAGTGACACCCAAATGCCAGATAGTAACACAAGCAACGATAACTAGTCGTTTTGGTGCCTATTCTTAACTGCCATTGCTGCATGATGCTCACTTTTTGATGCCTGAACTGTATCCCTTCTAGCCACAAAGACCCCCCACCCATCTTGGGAGTGTGTCCTGCATCATTTCCACCCTTCACATTCATTTCTGTGGGAGCACATTTTACCTCTGATTTGTTATCACCTTTCTTGTGTATCTTTTTCCTCAAATTACTAGCCTTGTTTAGCTTAGCTTTCCTGTCACTCTGTCACCTTTCCAGCCTTTCCATATGTGCTTTAGCAGTTAATTTCACAACACGTTTGTGTTTGTGTATCACAGTCATTTGCGCTAATGTTCATGTCAGCCGAGCGCAATAGCCTCTGACCTGTCCACGGTTTCACACGTATCCATTGTTTAGTTCAATTCAGTAGTTCACAAAATCAATTGTCATTTGCCTTTGACCACCAATGCATTGGATTTATGACAAACAAAAAAATGGCCAATGATAGTGTAGCGCTACTCATACCTCGCGTTGGAGCCCTGCCAATCCCTGTGAATGACTCCGCTGTCTGGTATTTAAAGAGCAGCTCTTTTTCTTGGCGCAGTTGAATGGGATGTTGATCCGATGTGTGACACGTGGTTAACACCACTACACCATCTGCCGCCCTGTCTCTCGCTGATCAGCTGGAATCTACAGCTGACTCGGTGAAAAGATGTTGATTTCCAACAGCTTCCAACATCTATTACCGCTGAGATGAATGACCTCCAATTGTTGAGCACAGTTTTTGACTTGATATAATGGCTAAGCCTAAAACTTAAAGCCACTGAGGGGCTGCTATATGGACTTAAATAAACAATCAAACGGTCTATGGCTAGTAAACTAGCTGACACGCTCTCTTTTACCTGACACTGCTCAGTAGCCTTCTGTTGTGAAATTACAGACTCCAATAGTCATCGTTTGCATTTTGATGGGCATTTATTGGTCACAAGATCTTCATATCAATGTCAAGAATCCAAGTCTCCATCAAGCTCCATCAACAAACATTTCAACATCAAAGCATGAGCGTTGCAGTGTATAGATTTGTGGTCAAAAACTATTTGTGCTCCTCCGTTAACAGCACCCCTGTCACCTGTTGAAAGGTTCCTACCTAGATAGACAACACTCATAAGCACACTAGTGTCACCAGTGGACAACTTGTGTCCTACACCCAAAACAAATGAAAATGGCTCTTACAGTGTAGTTCTTGTCAGAATACGTGCTGCAGCATTCTGGATCAGCAGGAGAGTCTTAAGGGACTTATTTGAGCACCCTGATAACAAGGAATTACAGTAGTCCTGCCTGGAAGTAATAAATGCACGGACTAGTTTTTAAGCATTGTTTTGAGACAGAATGTTTCAAATTTGGCAATGTTACGAAGGTGAAAAAGGCTGTTCTTGAGGTTTGTTTTACAAGGAACTTCCACAACAGTGGGCATTAAAGGATAAATCCTGGTCAAAAATAACTCCTAGATTTCTGACAGTAGTGCTGGAGGTCAGGGAAATACCATCCAGTATAGCTATATCTTTGGATAATGAGGTTCAGAGGTGTATTGTATTGTGCCAAGCACAATATTATTTTTGTCTGAGTTTAACATCAGAAAAGGTCATCCATGATTTTATATCTTTAATGCATGCTTGGAGTTTAGCTAATTAACTGAAGTTTGGCTTGATTGATAGGTATAAGTGGGTGTCATCCACATAACAATGAAAGTGGAGGCATATATAAGGAGAATAGAATTGGTACAAGCACTGAGCCTTGTGGAACACCATGGCTAACTTTAGCATATCTGGAGGATTTGTCGTTAACATTAACCAATTGAGATTGATCAGCTAAATAGGACTTTAATCCTTCCTTTAATACCAACTAAATGTTCCAATCTCTGTAATAGGATGGTCAATGGTGTCAAATGTAGCACTAAGATCTAGTAAAACAAGTACAGAGACAAGTCCTCTGTCTGAAGCAGTTAGAAGGGCGTTAGTAATTTTCACCAGTGCCGTCTCTGTGCTATGATGCATTCTAAATCCTGACTGAAAGTCCTCAAATAGGCTATTGGACAGGTCTGCTTTCTGTCCCCAGAGTCAGAACTAAACGGGGGGAAGCAGAGTTCAGTTTCTATGCTCCTCATATCTGGAACAAACTCCCAGAAAACTGCAGATCCCATGCTACTCTGTTTTTTTTAAATCAAGACTGAAGACATTTCTTTTTAATATTGCCTTTCTCTAAATGGTTGTTCATTTCTTTAATGTTTAATTTCTTATTCTGCACTGTAACTTTTATTGTTGTGTTTTATCTGTTTTTATTTTTTTTAACTGATTTTGTGTAAAGCACTTTGAATTGCCCTGTTGCTGAAATGTGCTATACAAATAAAGCTGCTTTGCCTTACCTATTGCTATGCAGAAAATCACATACAGTGGTGTGAAAAAGTTTTTGCCCCCTTCCTCATTTCCTGTTCCTTTGCATGTTTGTCACACTTAAGTGTTTCGGAACATCAAACCAATTTAAACAATAGTCAAGGACAACACAAGTAAACACAAAATGCAATTTGTAAATGAAGGTGTTTATTATTAAAGGTGAAAAAAAATCCAAACCATCATGGCCCTGTGTGAAAAAGTGATTGCCCCCTAAACCTAATAACTGGTTGGGCCACCCTTAGCAGCAACAACTGCAACCAAGCGTTTGCGATAATGTGCAATGAGGCTTTTACAGCGTCCTGGAGGAATTTTGGCCCACTCATCTTTGCAGAATTGTCCTAATTCAGTTACATTAGAGGGTTTTCGAGCATGAACGGCCTTTTTAAGGTCATACCACAACATCTCAATAGGATTCAGGTCAGGACTTTGGCTAGGCCACTCCAAAGTCTTCATTTTGTTTTTCTTCAGCCATTCGGTGGTGGACTTGCTGGTGTGTTTAGGATCATTGTCCTGCTGCAGAACCCAAGTTCGTTTCAGCTTGAGTACACGAACAGATGGTTGGACATTCTCCTTCAGGATCTCTTGGTAGACAGCAGAATTCATAGTTCCTTTTATCACGGCAAGTCTTCCAGGTCCTGAAGCAGCAAAACAGCCCCAGACCATCACACTACCACCACCATATTTTACTGTTGGTATAATGTTCTTTTATGAAATGCAGTGTTCCTTCTACGCCAGATATACTTGGACACACACCTTCCAAAGAGTTCCACTTTTGTCTCATCGGTCCACAGAATGTTGTCCCAAAAGTCTTGGGGATCATCAAGATGTGTTGTGGAGAAATTGAGACGAGCTTTGATGTTCTTTTTGCTCAGCAGTGGTTTTCTCCTTGGAACTCTGCCATGCAGGCCATTTTTGCCCAGTCTTTTCCTGATGGTGGAGGCATGAACGCTGACCTTAACTGAGGCAAGTGAGGCCTGCAGTTCTTTGGACGTTGTTGTGGGGCCTTTTGTGACCTCTTGGATGAGTCGTCGCTGCGCTCTTGGGGTAATTTTGGGCGGCCGGCCACTCCTGGGAAGGTTCACCACTGTTCCATGTCTTCGCCATTTGTGGATAATGGCTCTCACTGTGGTTCACTGGATTCCCAAAGCTTTGGAAATGGCTTTATAACCCTTTCCAGACTGATAGATCTCAATTACTTTCTTTCTCAATTGTTCCTGAATTTCTTTGGGTCTCGGCATGATGTGTAGCTTTTAAGGATCTTCTGGTGGACCTTACTGTGTCAAGCAGCTCCTATTTAAGTGATGCCTTGATTGTGAACATGTGTGGCAATAATCAGGCCTGGGTGTGGCTAGAGAAATTGAACTCAGGTGTGGACAACCACAGTTATAGTATGTTTTAACAAGGGGGGCAATCACTTTTTCACACAGGGCCATGATGGTTTGGATTTTTTTTCACCTTTAATAATAAACACCTTCATTTACAAATTGCATTTTGTGTTTACTTGTGTTGTCCTTGACTATTGTTTAAATTGGTTTGATGTTCCGAAACACTTAAGTGTGACAAACATGCAAAGGAACAGGAAATGAGGAAGGGGGCAAACACTTTTTCACACCACTGTAACTGATTAGAGACTACCTTCTAAAGGATCTTGGAGAGAAAGGGAAGATTAGATATAGGTCTATAGTTGGCTAAGACCTCAGGATTGAGGGTGTTTTTTAAGAAAGGTTAGGGTTACGGGGTTAGGGTTAGGGGTTAGGGTTAGGGGGTTAGGGTTAGCTCTAAAGTTGCATAGGAGTCCTCTGTTATATTAAGGAACAGAATTAAAAAAAATGCTGTTGGAATATCTTCCTTGTATTTAGCTATAGCACTGTCAGACAGTCATCTAGTGTAGAAGCTTTTATTTAATTTCGTATAGTCGGGTAGTAAGAATTCAAAAGTTATTAGAGAATGTCTGATAATAAAGTATTCTGCGGAAATACTATTAAATCTTCAATTTCGATGCCATATGTCAGCACAAGGTCGAGAGTGTGGTTAAAACCGTGAGTGGCCTTATGCACACTGACTAATACCAATTGAATCTAGTAGTGAGTTGAAAGAGATACCAAGGCTATCATTGTCAATGTCCATATGGATATTAAAATTACCTACAATAAGTAATTTGTCTGATTTAAGGACTACACGATAAAAACTGAGAATCCAGATAAAAATTCAGAATATGGACCTGGAGCTCGGGAATCAACAAATATAATTGGCTGTAATGTTTTCCATGTTGGATGTTGATTAAGAAAAAGGCTTTGAAACGTGTTATAATTTAGTTTAGATTTAGGAATAATTAACAGGCTTGAATCAAATATGACTGCAACTATCAAACCTCCTCCTTATTTTACCACGGTATATGGTATTACCGTGACTAACTCAAAATTATGACATAAGGCTCAGACGGCGTCACCAAACTGTTTGCTTGTGCCCACACCGTTCAGAAACTCCCTTTTCATTAGGTCGGATCCTGAAATGCTGCTAAACTACAGAAGTCATGTTCTTCTTCGAGACCAGGTCACTCAGTGCACAACTTGCCATCTTTCCCCCCCCTCTCTCTCACTCTTTAGTAGCTGCAGCAATGTGATGAGCTTCCACTGGGCTAAACTTCCACTGAAGTTTATACCCCTCCCAAAAACACTAGTGCGGTAGTAGCTGCTAGCTAGTGCTAACGCTAGCAGGACGATAACACGATGTAGGCAGTTTTAGTTTTTCTCTCTACTGACAGCGCTCACACAATTTACAAACAGAGCTACGTGTTGGAATCGACTGGAATGCTCTTTTAATGGACTCCGCCGATTCGAGTCTACGCTCTATGATGGCAAGTACAGAAGCTTCATCAGGTAGAAATTTTGTTCACAATCCAGCAGGAGATGTGTAGTATGACATACCTGTTTACCTTCATTAAATTATATTAAAAACAATTATCTATATAAATACATATCTATAGTATATACAGTACTGTGCAAAAGTCTTAGGCAAGTGTGATAATCTTAGGCAGATGTGAAAAATGCTGTAAACTAAGAATGCTTTCAAAAATATAAATAATGATTGTTTATTTTTCATAAATTTACAAAATGCAAAGTGGACCAAAGAAAAATCTAAATCACATCTTAGACGCAGTGGACGGCCAAGGAAACTTAGTGCAGCAGATGAAAAACACATCTAGCTTATTTCCCTTCAAAATCGGAAGATGTCCAGCAGTAGACAGCTCAGAACTGGCAGAAACCAGTGGGACCCAGGTACACCCATCTACTGTCCGGAAAAGTCTGGCCAGAAGTGGTCTTCATGGAAGAGTTGCAGCAAAAAAGCCATACCCCCGGCATGTAAACAAGGCAAAGCTACTCAACAATGCACACATGTGGTGCAGAAAAATGGCGGCAGGTGCTCAGGGCTGATGAGTCAAAATTAGTGGAGTCAGGATTAATGGTGTCCTCAATAAAGAGAAATACAGGCAGATACTTATCAATCATGCAATACCATCAGGGAGGTGTATGATTGGCCCCAAATTTATTCTGCAGCAGGACAACAACCCAGAATGCTCTTTTAACCTTCATGACGCTCAGGCTGTGGCGATAGCATTTACTGGTGATTAGCATTAGCCTGGCTTGCTGAACAATACACACAGTTAAACAGTTTCCTACCACATTTACTCGGTTCATCCCGTTTCACATTGTGTGTTCTCACTGCTGTCTTAACCACATATGTATGTGTTTCACCCCTTATAGCTTACACAGAAAGGTAGTAGCTTGTGTTTAACGACCAAAGTCGTTACTATCGGCGTCTGCCATCTTACACATACAGGGTGGCACACATACACACTCGTAACACGGTCAAATTCAATGTTTCTTAATGTTACAGTTGTTAACTAAAGCTCTAACAAAATAAACTACTGATGTCTATTACCCAGGTGCTAATTACACTCATCTTACCTGTAGGAAATATGAAAACCCACTTCAGATCAGGAGCTGTAGCATGTACACTTAAACTTGTTGTAACTATAGACCGTACAGTCTATGGTACGTAATTCTACCAAAACAGCAACCCTCTTAACGTTATGAATTCAAACATGTGAGTTTGTAATACTTTGTATTATGCTGTTCTTGTCTTTACTAAAATCAAAACTAATCAAAGGGAAGAATGCTCTTACAAATCACAAGGGAGCGATTTGACTTTTGGATAACATAATAGATGCGCTGTTGTTGATGCTGAGTCGCCTTTAGCATGCATTACATTCATTACAAATGTACCTTTAAATTAAGCATGTGTTTAAACTTCACCTGGGGAAACTGACTTCACTTTCAGAGGGTCAGGGGCAGTTCAGTCGCTCCAGTCTTTGCCGTTATGCAGGGCTGCCACACCGCACCTAATAGGGTAATAGGCCTAGAGGATTGGACCCTATAAGACGGACAGCTGGTCCAATACCTCCTGAAAAGGGGTGAACCGGGATCTAACATGTGGACCAAATTTGAAGTTGATCAGATGAAATCTCTAGGAGGAGTTTGTTAGAGTACGACATGTAGAAATGGCCAAATTTGCACTAATTTTGAACTTTCAATTCAAAATGGCAGCGTTGGGTTTAGGGTAAGGCTCCAATGAGCTTTTCTGTACGTCTTGACATGCTACATATATGTGCCATGTAAGTTTCGTTAGTCTACGTTAAACGTACTACAGGGGCGTAATTTTTTTTAACTTTGTAGTAAGCCAGTTCTTTGCCTATGCCTGAAACCTTTAAAATACATACATTTTCACCAGACTTGATGCAACCACTAATTTTGGTGAGTTTTTTAGTATGTTAAACACCTCAAAAAGCTCATTCATTTGCCAGGAAAAGAAAGAAGGAAGAATTCCTTCAGTTTCAATAGGGCCTTTGCTGCTGTCGGCCCTTGTGCCCAAACAATAACTTATAATTTTTGTATAGCGCCTTTCACAAAACCCAAGGACACTACAAAATTACTGGGGACAGGAGGTTGTAGGCTGTGGTGAAAAGGTGGTGTGTCAGGAGTTTTTTTTAACATGTCTAGGGATGTAGGATTGCGGATATCTGCAGGGAGGGTGTTCCAGAGGGACGGGCTGCTACACTGAAGGGTCTGCTCTGAAGGTATGGAGTCTGGGGTAGGGAATGGAAAGCAGGCAAGATAGCCATAGCCCAGCCAGTAAGGAGTACAGCTTTTTGGTTCTTAAACTGATCAAGAGGCAATTACGCACACTATAACAGACGTCAGACTGTGCAACTTGGATGTCCTTATCATTGAGACTAGAAGAGCTAAGTCACTTGACATGGACAAGTTTATCCAAAGTTATGAGCCAAGAGCTTATTAGAAACCTCATAGTGTTCTAAAAAAATTTTTGTTTGTAACATTGATTGCAGCCCGATTCACGGCTGCCAGTTACAGCCTTCTCACTCAATACTGGAACAATTTTAAATATTTTTGTTCACATTAGTCATTTAAACACCAATGCATGGGAAAAAAGGGGTCATGTAGAAAAACCGAAATTTTCCCTATAACACTAAAAGAAAGGTTTTCAGGTATTTAGTCTTGTGTCTTTGCTATTATTTAATATATATATATATATATATATATATATATATATATATATATATATATATAAACAAAGCCTATATTATAATCAAAAGGTGTAATCAAGACACAAATGCTCAAGTCTGATCATCTTTTTACATGTGTTCATGTGTACTTGACTGTGATTAATAATATGTAAAAAAAAAAAAAAGTCAAGACATTTGCATTAATTCATATTTTGACTATGAATGATAAGCTCTCACCTGCAACATAGTCACCTATTCCAACTGTTGTCAGAGTGATGACAACAAAATATGTTGACTCCAGAGCTGTCCAGCCCTCAATGTGTTTGAAGATCACAGCTGGGATGGTGACAAACAAGATGCAGCCAGCCAAGATGAAGAGGAGGGTGGAGGCCACACGGATTTTAGTCTGACTGATCTGGTTTTGTTTGTTCTGGAGAGAAAGACACACACACACACACACACACACACACACACACACACACAGTATTAGCAAAGTGTTAGTCTAGTTTTTTTGATAGTCTCGTTTTCAGCAGGGTTCTCCTTGGTGGCACCCGTATAAATAGAACAAGAGTTGAACCAACTTTGAACTGTTTTCTATGGTCATTTGATTAGTTAAAGAAATAAATAACGATTCATTTAAGTATTTATGATGACACCACACGTCAGTACTGTGATGGTTGGGGCTGGCTGGCTGTATTGGTTTTGTTTTTCTGCTGGCTCCGCCTGTCTCTGTTGTTTGTCCTCACTCTCTGTGGCTTTCCCTGCTGTTTGTCACTTAGGCTAAGATTGAGTGACAATTAGTACTCCCCCAGTTGTATACTTGGTTGCCATGACTTTGCGAGTGATGATGTTCCAGTTGCTCGGGGAAAGAGAGCAGATGATAGTTTGCTTGAGTTCAGTAGAGCATTAGACGGCTGTGCAGAGTCGTGTAATTACAACGTTATGACTTTTCATAAACAGCTGAAGGAGCAGCGGTGCGCAGTGTACGTAGCGGAAACCCTGTTGTGTGTCTGCCCTATACTATGGCGACAGAAATTTTACCATGGCGGGCCGCCATCAACATATCAACATAGAGGAAACTCTGCGTTAAGTCAAGGCTAAATCATTTCATAAACAGAGGTGCCATACCGGCCCAGTGTTGTGGGTTCCCTATTTTACTCGTACTTTGATGTTTACCCGAAATATGACAAATCTGATTTTAAGGCTATGCGATGTAATCTGCTAACGTTATAGCAGCGAAATCAAGGGGTAACCCTAAGTAACAGTAAATGGAAAACCTTGTTTGATAAATAAAGCTACAGTGGTGTGAAAAAGTTTTTGCCCCCTTCCTCATTTCCTGTTCCTTTGCATGTTTGTCACACTTAAGTGTTTCGGAACATCAAACCAATTTAAACAATAGTCAAGGACAACACAAGTAAACACAAAATGCAATTTGTAAATGAAGGTGTTTATTATTAAAGGTGAAAAAAAATCCAAACCATCATGGCCCTGTGTGAAAAAGTGATTGCCCCCTAAACCTAATAACTGGTTGGGCCACCCTTAGCAGCAACAACTGCAACCAAGCGTTTGCGATAATGTGCAATGAGGCTTTTACAGCGTCCTGGAGGAATTTTGGCCCACTCATCTTTGCAGAATTGTCCTAATTCAGTTACATTAGAGGGTTTTCGAGCATGAACGGCCTTTTTAAGGTCATACCACAACATCTCAATAGGATTCAGGTCAGGACTTTGGCTAGGCCACTCCAAAGTCTTCATTTTGTTTTTCTTCAGCCATTCGGTGGTGGACTTGCTGGTGTGTTTAGGATCATTGTCCTGCTGCAGAACCCAAGTTCGTTTCAGCTTGAGTACACGAACAGATGGTTGGACATTCTCCTTCAGGATCTCTTGGTAGACAGCAGAATTCATAGTTCCTTTTATCACGGCAAGTCTTCCAGGTCCTGAAGCAGCAAAACAGCCCCAGACCATCACACTACCACCACCATATTTTACTGTTGGTATAATGTTCTTTTATGAAATGCAGTGTTCCTTCTACGCCAGATATACTTGGACACACACCTTCCAAAGAGTTCCACTTTTGTCTCATCGGTCCACAGAATGTTGTCCCAAAAGTCTTGGGGATCATCAAGATGTGTTGTGGAGAAATTGAGACGAGCTTTGATGTTCTTTTTGCTCAGCAGTGGTTTTCTCCTTGGAACTCTGCCATGCAGGCCATTTTTGCCCAGTCTTTTCCTGATGGTGGAGGCATGAACGCTGACCTTAACTGAGGCAAGTGAGGCCTGCAGTTCTTTGGACGTTGTTGTGGGGCCTTTTGTGACCTCTTGGATGAGTCGTCGCTGCGCTCTTGGGGTAATTTTGGGCGGCCGGCCACTCCTGGGAAGGTTCACCACTGTTCCATGTCTTCGCCATTTGTGGATAATGGCTCTCACTGTGGTTCACTGGATTCCCAAAGCTTTGGAAATGGCTTTATAACCCTTTCCAGACTGATAGATCTCAATTACTTTCTTTCTCAATTGTTCCTGAATTTCTTTGGGTCTCGGCATGATGTGTAGCTTTTAAGGATCTTCTGGTGGACCTTACTGTGTCAAGCAGCTCCTATTTAAGTGATGCCTTGATTGTGAACATGTGTGGCAATAATCAGGCCTGGGTGTGGCTAGAGAAATTGAACTCAGGTGTGGACAACCACAGTTATAGTATGTTTTAACAAGGGGGGCAATCACTTTTTCACACAGGGCCATGATGGTTTGGATTTTTTTTCACCTTTAATAATAAACACCTTCATTTACAAATTGCATTTTGTGTTTACTTGTGTTGTCCTTGACTATTGTTTAAATTGGTTTGATGTTCCGAAACACTTAAGTGTGACAAACATGCAAAGGAACAGGAAATGAGGAAGGGGGCAAACACTTTTTCACACCACTGTATGTACACCTATTCTCTCTCTCACACATGCACGCACACATTTTTCATCCATGAAGTGAGTTAGGTTTCTTTAACAATTATTTTTTGAACATAGGTTTAGACATAAAACATTATGAAAGTATGTAAGTGCAGTGTCGGTTCAGTAGAACTTGATAAAATTTGTTTAAAAAAATACACATTTAAAAAATTATGATTTGTGAAAAATGTATTTATGACTCTCTTGTTTACATTTGGTGAATGTTGCGTTAAGATTTGTTTAAGAATCAAAACAACGTTACAAACTTTGTATTTTACTTGGGAATTATTAGTTGACTTGGGACTTGCCTGGCTCAACTTGAGTAAGGAGGGTAAACTTAATCTAAAAGTTTAATAGTTCAACAAGGGGCAATCACCCAAGTTTGTTTCCTTTTTATATGTACAATGGGGGAAGCTGTTACTGTTATATCTTGGTTTTCTAACAGTGCTCTAAGCGCTCTAAGATAAACACACTCACATATGATTCATAAATGGTGAATGAATACATATAATTCATACAGGTCCCCCCTAAAAAGACTAATATAGGGCAGATCGATCCAAATATTGATAATATCGATACCAGTGTTTAGTTTTAGTTTCTCTCATCAAAGAGGCAACCTTGCTCTCTGTGTAAGTGCCACAACTTCCGTCACAGCGCAGAGCAGGGACACTTTGCTCCTCCTCCTCCCACATTTTGTGATTTGATGTTGTACCGTCAGGTGACTTAGCGGTGCCAGACAAACAAGGCTCTGGCTATGCCAGGCTCTGTGGCATCCAACAGCACACACACCAGTCGGATAGAGACGGAGCAGAAGAATGGCAGAGAGGAAGAGAGCGCTGTGTGGCAATATTTGTATTTGTATAGTTGTTGGAAATGGAAAACATTTATAAAACAAAATTGCTGTGGTTTACATTTTTCTTATGAGTGACAATAATGTTTTGGTTTTGTTTCTTATTTCAGACAGTAATACTATAGTAATTCACAAAAATATTTCTGTGCATTTCAGTGCCCGTTGCTAAGATTAAATTAAGATGCAATTTTTACTTTACTGCAGAGGAGGGGAAGAAGGTGAAGGAGCCAGTACTGGGTCCATCCACTGAACCAGTGCAGGCCTCAACAAGGAGATTTTTACCATCTTGTGGCTGAACTGCGTTTGGACAGTCAACACCATCACCAGCACGTTAGGATGAGTGTAGAGAAAATGGATGAGGTTCTCTTAATCATTTGCCCTGAACTCACCAGACAAAACACCAACTACAGGTCTGCCATAGAACCAGTGGCGGCTGCTGATCTTTGAAAGAGGGGAAGCTCATTTTTGTTCTACATCATAAAATCTGTCTATTTATTTATACGCAAGTTCTGCCCTATGTTCATTCTCAAGAAAATGCTCTGTTACCCTGTCATACCAACTAGGCCTCTTTTCCAGTGACTTGACCAGTGGCCAATCAATGGCCAGCAGAGCTAGGCTGCTTAAACCGCACTGACCCATTGTGTTACATTGTGTTAAACAGGAGAAGCTCCTTTCTACACCTGCTGATGTAGTGCCAATTGTTGCCACTAATGAGAACAGTTTGTAAAGCTGATGCATTGCAACTCCATGTCTTTAATGAACACCAAGTATTCACACAGCTTTCCTCTGTTACCCTACAAGTCCTGATCTGAATACAGGACTCAGACCTCAGTCTTCCTGAATCAAAGTGATGTCCATAACCTTTCAGGACACTTTGGAAGGCCTCCTCTGGAAATACTTGTCTCATGTCATCACATTTTCCTGGATTGACTAATTCTAAGAAGAGCATACTTTCCAAATTTTAAAAGGAATGTCGAGGAATCTGCTCCAAGATGTTGTCAAGGATGGCCATGTACAGATTTCTGTAGTGCTCTTTGGGATTCTCCACTTGGGTCAGATGGCAGTTTCTCATGGGCTCATCTCGTGGGTCTGATGTGAGATCTGCTTTGGCAAAAACAGCTTGGAAAACCCCCTCTGACCTCTTCTCTTTGACAGATGCAAGAAGACACTTAATTCTTTTCTTGCAGTAAAAAACATGCATTGCCTTCTGCTGGACAATATCAAAGACCACATCAGTCTCAGAGAAGATTTGTTCATATGTGTACCACATGAACACAAACTCAAAATCCTCCAGTTTCATCACAAAGCCTTTGGCACAATACAGTGTATCATCATCCATGGTTGTATCTGCAATGATGTTATCAAATGTCTGCAGGAGGTCATCATAATTGTTTGCCACAGTGCTCACTATGCGTGATATGAAATTCCATTGAGTAGGAGCATTTCTGGGCACTTTTGAACAGCCTTCAGACTCCAGAAAAGAGTAACAGCACCAAGGTCAAGGTAACTTTATTGTCCCGGAGGCGCGATTGTTTGTACAGCCAGCAGACATAAAAACAAGACACACAACAATACAGCAACATGTATAAATAGTGAATAAAATACATTTAAAACAGGTCTGGCAAATTGTTTAAAAGGGAAATGGAAGTCGGGATAAAAGAGTTCCTACGTCTATTGGACCTGCATCTCGGCATGGAGTACCTGCAGCCTGAGGGAAGTAGCTTAAACTGGCAGGAAAAGGCATGGCTAAAGTCAGCTGCAATTTATTGGGCCATTGATCTTTGCCACTCTGTTGGAGTAGATGTGGGAGAGAGAGGGAAGTTGATGCCTGCAATCTTGCTACATGTCCTGACGATACTCTCTAGTCGTTTTTTGTTTTTGATGGACAGAGAACTAAAACAGAAGGTTAAAACAGACTCAACAAAACATGAAAAAAACATTCTCTTAAAAGTGGGGTCAATTCTTCAGTTTTCGATAAAACTACATACGCTGGTGGGCTTTGGCACAGACAGTGTGTGTTCAAAGCATAGCTTGCTATCATTTATTGTGCCAAGGTATTTATATTATTGTACTGTCTCAACAGGTTGGCCATCAATGATAGTGTGCAGAAGAGGGCGGCACTGTTTCCTAATATCAATAATTAATTATTTAGTCTTGGAGATATTTGTTTTAAAAGGGAGCGCTTACACCAATCATTAAAATCTTTCACTATTGGTCCATGTCAATCCCAGTTTCATTAAGAAGAGACACAATGACAGAGTCATCTGCAAATTTAAAAATCTGTCTTCCATCACATTGTGAGTGGCATTCATTAGTGTATAAAACAATCCTTGGGGAGCCAGTAGAAGATTTCCAGATAGAACACCATTAACTTTAACCCTCTGGGTTCTGGAAGTTAAAAAGTCAACTAGCCAGGCTATTAGCCCTGGGTTGATGTTGTGTGTCTGTAAAAGTCTTTCTGGTCAAATATGAGGTTGAATACAGTTAAAAGCTGATGAAAAATCAATAAATAGTAGTCGTACAAATTGCTTTGCCCCTTCCAACTGGTTAAAAACCGTGTTTATTGAAGGAGGTTGAGTCATAATGAGGGCAGTGAGGGTCACTGGTCTAAAGTCATTAAGTGATTTAGGTCCTTTGGTCTTCGGCACAAAACTGACTCTTTCCAGAGATCCTTGAGCCAGTGCAATAAGGCAGGCATTCCTGTAGTCCACTACAAATCTGGCATTTGCTTGGAGTTCATCCACCTTTGTCCGGAGGGATTCTACATTGGATAGGATTATTGAAGGGAGAGGGATCCTCCGGTGGCCCTGTCTTTTGAGCTTCCTGGATTTTACCTGCACCATCCACATAGCAAACAATGACAGAGAGTTGGGCACAGCAGGATATATCAATTGTTTCATCCACCTGCCATCCAAAAAAGGGAGCATCCTGAATTTCATCTCTGATCTGATCAGAAACGATGGCTGCACGAGCAGAGATCAAGTAATTTTGAATAGTATGGGACATACCAGAAAACGGCCCATGCAACTTAATTTTGCACATGCACTCACATGGTCATTGCTCGTTTCATGCCTTTAGACAGATCTCCAAACCCTGCCAAACAACACATTCTTGAGATGGTTTCATCAAGAGGCATGCCCAGCAGTACATTTTCTTTGTTACAGCACTACCAGCCAGCCAGCTAAGATTGTCAGACCAGAAGAGCTGAAAAGACCTGTTACCTTTCCCTATCTATTGCACTAAATCGATCTTAGGTGTTGATCTGCCCTGCCTGTTTAATTTGGACCTCGTAAGGAAGACTTTCAAATGGCTTAGCCAAAATCAGGTCGACAGTGTTAGCATTGTCTGCCATTGCAGTTTGCTAGCTAGGTAGTTCCCCCCTACAACACTAGCCTAGCCTACTGTATAAATGAACAAAGTTAGTATGAATCTAACAAAACAATATTACACTCAACTGACGACATTTGGGAATTAGGTTCAACTGAAACATGGAATGGGGTGTATAATTGTGTGACATGTATGATAAAAATTGGTTAGCAATTTCGCCAAGTAAATACAAAGAATTAGGATGAATTAGGTAGAATTTGTCTTACACTTGCAAAATCCAAGTTGGGACTGAACTTGAATTGCAGACAGACAGTGGTTTATTTTTTTGCACTGACAAAGAACATTTACATGTTCCCGCCCATTTATTACATTTTGTAAAAACATTTTGGGCGGGATCAACCAGCGGGGCTTACGATTCATTTTCAGTCTGGACGCAGATGGGTTAACATCTCCTGCTGTGGCTGCAGCTGGGAGGAACTGCTGTGCGAGGACTGGGCCACCTCTTAGGTCTTTCAGATGGGGTAGGAGCCCACAGTTGCTAGCCGTTTTTTGAAAAAATATATCCTTTTTAAGGTTGTCCTTATGAAAAGGATGTGACGGGGCATAAATGAGTTGGTGATTTCGTACTTCCAGAATCACCATCTCATCATCCATGGTGTTAACAGGGTGAACTGGTGTCTGAAAACCTGTGACCTGTTGATTTCAGGCCTGTCTCAGACCATTATGACGTTTTCAAGGTGTTGTGCAGGGAAATATGATTAGCCATGATTATGGTTTGTTTTATTTTGAAAATTAACCTGATGTTTGTTTCTGTGCTCAACTAACAATCTTGCACAATCTGCCCTGAGCTCTCCAGCATCCGGCAAAAATAGAAACACTGTGTATCTACTCCGGAAGACTGCGGCTCGACGGAGCCAGAACGCAGCTGTTCTGCAGTCAGTGAAAATACAAACATTGACTTTAATGGAAACCTATTGACTCTGCGGCCGTTTAAAAAGTTTAAAGAACATTGCCTCTACAGCCAGTGTGTAATGAGTGACATTTTATTCAGATATCTTGAGTTAGGTCAAGAGACCTCTTTTAAAATGGCCATGCCAGTTTTTCCCTTGCCAAATCTTTGTAACGTTTTTTTAACCCCCTTCCCGACAAGCTAGCATGACATTGACAAGCAATGGATTCCTTAGTTCTTCTAGTTTCATATGGTACAGAGCTTGATTTTGAATTTAAATGGAAATAGATTTAAATAATTTTTTTAAACGCAGCCCTACTGTCCAATGCAGTGAGGAATGTACAGACTTGGTTATTGCGGAAACGAACATACAAAAAACATTACATAAATGCATCAGCGTCTCACGCCTGAGGTCAAGACTTTGCAATTTACTTTAATCTGAAAGATAAAAGACACTTAATTGAGGACCACACGGTACACAATTTAGATTGAGAGGACAGATAATTTAAAGAGGTATAACCTTGTTATAGTTGAATTACAACAGTTTGGTGGGTAAAAAATGCAATCATAGTAACTCAAAGTCCCTTTGATATCCCTTTCCTATGCAATTTTGTGGAATCTCGCTACCGATATTAAGCCAAACATGTTTGTTTGCACAACTTTAAAATTCTCCCTTTTTATGTAATTTAAAAAATATATATATTTAAAGAATAATAATAATTGTCTGCGAAAGGTTTAGCTTTTTCCATTCTTTTTATCCAAATGTAAGATAGGCTAATGTTGAAGACTGGTTTGGAAAGGCCTGTTAGGTAAGTGCTTGTGGTGTGTGTGTGTGTGTGTGTGTGTGTGTGTGTGTGTGTGTGTGTGTGTGTGTGCGCTTAGTGTGTCTTATTTTATTACTGGAAGTCTTTTCATATAGTCTTTTACTGTCCTTATTGAAAACTATGGGCCAAAGTTAAAAATGTCAATTGTATAACCAGATTATTTCCACACAGATGACTGACAGATGATAGGAGTTACATTGTGACCCACCCGGAACATTTTCTCCACATTAGCGATGCTTTTGACAAATATGGTACCAAGCTGGTCACCGACGCCTGCCAGGAGGAATCCAAACAGCGGAATTCCAAATATTGCATACAGAATGCAGAAGATTTTTCCTCCCTCAGTGCTTGGGGCAATGTTACCATAACCTGGAGAAGAAAAGGGAGACAAAAAAGGGGCTTTACTGTACATGATGCAAACAAAACACTGGTCATATTTAGGCTACGTTCACACCGCAAATCTAAATGTTTGGCTGTTCACATTACCTTTTAAAATGTGGCCTATAGCAGATTCCAGTGTGAACTGTTTGCGGTTTTGAACTGACCCGCATGCGGAAAAGAATAATGACATCAGACGCAGCGCGCTGTTGCACTAAAGATATGGAGGTTATCAAGAAAGTAAGCATTTTTGCTTTTATTTTGAAATGTTTGTGTAATGGCAGCCTTAACATTAATGAGCAGGTGCTGAGGAGGAGGAGAAGAATGAAGATAAAAAGAGCCAAATTGGCTATTTTGGCCTTTTACAGGGTTATGGCTGCAAATTCACTACATAGGTCTGTGTGACTGGATGACTGATTTGCACATCAGGACCGCTACAGGCCTCCACCAGAGTTTCCTCTGGCTTTGCCCTACCCAGGCATTGTTCACTATCTTTCAGGTCCTATTGCATGTGCTCAAGCTCCACCTCCCCGACAGTGCGGGCGAGACAGGCCGGTGGTGTGCCCGTCCCCGAAGGACTGGGATTCTACCTCAGCCGGCGTGCGCCAGCTCTCACTTTCATTGCGCCACGGGGCAACCCTCTGAATTGCGCGTGTCCGGTAGATTTTCCCTGCAGTCTGAACATAGCCTAAGTTACACATTATGCATAAAAGAAATATATATTTATTCACTAATGTGAATAAAAGCAACATATGAACTGTTGTCCAATCAGATTTGTTGTGCTGTGAGTGTTCTTGAAATGGTAAATGGGCTCTCATTTTGAAGTTTTGGATTAGTACTATAAATAAAACTTGACATAGTTGACATAGCAGCTGTTATGTTACCCATAGGTTTGCGGACTACCGTTTTAAAGCCTTGAGCTTGGCAATTTGTCCGATGGCATCTTGGGTATTTGAAAACGGACATGAGGATTTTTGGACACTAGGGTGGAGCTTGGGTGGATGACGCAGCCAAGCCAGTACTGCCAAATTTCAACCAATCTGAAGCAACTCATCCAGTTCAAATTATATTCAGGCATAAAGTTTAGCATAATCAAGGGCACTGGCCGCTTTGAGTGACAGGTAGCTGTAGTCACAGGAGGATATAACCACTAGGCTGCAGCTTTGCTAGGCATTCACATGACTAACTAAGCTTATTCACGTCTCTGCACTTGACATGTTTTTGCCTTTCAGAGAATGTTTCATGCAGATATCTGACAAATATGTGTTGCTATGATTTTTAATTGTACTAAGAGACCCTCCAAAAAGTCGGTGCTCCAGTTTTTCTGGTGAGTGAAATTCTAATTTTATTTATTTATTTTATTTAACATAATATGTAAACATCACAAGCATGTTAACTAGCTTATTAGCCATTGACAGTAGGCAATAGCTTTAGAGCAAGATGCCCAGTTTGAAGGAGCGTATGCCAGCCACAGTTACTAACCTTAAATCGGCATTTACCAAAGTCAAAACGTGATTTAATAGAGAACTGTTAAAATGTAGAGTGATACATTTTAAACAAAAAAGGTTAATAAATAAAGTAAAGAAAATAAAGGTCCACCACGTTAGGACACTGCTGCCCGGGAGGGTCGACCTGTGTCTACGATTTTTCTGCGTTTAATTCCCCCCTGCACACACACGACGTGCCCAGCAGCCCAGCACCAGCACTTGCACCTTCCTCTCTAGCAAAGGCAGTAAACTGACTAGTATACAGTTTAAAACAAAACAGCATGTAAATCAGTGAATTGGTCTTCACAGTGTTCACAGAGCTTTATTTATAATACTATACTATATCTAATTTCACAAGGCAAATTTAGTACCAATGTGAAATGACTTAAGCAGTAACTGCCTTTAATCTTGGCACACTAGGCAAGTATGTTACTTAGTCGATAATACAATACATTTGGCAATTACAGTATGGTAATGCTGTTGGACTTCATATTTTGAGTTTTGGTGCTGGGGTGGTTTTATTGGCTGTTGGACTGGTTTTGTCATACAGACCCTGCAATGTAACATTAACGTAACGCTAATGCTAATGAACTGTGTGATATTATAGTAAGGTGTGTGTATTTTCAAAATTTTAATATCATTTCAGCATGGTTCCAGAAACAACATTGACCTAAATTTTGCAATGTTATTGGTTGAGTTTTCAACAAATTTAAATAATAATAAATAATACTTTATTAATCCCACAAGGGGAAATTACAATTTACACTAGGTTGTTATTACACACAGGCCTGAAATACACACACATGCTCAATACCTATACATGCACTAATGGAGAGATGTCAGAGTGGAAAGTGAAATACAGTGATGGGAAAAACTAAATAATAAATAACGGCGTTATTAAAGGCGTTTTTTGTAACGAGTAATCTAACTGATCCCATCTTAAAGCCTATGTTGCAAGTTTAATTTTGCAACGAATTTGTGCAATTTTCTTGTGGGAAATTAATTTTTTAACTGTTATGCATTGTATTTGAGGGTTTTGGATATCTCAAAACTTAAAATAATACGAAAAGTTGGCACTATTTACAGTGTTTTATTTTTTCTCCCACAATGCATTGCATGACGTCACATTAGGGAGATAACAGAGAAATTTGCGTTGTATTTGCCGCTGGTCTGGCCTGATCCGGCTTCTGGTCTTTTAATATTAACAGTCTATGGTCTCGACTCAGTCCTGGTGACTTCATTATGTTTATTATAATATTGGAGGGAAAGTGAAACACAGCTTAGACGGGGTGTTGTTCGGCATTTCACAAGTTTAGGCAGCTAGCTAACGCTACGCCGCCGGACGTTAGTGCAATAGCGTTAGCCTAGCCTGCTAGGTAAATATTAGAACTGCCTTTGGTGTTGACTATATATATGCCTCCATGTTGTCCATATTTGTATTGAATGAAAATAGTAAGCTTCGCTCCTATGAGATGGGGGGGTTTGTTACATTACACACAAAGCTAACTGGCTATCGTTAGCCTGTACGTATGCTAGCGGATATAGCTAACGTTGCGTAGCCAGCCAGCAACTTCGGCAGTAGAGTTACGGTGAGCTAACCACGACAGCGTTGTCGCCCACAATCAACCTGCAGTGATGTTTGAAATGGAGACACGCAGACCGGTTCTCCTCCCGGAGATCCTGGACATGATTTTCATTTATGACGTTAAAGACAAAGGAAGCGTAGCCCGAGTGTGCGCAGCCTGGAGAGACGCGTCCGACCACACGATGGCCTGGGGGGACGCGTCCGACCACACGGCGGTGTGGAAGCCGAGCTACATCTGCGGCGAGCAGTCTGCAGACCGGGGGAATAACGTTCAGGTTCTCAGGGACCAGGTCTGAGCTCCATGATTCATCGAAAGCCTGAACTGGTGTAGATGTTTCAACCTCACAGACAACGGACTCGGACAAGCTTTCAAAAAAAACTTTTGAAGGATACAACGGTGTACAAATACGTGTACTGTTGAGTATAGTGTGAAAATGTTTTATGGAGCTCTCAGCTAATCGTAATCTGTAAATATTGATTTTGCTCCAAACTGCGCTTTTCTTAAAAACTTCCATATGGATTTATTTTAAAATGATGCGCTTTGTGCCCAAATAAATAGAACATATGTTAAATTACCCTCTGTTCATTGTTGTTTAACCAAACTTTAATGTTTTCTGAAAATACATGTCTTATTAACCCACGTCCTAATAACAATATAATTCTATATTTATTACTGTGTACCCCGCACAGTAATACTGGTCACCTCTTTCCTACACCACATCTGGAGTAAAGCTATATTGTCATTGAGGTGCTCAGTACTAGTACTACTGTAGTAGTATCAGTTCTAATGCTCAGTACTAGTACTACTGTAGCAGTGGTAATAGTAGTGGATTGGTGTTTGTATCATTTCTAACACTGCTATTATGAGGTATCACCAAAATCTTATTCTGTTTTCTTTAGATTATATGATATCAAGGGGAATGGCTATAACGGCCCATAATGACTGTCTTAATACTGTCATAAGACGTTTATTTTGTATAGCGTGTCTGTATGCAGTGAACTGGTGTTGTCTAGGGATAAGGAGCCTTTCATATGACTCAGTCTAAAAGGAATGGTAAAGTTAATATAAACAATTTAAATATGATGCGTGCTGGTTGGAGAGGACCATGATCCTGTCTGAAATGGCACAAACGGATTTAGTTATCGTCAGATCAGCTGATCGCGTGGGGGGGGCTGCTCGACCGGCGGCTCTAACGCACTCGCTCTCCGCCGCAGCTTCGCCACCACGCGCACAAGCACCTGCCAAACAGCAACACGTTTTCACCGGAGGAAGAGGTAAACGCTTAGAAATAACACTGGGGGGGGGGTGCCCTCTATCCCTATATCTAGAAAAGTGTACCAGTACTTATCTGAACTAACGACATGATCACTGTCACTAGATAGAAAGAAAACGTTGACGTTCACTCGGTGCTATTCACAGACGGTAAAAAGTAAAGTCATCGTATGCACTGCTGCGTTGCTAAATGAAGGAAATAAATGAAGGAGACTTCCCAAAATCTTGATAATTCCTCATTTGCCCTCTCACATCTGGCAGGTTGGTAATTATACGGCTGCTGGCCTTTCCACCTCGTCCACATCCCAGTCAGTCTCCGTAGTTCTAGTGCTAGGCTGAGACTTCGCTCCCCATTGTGACGTCATCGCCGAATTGACTTAATAAACCCGCGAATACCAAAAATGACCAAAAACTGTAATTTAACACTATTTGGAGACATTTTTATAAATGATATACATATCTTGAGTGCTTTTTGTACCCAATAATCAAAAGTGGTGGTTAACCTGCAACATGGGCTTTAATAACGCTGTTACCATTACTGCCAAACAAAGTGGCGCGTTACTATAATTGAAGCTGTTTTTATCATCAGACCAACTAGATCTCTGAGCCGAGAGGCAAAGATTTTTTTTACTACTCTTCCTTGATTAGTGGGCAGTGCACGTGACAAGCGCATAAACGCTGACGACTGGCTGTGGTTGAGTAAAATTTCATGGTAAGCCAATCAGAGGTAGAGTTGGGCGGGTGTTTGAAAGTACGCATAGTCGGAGACAATGAACAACACAAGCGAGTCAGCTGACGAGAGACAGGTATGGCAAGCCCAAATAAGGGGCAATACAGTGATTGGAAAAAAGTATTTGATCCCCATCTGATTTTGTACATTTGCCCAGTGACAAAGACATGATCAGTCTAGAATTTTAATGGTAGATTTATTTGAACAGTGAGAGACAGAATAAAAACAAAAATCCAGAAAAACGCATGTCAAAAATGTTATAAATTGATTTGCATTTTAATGAGGGAAATATGTATTTGACCCCCTCTCAATCAGGAAAATGTCTGGCTCCCAGGTGTCTTTTATACAGAGATTAGAAGCACACTCTTAAAGGGAGTGCTCCTAATCTCAGTTTGTTACCTGTGTAAAATACCTGTTCATTTTCTTAGTTTCTTGAAATCATCTGAATAGATATACAGATTAAGGGGTAACTTGAGAATTACTGATGCCATCTCAGTCTCCATCCACGCAGGGATAGCATCTAAGGAAAAATAGTACATTGCAGTACAAAGCTGAGCTGCCCAGTAGTACCACTGGATATTAGGCACATTGAGCCCCCATCATACGGTAAGGACAACAAAGACAAGCAAACTCTTGGATGTCCGTTATTCCAGATAAAAGCATAAAACATGCTTTTTAGTTTTGAGAAAAGCGATGGTAGTGGCGGCAAGAAATAGATACAAAAGCATTTTAAGGACATTAATACTTCCAATTAAAGATATAGGTAAGGATGACCGTCTATCTAACGATTTTGTTGTTGAGTCTACGATGGGGTCATAGTTAGTTGAAAGTCTCTTGTCAATCTCTGGCACAATGCAAATGCAATGCAATATGTAAAACACTCACATATATTGAAAGAGGTGATCAGAGGTGTAGGTTTATGTCTTTCCTCCTCCTTTTGTAACATAATTTGGGATTTTGCATTGTTTATTTCGTAACCCGAGAATATTCCAATCTCTTTAATTAACTCTAGAAGTGCTGGTATTGAGCTTTGCAAATTTGTAAGAAACAATATTACATCATCGGCATACAGAGCTTTTCGATGGTCTATTTGGTCAATTTTTATACCTGAAATTTCAGGGTGTGATCTTATAGCTATATGTAAATGTCAAAAGACTCAGACACTGTATTATTAGTAAGTATATAATATCTTAATCCGTTTACAAAAGTTTGCACCACATCCAAAGCCAGATAACAATTCAAAGAGGTAAGGCCACTCCACTCTGTCAAAGGCCTTTTCTGAATCCAAAGAAAGGATTGCAGTGTCCGATGCCCCCTTTCTAGTATGTAAAACAGTAAGCACTCTCCTAACATTATGGAATCCCTGACGCCCCTGTATAAAGCTGTTTTGATCTCCACCTACCAAGACCGGAAGGAGACCCTCACCTTAGTGTCGGAATTCACAAGCAAAATAGCACGATATGAATCACATTTAGTATGCAATTTGCCAGGTTTTAGTAACTGAATAATTAGGGCACCTCTCAGGTTAGGGGGTAGATTACCATTTGTAAAAAAAACTCCAAGAACATCTCCAGGAGAGGAGTGCAACATTTTTAAATTTCTTGTAAAAATCATCAGGACCGGGTGCCCTCCCCACCCTCATACTATCTATGGCGCTGGATATTTCAGTATTAAGAGTTCTTCTGACAATTTCTGGAATTCCAAGCTATCTAAG
Organism: Percina caprodes; assembly: GCA_013375575.1. NCBI lineage: Eukaryota > Metazoa > Chordata > Actinopteri > Perciformes > Percidae > Percina > Percina caprodes. The sequence continues at coordinate 2,149,741 of JABXJD010000076.1, forward strand.
AAACTAGCTTGAGTATCAGAGGATAGTCGGATGAATATCAATTTTTCCAAAAGGATCTCTCTGTTAAATTCAACTCCTTCATAAAATATAGTATAATTTTCCTTGCCTGGGTGTGTGAGAAAGTCAAGCTTGAAGTGCGATCTTTGGTAGGATCCAAAATGCAATTGAAGTCACGTGCAACAATATAATTACCTGCAAATGTGGACAAATTTTAAAAAACGATTGTTGAAAAATGTCACCATAAACCATTGACTAGATTTAACTGCTCGGAAAGAAGGGTTTCCCTTATAATAATATATCTGCCCGCTGGATTGCAAATTGTGTGAAATGTTTGGAATAGATTTATGAATAAGAATTACTCCCCTTGAATGATAGCTAAATGGGGCTGAAATTACTTGTCTGTTTACTTGTCTGTTTACACAAAAAAAGGCAAAAAGACATAAATAACCTGAAATACAAATCAAAACACATCAATGAACAAAACAGTCCTGAACACATTATCTCTTTTGATGGACAAATCCCCTCGTTACCCCCCCCCCAAGCTCCACAAATATATCTGGGGAACCACATTGTACCATAACCATTAACTGCCCTCATACCGTTTAATAATAAGCCACGTAAAGGCTATGTTAAAGACAATGTTAGCTTAGGCTATGAACTTTGTTTATATACGGTTGCTGAAAAAAAGCTTTAGGCTACGGAAAAAGGAACCATTCAAATTTACCATCCAAGATGAATAGAGAGAGTATAATAGTTCCACATTGCATAATTGCCTTTTCCTCAGCACTTCTCCGCTTCCCCATCTCTGCCCCTCTTCTCCAGAAACTGCTCTTCCTTGGCCGGAGTATCGAAGAAGTAAGATCTGCTGCCGTCGGAAACCCTCAGCCGTGCAGTAAAAAATGATTCCATACCAATAACCCTTGTTTCGCAGCCGCTGTTTGCTTTGTTTTCACTTCTGCTGTTTGTGAATTTCCGTACGGAGATTGGGGAAGAACATTACCTGCTGGTTCTTGTAGAGTACTTTCCCTTTTGCCCTGGCTGCTTTCACAACGTGGATCTTGTCTTAGTAGTCTAAAAACTTCAAAGGCCTCGGTGCTGCATTTGGGTCGGATCTTGGCCCAGAAATACGGTAAGCTCTCGCTATTACCAAGGGGGAGCACCGTGGCTCTAACTCCAAAGCATCTGGAAGCCACCACTCGAGAAAAGAGCAAGAGTCGCTTCCTTTGGCACCTTCTGGAAGACGCACCAACCTTAAGTTATTTCTTCTGCTGGAGCCTTCAAGGTCAACTACTTGCCTGTAGTGCTGTGATGTCATCTTATGCTCCAGAAATACGTGGATGTAGATTGTGCTACTAGACCATTTATACTCTAACATCAAGAAAGCATACAGAACATAGCATACATACCTCTCCCTCACCTGGGCCAGTCAGATCACATCCAACTACTCCCGATTCCAGCATACATCCTGGTCAGAAAAACAATATATCTTCCTTTCCTTTCCTTTCTTTTCTTCTGACAAATTAATTGCCTTTTTGAGGGGCTTAACATACTCAAAAACTCACCAAATTTAGCAGCTGCCTCAATTCTGGTAAAAAATTACGTATTTTAACGGTTTTGGGAATAGGCCCACAAAAATGGCTTGCTAGCGCTCCCTACAAAATTTAAAAAGTTGAGCCCCTGCAATACGTTTAACATAGACTCACAAAATTTCGTACACATATGAAGCATGTCAAAACGTACAAAAAAAAGTCATTGGAACCATACCCTAAACCTATCAGGAAGTCCGCTATTTTGAATTGAAAGTTCGAAATTCGTGATTTTGGCAATTTCCACATGTTGTACTTTAACGAACTCCTAGAGATTTCATCCAACCAACTTAAAATTTGGTCTGTAGCATCTTAAGACATTAAAGATGAAAAGTTATTAAAAGAAAAACCTTTCGTCTTAGGGCATGGCCATGGCGGGGCAGTTGAAACAGAAAGTGTGCATTATCCAATTGGATCAAAACTCTTCAGGATCTGTAAGAGTCCAACCCTGAGGACATGTAAAGGCCGATATTTACTCAAATTCATACCACCCCCTAGTTGCAACAGGAAGTAGGCCTAAAAGGCAAGGTGCTATACTTTATCGAACTCCTCCTAGAAATTTAATAATAATAATAAATAAAATTTTCAGAAACTCAAAGCTGCTTTATAGGGCATGAAGATAGTAAAAACAATGGACAACTAAATAAAACTGTTAGAAAATTGAACCATTTAAAGCTGAATATCTTTGAACTTTTATTTGCTTATAATAACCATCTTCAAGCACCCAGAGCCACATACCTTCCCAACTATCTTCAGACGCTCAAGGCTAAACTTCCTCCTTCCAGATACTTGAAGTTTCACTTCCCAGTTTCCCACACTAGGTAAAGTTTTTAATAAGCTTTGAGATAGTGTAGCTGTTTGGGACATAGCAACCATGAAGAAAGGAGGGGGGATTTCAAAGTGACGGCTGCGGAGTTCACTTGTTAGTCAATCTTCTGTACCCATTTGCAGCATATTGGCTCCTAGCAAGTAAACTCTGTTAAAACGAATCCAGTGAATTGTCTTTTGGTAACAATTTTTCTAACAAAAACAAAACAAAGGAAAACAAAACAAGATTTGGGCACAGATAAGAAGGGAGAGGGTGTGGGGCTATGGATAGGCAGAGGTGAAGAGATCGGTCTTGAGGTGGGACTGGAAGATGGTAAGGGACTCAGAGTTGCGGATCTCTTGGGGGAGGGAGTTCCAGAGCCTGGGAGCTACCCTGGAAGGCTTTCTGCCCAAAACTACAGAGTTTGGACTTGTGAATGCTTCACTGTCCCTCAGATCCACCCTTGTTGGTAGGAGGAGAGGAGGTCAGTGAGGATGAGGGTGCCAGATAGTGGAGGGCTTTGTATGTGAGGACTGGGATTTTGTAGGTGATCTGGTGGGAGATGGTAAGCCAGTGGAGTTGTTTTAGGACTGTAGTGATGTGATGCCAGGATTTGGAGCGGGTGATTAGGCAGGCAGCTGTGTTCTGGACCAATTGGAGTCATCTAATGGACTTCAAATTCGGTTTGTACCATTCCAACACCTTAAAGATGAAAAGTCATTAAAAAGAAAACCTTTCATCCAACGGTGTTGGCGTGGTGGCCATTTTGAGCATTTAGCAATGAATAAAGAAGTTGCAACTTTAGTGTATATTGTCCAATTTGATCGAAATTTCTCACGATTGACAAGGGTCCAGGCCTGAGGACATTTTTGGGCCAAAATTGACTTTAGTCATAGCTGGCAACAGGAAATCAACCTAATATGACAAACATCATCGTCATTTACCCCCTATACCTTAACCACGCCCACACACTCAGGCCACGCCCTTTCATAACATTTGAAATGCTTAAGGTAGAGTTTCATGTGAGGTATTATTTTTCAGTTTTTTTTCCAATTCATTTTCATTTAAAATTGAGTTTATCATTCATCATATCATTATCATTTATCATTGAATTCAGCAGAGAATTTCTTTAATATTGGTGATTGTTTGCCCCGACCCTTATGCTTTGGCCACACACCCTTTCACAGCTAATGAACTATATGACGTAGAGTCTTGTGTGAGACATCATTGAACTCAGCAGAGTTCCCTTTTCATTGGTGACGATTTGCAGTGTCTTGAGTGCCGCGCAAATGCATGGTCCCAAGGAACGGGGTCCGCCATTTACCTTGACGCGTGCATAGGCGCGAGGGCCAGTCAAACATTGCTTGCAGTTTTAATTCTGTATTAAATAGTATTTTGTCTTTGAATTTTTTTTACTTGAATACTTACATTGAAAAGAAAATAACTGTTGTCATTCAACATTATGCACATTATTATCATCAGTGATTATGTGACTCAGACTTTTAAAAACACATTTTTAAAGGATATTGTCTAATTATCGTTATTGTCAAAATTGCCAACAATAGAGATATTATTTTTTTGTCCACCCCTACTCCAGAGTGGACAGTAGGATTGCTCATTGAGTGAATATTATGAGAACAGGAAACAATATTATTGAACAGTATGTTGACCTGCTCTATATGAAAAATACTGAGATAATTAATGGTGCCAGATGCTATAAAATACTAAAAACTGTGTATTTATTTTATTTTTTATAACGTACTACTTTAAGAAACGGGGGGAGAGTCCATGGTGTGCTGGCCTATTTAATCTTGTTTACATAAATAATACTAAATATTAGAAAAAATGCACTGCTGTGATTAAAATAATGGTTGTTGGCAATGTATTTGATTAATGACACCCAAGCTGTATGATGTTGCTGCTTTCATGGGAGCTCAGACACCTTTTTATTGGAACTCAGCTCCCACGTAACTCGGACCCTGTCAGGCTGTATTGTATATGACTCAAACTACCGATTATGAACATAAACTCATTAAAAATTATTTACTGAAGTGATCATTCAAGTGAGATGTAGGGTCAAGCAGACAGAGACATTTATAGAAACTGACTTCTTTTTGCAATCAGTGTAGTCACCCCCTGCTGCAAATTAGATAGAACGCAGGTTTAAGGCACTTGGGGGTATGATGAACAGTGGCAATAATAGTAACAATAAAGATAATGGCACTATGACCAGTTCAGGCCGTATTAGGGCATATTAGGGGGTGGCAGGGTGCAAAGCAGGACCACGGCGGCAGCTGCAACCATGATTTAGGTGCCACCCTGATCCTAGGAAAACTGCAAGTTGAGAAGAGGACTTAGTAACAAGCATTACTGGGACATGACTGCACATAGATTGGTTTCAGTTTCCGTACCTGAAAGCTTTGTCCGTTATTTTTAAAGACTAGGGTCACGGCACATGTTCTCATTTCAGGTCAGTTTGAGAAGCTGCATTTACTGTGTATCTCTCATGTCCTTTGATCACTGTGTTCCACAGAGCTCTGGGCTTTGCACAGAGATTTTGCGACGACTCATCACCCTGCTTACTTGTTGCCCTCCCTACAATATTAGCTGCTCTTAGCTTGCCCTAATAGAGCTGGCTCAGATTTGCCTTGTAATAGGTCTAGACTGCTGGGGGACTTCCTTTAACACACTAAACTACTCTCTCCTCTTTCTTTCCATCTGTTTGCAGTCATGTCCCAGTAATGCTTGTTATTAAGTCCTTATGTTTTCTCAACTTGCAGTTTTCATTGGATCAGGGTGGCACCTAAATCATGGTTGCAGCTGCTTCTGTGGTCCTGCTCGGTGCCCTGCTATGCCCTGAACTGATACCACTATTATTTCTAATCATAGTTCCATTATCTTTATTGGTACTATTATTTCCACTGTTCACCATACCCCCAACTTCACTGGCAGATGTCCGCCCACCAAGCCTGGGTCTGTCCAAGGTTTCTGCCTAAAAGGAAGTTTTTCCTCACTACTGTAAACACTGAATCAAGCTATATGTTATTACTTTACAGTCTGATGTGTGTAAAGCTCTGTAGTGTTATACTGTGGTAGCCTGGTGTCCTTTTCAGGAAATTTATTGAAGGTAACACACTGCGCAGGCTGAGTCCTCCTAAAGTGTCTTCTTTTTCTAGAGTAGACTACAGGTAAATACATTTTGCACAACCAGCACAAAAATTTACAGTGCATCCCCTTTATTAAATTCCATAGACCTCTTCTCTGTTAGCCATTGAGTCATTCCATAATCAATGTACCTATGGTTGTGATGACAGTCCCAGCAAAGAAGAAGGCACTACCCAAATCCCAGTGGCTGGAGTTGTAGGAGGTATCACCGACAGGATTCACTCCGGCATTCACAGCTTCCACAGAGTGCTGGAAGTAGAAGTAAAGACAGAGGCACATAAGAAAAATATTGATCTGACTATTGTTATATTCTGTCTTACTGTGATTTGGATTCAGCATCTTGCTAGAATTACAAACTTCATCTCATTCATGCCCCTGGTGGACTTCTGACCATTACCCATTAGCCATTTGTTTGGCTTTTGTTTAGAAGTTTGGGGTCCCAGCAGGGGACCCCAAACTTCCCTTTCCCGAGCCACATCAACCAGCTCTGACTGCAGGATCCGAGGCGTTCCCAGGCTAGATTGGAGATATAATCTCTCCACCTAGTCCTGGGTCTTTCCCGGGGCCTCCTCCCAGCTGGACGTGCCTGGAACACCTCCCTAGGAAGGCGCCCAGGAGGCATCCTTACCAGATGCCCAAACCACCTCAACTGGCTCCTTTCGACGTGAAGGAGCAGCAGCTCTACTCCAAGCTCCTCTCGAATGACTGTGCTTCTCACCCTATCTCTAAGGGTGATGCCAGCCACCCTCATGAGGAAACCCATTTCGGCCGCTTGTACCCTGGATCTCGTTCTTTCAGACATGACCCAGCATTCATGACCATAGGTGAGGGTAGGAACGAACACTGACCGGTAGATTGAGAGCTTTGTCTTCTGGTACAACGGTGCAATAAATGGAATGTAATACCGCACCCGCTGCTCCAATTCTCCAATCAATCTCACGCTCCATGGTCCCCTCACTCGCAAACAAGACGCCAAGGTATTTAAACTCCTTCACTAGGGGTAAGGACTCTTCATACCTGAAGAAGGGACTCCATCGGTTTCCTGCTGAGAACTATGGCCTCAGATTTAGAGGTGCTGATCCTCATCCCAGCCGCTTGACACTCGGCTGCAAACCAATCCAGTGAGTGCTGAAGGTCACAGGCCAATGATGCCATCAGGACCACATTATCTGCAAAAAGCAGCGATGAGATCCTGAGCCCACCAAACTGCAACCCCTCCCCACCCCAACTATGCCTCGGTATCCTGTCCATAAATATTACAAACAGGATTGGTGACAAAGCACAGCCCTGGCGGAGGCCAACCCTCACCTGGAACAAGTCTGACTTACTGCCGAGAACCCGGACACAGCTCTCGCTTTGGTCATACAGAGATGGCCCTGAGAAGGGACCCCCTTACCCCATACTCCCGCAGCACCTCCCACAGTGTCTCCCGGGGGACCCGGTCATACGCTTTCTCCAGATCCACAAAACACATGTAGACTGGTTGGGCATACTCCCAGGTTCCCTCCAGGATCCTTACAAGAGTGAAGATCTGATCCGTTGTTCCACGACCAGGATGGAATCCGCATTGTTCCTATTCCTTTCCAGCACCTTGGAGTAGACTTTACCAGGGAGGCTGAGAAGTGTGATACCCCTGTAACTGGCACACACCCTCTGGTCCCCCTTTTTGAAGAGGGGAACCACCACCCCAGTCTGCCACTTGTTAGGCACTGTCCCAGACTTACACGCAATGTTAAAGAGGCAATCTCAATTTGTTAATGTTAATGATAAATCCTCCAAGTACACAAAAGTTAGCTATGGCATTGCACAAGGCTCAGTGCTTAGACCAATTCTATTCTCCTTATATATGCTTCCTCTAGGCAATATTATTATTTGGAAACACTCAATTAACTTTCACTGTTAAGCGGATGACACCCAATTATACTAATCTGTTGTGGGTTGGGGTTTTTGTTGGGGTTTATTTTCCGCTTTCTTTGGCCTCCTTGTGTTTTTGTCTTTGTTTTCTCCCTGGTCTTGTGTTGCTGGTCCTGTTTTGTGTTCCCCTGTGTCCGTTTGTTCTACTTCCTGTTTTATTTTGATAGCTTAGTTTCCTGTCTTGTCTTGTCTTGTCTAGCTTCGCTTTGTTTGTCTGATTGTCCAACCCCGCCCTAATGTGATTCACCTGATGTCTCACCTGTTCCTCATTATCTCATTACCTCTTGTATTTAACCCCAGCATTTCCTCTGTCTCTTGTCAGATCATTCTAGTTCGTCCGACTGTTCAGTTCGTCGTCTCACTGCCTGTACCCGTAAGTCTCCTCCTGGTGTTTTGTCCTGTTTTTCCTCTTCCTTTTTTCCTGGATCCCTGCGGCCTTTGTGCTTTGGATTTTGTTTTTTTTCCCGGGAACTCTGAACTGTTGATTCCCTTGTGGATGGTTTTTGTTTCTTGTTCCCAATGAAGTACCCCGTTTTGCTTGAAACCTGCATTTTGGTCCTCCTTCCCTTGCTACCCATGACACTAATCAATCAAACCAGACAAGACCAGTCAGTTAGCTTCACGCATGCATTAAATATTTAAAATCATGGATGAACTAAACTTTTTTGTTAAACTCTGGAAAAAAAAAAAAAGAAATTATTGTGCTCCTCCTCCGAACCTCATTATCTAAAGATATAGCTACGCTGGATGGTATTGCCCTGGTCTTCAGCACTACTGTCGTAACATTGCCTAGTTAGGAACATCCTTTCTCAAAACAATGCTGAAAAACTAGTCCACTTCCAGGCTGGATTACTGGATTAGAATACAAAGCTTTGATCATACCAATAAACGTTTTACCAAAGCTTATCACCTCTAGGATTGACCATAGAAATGGCCACTCAAGTCTGTCAAAGGCTTTCATTGCGTCAAGAGAAAGAAGTGACATTGGGGTCTTACTGTCATCTGCTGCCTCAACAATGTGAAGAAGATATTCAACACTGTCTGCTGCTAGTCTTGTTTTTATGAATCCTGTTTGGTCAGGGTTCACTAATTTTGACATGAGACTCCAAACGATTAGGAGCTTTAGAAAGATTTTTATGTGAGCTTAAGGAAAGGGCCCAAAAGAACTGTTACCAAAAAGTTGCATAAAATTCAGGGGGAATCCCATCAAAGCCTGGTGATTTTCCTTTTTGCATATTCTGTACTGCCAGTCTTGATTATTCAACTGATATTGACTGATGTTAACTGATTCCTCTGCTGATAACTAAGGCAATTTAAGCTGATTTAACCAGCTGTTGCAGTGGGATTTATCTAAAGTAACCGCAGATTCATACAGATTGGAATAAAATGTGTGAAAGGATTTATATATTTTGACAGGGTTAGTTCTAATATTTCCATCTGGAGATTTAATAACTGGAATATCTGCAAAATAGTCACTGGATCTTAACCTCATAGCAAGAAGGTGACTAGATCTAGCACCCTTAAAGTAATAGTGCTGTCTTGCTCTGTGAATTAGAAATTCTGTTTCAGAATGTTGTTTATTTCTTTCTTGACTAACAATGAGTTAGTCAAGAACAAGTAACAATGAGTCTAGTCTGGTGAACTCAGCTTCAAGATTTTGCAACTTTAACCTCGCAGTGTCCAAGCTAACCTATGGAGAGAATCCGGCCTGCCGCCCTTTGCTGCATGTCATCCCCCATCTCTCTCCCTCTTTCATGTTTATCCACTGTCACTATTCACTAATAAAGGGAGTAGCCCCCCAAAAATAAACTTTAACTAGAACTGCACGCAGTTTCAACGGGGTCCAAGCCACCCTGCGCAAGTCGGCGCCCACGACCAGCGGAGCGCACAAAAGAGGAACCGGAAGCGAAAGGGGGAGGCAGACGTCGGGAAATACGGAGAGGCGCCTGTAACGGTACGGATTAATAGCACAATGACCCCAAATAAACTCTGGGCTCCTAGGCTGGATGCAAAAGCTTGATAAAAAGGCCCAAAATAGTCTACGTTGATTATAGCGCCCCCTAATGGCCTATCTTTACCAAATGTGGTACAGAGCCTCCAGGCGGCATGGTAAACAATCATCACAGGTTTGGTATCGATAGCATTTATTGTGGCAGAGATATTGCAATTGCAAATTTCCCATTTAAATGCATCGAGTGTTTCGCCAAAACCAATAAACGTTGATTATAGCGCCTCCTAAAGGCCAATGTTTACCATATTCGGATCAAAGCATCGGGGGAGCATGTTGAACACTTTCCTAAAGTTGTGTATTGATACCATTTATTTTGACCGAGATATGGCAAAGTCGGTGTTTTCATAGTTAGCTACACCAATGTGTTTGCCTGTAATATGCGCAATTTTTATTCTATAAAAAATCTTTATATAACTTTTTGCCAGGTGGGTCTGGAGATGCTATGTGCCAAGTTTCATGCAGATCCATTGCACGGTCTAGGAGGAGTTCGAAAAAGTTGTTTTTGATAAATCGCGATTTTTCACGCACAAAAGTCCGGGCGGAAATGGGCGTGGCCTATATCACGAGATTCAGTAGGATCCAGGGAACGCGTGGATATCAGGTTTTTAAATTTCCGATGTACGGTTTGGGAGTTATAGGGCCAAACGCGGTTTTTCCTGCTATAGCGCCACCTAGTGGTGGAAGTGGGTCAATTTTTGCGTCTGAGGTCTGGAAATGGTGCGTCACCACGATGTACGGTTTAGGCTGCAGCACCACTTTTATGCGGGGAAGAATAATGAAGAAAGAAGAAGAAACCGTACGAAAACAATAGGGTTCCACAGCCCTGCTGTGTGAACCGCGTATTGCTATGCAATACCGGCGGTGCACGCATCCTCGGGGTAAGAAACCGTACGAAAACAATAGGGTTCCACAGCCCTGCTGTGTGAACCGCGTATTGCTATGCAATACCGGCGGTGCACGCATCCTCGGGCTTGGACCCCTAAAAAGTAGTGGTGTTCTTCTTTGGGCTTTCACTGTAAATTCGGCAAGCTTTCATAATCTCTATCTGAACATCTGCTAGATTCGGGAACCACTTAGGCAGTGAGCGTGAGAGATACTGGATAGCACCTTCTAGCCCCTCTTTCAGCCCGACGATGCAGATGTTGCATCTCCGGTTTCATATAGTCACCCATGTGGAGGACCCAGAATTGGGTTGGACATTGTTTGGTTTTTTTCTGATACCGGTCATCAAACAATTCAACTTATAATACGGTGTTGGTTCCTTAAAACTGTAATAATCAATACTTTAAAAATAAAGAATGTAATAACAATGACATAACAAAACTTTACTAGTCAATTGCAGTTATATGACAAAAAGAACCACCAGTAGATGACTAAAGGAAATGTTACAATAACATTAAATGCACCACTTACTTACCAACTGTAATTGAACATACCATTAAGGTAAGTTGTTTCTCCAACAGCTCTGACCCCTGATTTCCACCAAATGCGGAACATCTGCAGAGTCAATAGGTTTCCAATAAAATCAATGTGTGTATTTTCACTGACTAAGAGAAAAATACTCCGTCCCAGCACCTGAGTCTCATACACAATCACCTGCTCCCGCCACTCACACCTGCTTCCATCTCCACTCAACAACAGTATATCAACCCCGGCTCTTCAACTCATCTTCACTTGATCGTTGCTCCAGTCACACTAGTGAAAGTATCTACAAGCCTTTGTTCTCTTGAGTGTTCTATGGTTAATATTGACATACCTCTTTTTGTTTCTCCCCCGCAGTTATCACCTCCTCTCCTATTTTCCATCTCCGGTCAGCTGGCTTCTCCTCTCAACCCCCCTCCCTCGGTACCCTGCTTTTGCCTGTCTCCGTCTCTGCTCCCTGCTCCAGTGTCTTCTTCTCGGCTCCAATTTCACCGAGTATCCTCACCCTCGAGACTCCCCAAGCGTCCCTGGCGTCTGCCTCCCCAGGTCCCCTCACCTTTCAGTTAATAAACCCATTTGCATTTCTTGGAGGCTTGTATTTGAGTCTTTTTCTGTTCTTAGCAGTTGTGGGCAGGTTGTTAATTCTTGTATTGAATGTATTAATAGGCCTGGATATATGTGGCTAGGTCTGTGATGGTGAAAATGAATGTGCTTAAACTTCTTCAGACACTTTACACTAGAAATCAACTTTCTTTGCACATCAGTGCTTGTCATCCTGTCTTGCCCTGTCTCACTGCATTTCCAATCTTTCCAAATTTCCAAAGGAATCTTCTGGTCAATGTCAGATTCACTGTGTTCCCTCGGAAGGAATAACTGCACATGGGTAGGCCTTCATTATTACATTTTGATAACTTGGTGTAGGCCGCACTGATTGTTTTCGTTTTTCTTGCTACTGACAGCACTCCAAATTTCAAAACAACAGCGCTACGTGTTGAAATTGACCATAATTCTTATTTAACTTCTCTTTTAAAAAACGGTGAATTCTCAAGGGATGTTAACATAGCCTTAATTTCCTTACTCTTGAAAAAGGATAAGGATCCTACAGAGTGTTTTAGCTATTGACCTCTGAGCCTGCTCAACGCTGATATAAAAATCTTTGCAAAGTCTCATGGCAAAATTAGTGAACTCCGACCAAACAGGATTCAAAAAACTAGACTAGGCTTGGTGGGAGAGTTTAGTCTGCCATTCAGAAGGTTGGTGATTTGATCCCTGGCCTTGCAGATATTTTTGGTGAAATTGGCTTGTTGCCCTTCTCTGACTTACAAAATGCATTTGGTCTACTACGTTCCTCTTTTTTCTTTTACCTTCAGTTAACGTTGGCACACAAGGCATACGGTGTTCCCTGGCAGAGGCCATTGCCCATCCATCCTATCCGACAGTTTGCTGTGCAGCCTAAAAACTGTGGTATGGTGTCCAGGCTTTACCAATTCTTAGTGATTTCTGGCTGCGCTGCCCTTCCTATTGAGAGGATCTGGGCTTGCCCAGGCCTGAGTATCGAACTTGACTGGCATGATGTATGGTCTAACATTCCAGATGTTTCACACAATCCAGACCATCAGCAGATTCATTACAATTTCATTCTTAGGTCATATCTCACACCCGTGAAAATGCACCACATAACAACAATACCCCACCGACTTTATTGCTGTGAAGATATTGATACCTCTGAACTTTACAAATTGCTCATCGCTGTACAGTCAGGTTTCTGAAGCAACAAAATAGCTCAAAATGCTACCGTAAGTGATACGAGGCCATTTCTTCACGTCATCCTCCCAACCATCTACTGTGGAGGGTAAAGGTACTGATGTTTCACCCTTTTTAGCTTGTTGTGGTTCTGTTCAAACATCGTCAGCAAATTTGGATCGGTATTTCTTAAATGAATGAGTGACACTTCCTTGTTTACTTCAATCAAAGATATGAAGTTGCGCCCACTTTTTTTCTGCCTTTAATGTACAGGACAACTAGGTGAGAAAAGGGGGAGAAAGGGGGGAAGAAATGCAGGAAATCGTCACAGGCCACCCCGGCCACAGTTGCGGCCACGTTTGATGCAAAGCATCATGGGATGTAGGAAACTTGTGGACACTTCCAGTATAGAATGTATTTGTATCTCTATGCTTGTCTTTGGTATGTTGAATAGTAGAATGTGATCACACATTCCATCATACAAAAGTCCACATTGCGGAAAAATTAACCAGGCATATATGTGGCATACTGTTGTTTATGATTCAACCTACGCGCACTTTTAATGAGTAACGTAAACAGTTTGTGGCATAAGCATTGTCTGTGGGAATAAGCTACTACAGTAGCAAGGCCAACAATAGTCAAGTTAGCTCATGTTAGCTCTAATACTTTGGGAACATCTGCAAGGATATACCAACTTACTTAATAGTTTGTCTCTGACTGTTGCCCAACGTTACTACGTTCACTAGCAAGGTGTGCCAGTGGAACACAACCGGCACAGGTTGATGTGAGTGGCCAGTGCCGACAGGGGATCACTTTGTACCACAGTGGCAGACCAGATCAGCCACTTTTTGACCTCTGAGGAAAAAAAACACCACAGAATAAAAAATAATATTATTAAGTACTGCAAGCGCATTTCAATGAGCAGTAAAGGTATCGTTACATGGAGGTTGGGAATTTAAGGCCTGTTTAAAATTAATTTAAGATCTAGACACTATTTCAGAAATGTTAAGACTTTTTAAGGCCTTTTTGTACTGCCCTGTTTCCTTGTTGCTGTGGCTGTATGAGATTAACTGCAGAATAGATTTGAAGGACTTTGTGCACCGATTAATAGCCTCAAACGTTTATATTTTTTCTACGAATCTTTGAGTTAACGTGTACGAGTTGAATTTGCACTGCAGTGAATTAGGTTTAAATCACCGCTATGTATGAATGAATGATATTTTTACAATATTACACATCCACCATGATCACATTACACAAAACTGAAATTGCACGTCAAAATGATGCATTGTTATTATTTTTAGAGACCCCCCAATATTTCACATATCACGTCTTCAGGGGAGCCCATGTCTTATTAAGGGAAGCCGAGCTCCCCCTTGCTACCCCACAGTTCGCACCCTGCCTGCAGTGCATCAAAATGTTTTATGTAATAGAAACCCTGCTTCCCCCGTTCTGTTCAGGTACAAATTAGTTTTGCACCAAATGTATCGCCAAAAGTGTTGCAAACAGATTTGAGAGGTTGTAATCACTGAGTTTTGGTTGATATATATATACTACCGTTCAAAAGTTTGGGGTCACATTGAAATGTCCTTATTTTTGAAGGAAAAGCACTGTACTTTTCAATGAAGATAACTTTAAACTAGTCTTAACTTTGAAGAAATACACTCTATACATTGCTAATGTGGTAAATGACTATTCTAGCTGCAAATGTCTGGTTTTTGGTGCAATATGTACATAGGTGTATAGAGGCCCATTTCCAGCAACTATCACTCCAGTGTTCTAACGGTACAATGTGTTTGCTCATTGGCTCAGAAGGCTAATTGATGATTAGAAAACCCTTGTGCAATCATGTTCACACATCTGAAAACAGTTTAGGTCGTTACAGAAGCTACAAAACTGACCTTCCTTTGAGCAGATTGAGTTTCTGGAGCATCACATTTGTGGGGTCAATTAAACGCTCAAAATGGCCAGAAAAAGAGAACTTTCATCTGAAACTCAACAGTCTATTCTTGTCCTTAGAAATGAAGGCTATTCCATGCGAGACATTGCTAAGAAATTGAAGATTTCCTACAACGGTGTGTACTACTCCCTTCAGAGGACAGCACAAACAGGCTCTAAACAGAGTAGAAAAAGAAGTGGGAGGCCGCGTTGCACAACTGAGCAAGAAGATAAGTACATTAGAGTCTCTAGTTTGAGAAACAGACGCCTCACAGGTCCCCAACTGGCATCTTCATTAAATAGTACCCGCAAAACACCAGTGTCAACATGTACAGTGAAGAGGCGGCTGCGGGATTCTGGGCTTCAGGGCAGAGTGGCAAAGAAAAAGCCATATCTGAGACTGGCCAATAAAAGAAAAAGATTAAGATGGGCAAAAGAACACAGACATTGGACAGAGGAAGACTGGAAAAAAGTGTTGTGGACGGATGAATCGAAGTTTGAGGTGTTTGGATCACAAAGAAGAATGTTTGTGAGTCGCAGAACAAATGAAAAGATGCTGGAAGAATGCCTGACGCCATCTGTTAAGCATGGTGGAGGTAATATGATGGTCTGGGGTTGCTTTGGTGCTGGTAAGGTGGGAGATTTGTACAGGGTAAAAGGGATTCTGAATAAGGAAGGCTATCACTCCATTTTGCAACGCCATGCCATACCCAGTGGACAGCGCTTGATTGGAGCCAGTTTCATCCTACAACAGGACAATGACCCTAAACACACCTCCAAATTGTGCAAGAACTATTTAGAGCAGAAGCAGGCAGCTGGTATTCTATCGGTAATGGAGTGGCCAGCGCAGTCACCAGATCTGAACCCCATTGAGCTGTTGTGGGAGCAGCTTGACCGTATGGTACGCAAGAAGTGCCCATCCAACCAATGCAACTTGTGGGAGCTGCTTCTGGAAGCGTGGGGTGCAATTTCTCCAGATTACCTCAACAAATTAACAGCTAGAATGCCAAAGGTCTGCAATGCTGTAATTGCTGCAAATGGAGGATTCTTTGACGAAAGCAAAGTTTGATGTAAAAAAAATCTTATTTCAAATACAAATAATTATTTCTAACCTTGTCAATGTCTTGACTCTATTTTCTATTCATTTCACAACGTATGGTGGTGAATAAGTGTGACTTTTCAGGAAAACACAAAATTGTTTGGGTGACCCCAAACTTTTTAACGGTAGTGTGTGTGTGTGAATATTTTTCTGTGACATCCCATTTAGAATACAGAGGTGTGAACATTTTCTACAAGTACAAATTTCAACGTTCAGTTCAGATTTGTTTGTCTTTGTGTGACTTCAAATTTAGACCACATGTGTGAATATTTTTTACAAGTGCAAATTTGAACATACAAGTTCAGATTTTTGTTCTGCAAGTTCTCACATTGTATTCTAAAAGCTTTCTCATTTTGCACCATATTTACCTTCATACGCTGGCCCCTTCCCCACTTTCTACCCCTCTAGTTTCCAGCACCCTTGCTTGGACCAATCCCATCTTTGAATTCTGCCTTCATTTTGATCTTAAAGGTCCCATGGCATGCCAATTTCACTTTACGACTTTTTTAACATTAATATGCATTCTCCCAGCCTGCCTTTGGTCTCCCAGTAGCTAGAAATGGCAATAGGTGTAAACTGAGCCTGGGGGATCCTGCTCTGCCTTTGAAAAAACAAAAGCTCAGATAGGCAGATCTGGAATCTTGCCCCTTATGAGGTTATAAGGAGAAAGGTTACCTCCCCTTTCTTTGTTTGGCCAGCTCAGAGAATTTGGCCCACAGATGAGAGAGAGAGATCATGGCTTTCAAACGAGCAAAGTGGCAGTTGGTCAAGGCCACACCCCCAGCCTCCACCTTGCCTATCCCTCTCTCCTCCTCAAAAGCTAAAGACTCAGAAATGGCACATACTTAAGGAAAGCTCATTGTTGGACTGGATCTAGTGGCTGTAATTCTGCACCAAGGCTGAATTTTGTGGAAAAGACTGCAGATGGACCACTAAGGCCTATATAAAAGCATGTCATGGGACCTACACTACACACCTGCACAGTTTTGTGACTGCCTTTAGCATGGCACAATATGCCATGACACATACACGTGCACACACACACACACACACACACACACATATTCAACCTAAAGGAGTTTTAAGGATGTAAGGGAGCCATAGAGGGACTACGCTTCCGCTTATGTACTAGACAGCTCAGTGTGGTTTGTATCCAATTCCAGGGTGGCTGAATGTGGAATGTGTCTGGAGCTTGAATGGCGTCATATTGAAATGAAGCTCAGGTTTCAGTAGACATGATCCCCCACTGGGGACTACATCCAGGTCTGAGAAAAGGCTGCAGTATCTATGAAAGTAAATATGGTGCAAATGTGAGAGAGTGTGGATGCGATGTGAGCACTTGTAGAATGATTTGAGAGCTTGTACAACTAAAATTGAACTCGTAGATGCGATGTGTGCGCTTGTAGAATATGATTTGAGAGCTTGTAGAAAAAAATCTGTACTCGTATTTTTTTTTTTTTTCCACTTCAGTCACTTTTCCAGTACAACCACAACTCAGTGATTACAACCTCTTGAATTTGTCGTTGCAGCGTGCTCTCTCGCATCACACAGCGGCGAGACTGCGCTCTCAACTTTTGCAACACTTCTTGCGATACATTTGGTGCAAAACTAATTTGTACCTGTGGACTTAGTCTGTGGAGCTCTGAGTCAACAGGACCTTTTAATTATTTCAACACTTTTTAACAGTCCAACTGAAACACTGGCGGTGAGCACACCGCCGTTGGTGAAATAGCAAGCTAGCTTAGCAAACTAACCTCGCTTATAAATAAATACATTTTATTTATCCTAACACTTTTAACAGTCCAACAGTCCTGCAGCCGCAGACGGACCGCCATCAGTGGTATATAATACCTGCCTTTTAAATTAAATTAAATTGTATTTATTTATGCTGGTTGGTTAGTTTGCTAACGCTAACTTTATATTCCACCAACACTGGCGGTGAGCTCCAGGGGGGTTGTGCCGCTGCTACCGGGTCTGGAGCTCTCCGTGTCCCGCTGACGATCAGATCAGATGTTTCCACGTTGGCCGAGCCCCACTGATGGCGGTCCGTCCGCGGCTGCAGGACCTGGAGCTCACCGCCAGTGTTTCATTTGGACTGTTAAAAAGTGTTGAGATAATTAAAAGGTATTTACATTATTTAGATACGGGCTGGCTGCTAGTTAGCTAACGCTAGCTTTTATGCTACATAAATAAGCCGGACAGAGTTGTCCTTCATCTGGTGATAGAAACCCTGCTGTCCCCGGCCGTCCTGTTGACTCAGAGCTCCACAGAGTAAGCCCACAGGTACAAATTAGTTTTGCACCAAATGTAAGTGTTGCAAAAGTTGAGAGCGCAGACTCGCCACTGTGTGATACGAGAGAGCACGCTGCAGCAACAGATTCGAGAGGTTGTAATCACTGAGTTGTGGTTGTACTGGAAAAGTGACTGAAGTGGAAAAAAAAAGAAATATGAGTATAGATTTCTTTCTACAAGCTCTCAAATCATATTCTACAAGTGCTCACATTGCATCTATGTGCTCTCAAATCATATTCTACAAGTGAATTTATCGCATCCACGCTCTCTCACATTTGCACCATATTTACCTTCATAAGTATCAACCAACTGCTCATCTTACCTTGATGAGAGCCTCCAGCTCATCTGGAGACACACATGGGTGTTCCTGCAGGAAGGCTGCCTTCTCTGCTGTGATGGTGATCTTCTGGTTATTTTCAAAGGGCTGCTCCAGCGCCTGGAACACTAAGCCCCCAGCTACCAGGTAGGCTACCACCACCACAAACACTGCCAGCACTGTCTTCAGCTTCATCATGGTGAAGGTGGCTGAGCCATCAGCCACAGCCTCCATACTGGCCACCATGCTGGGGGGGCGGGAGGAGACAGAGAGCCGCTGCAGAGAACAGCCCATCGGGTTTTGCATGGTGGCCACGCTGGCATGCACAAGGCTGGACTGAAGCATGCCTGGCTGCACCTTCTTGGGGGGGACCAGGTTGGTATGGACTTCCACTGAAACAAAGAAAAATTAACTGTGTGATGTGTGCTGCAACATCATTCATATATTGTCATTGCACAGGGTTGCACGTAGAAAAATAAATGTCTTCTTAAATTCCTTTTAAGCTACACAACAAAAAACAACACCAATAGTTTGTCAGCTTAACAACAACCCTGAGAAACTTGATGCTATCATTTGTCATGGGTGGCTTGTGGCTCGGAGATAGAGTAATCAACCTTTAAGCACAAAGTGGGGATAAATGCAGGAATATAATTTCACTACATTGTACTGTGTATGTGACAAATTAAGAATACATCTTCCTTTTTTCACCAGTCCTCATGTGTATGCAGATTGTGGTGAGTTTGAGCATCTTAAGCCCCTCAAAAATGGTATTTAATTCGACAGAATAATAATAGTATCCTACTGAGGTCAGGGTCAATGACTGTTTATTGCCTGACCATAAAGAGATTAGTTTAGCGTTTAATAATTATTCTGTCGCAGCTGGTCACCTTTTTGAGAATGGGTATCGATCCCTTTCCAATTGATAATAATGTATTCTCTGTTCCTCGTAGCCCTGCATTTACCCTAGAGCCTGTCTCCTTAAAGGTGCTCTAAACAATTATACTGATCTGCTCCTTGTATCTCCACAAGGCAGCCTCTCCGGAATTACGTCACACAACACATTACCGTAGTATTGTGTGCAAAGCAATATCCCTATCCTAAGCATTTCATATAATGTGCATTCAAGTTTACCGTAATGTACATTTCTACCAATTTAATTTAAAAGATTCAACAATATATTCATGCTTTTTTTTCGGGTTATGGTACTCAAAGTATTATTTTCCTAACGGTATTTTAATCAGTGCGGCTGTATGTGTTACTCAGCCAAGTGTAGTGTGTAGTAATGTACAGTAGATGGCCGTAGGTACATTGGATGTATCATTGGTCTCATTTAGTGACAGCAGAGAATGACGGACTTTTCAACAACAAAACGAAAAGAGTTTTAAAGTATGCGGAGGAAAACTTGGGTGAAAAAGCTGCGAGACATTTCGGGAGCAGAGCACAGCTAGCTAGGTGGAGGTGGGAGGAAAACTAGAAACTAAGCTAACCAGCTACCTTCTGTAACCTTAATCAGATACTGGTGTACTGTATACTGTTATTGTAATCTACCAGCAATACTGTAGTATAAGGTGACCAGATTTCTCAGACAAATTCCAGGGAAATGTTTAGCTTGGAAGCGTAAATACTACCAAAACAGGTCATGTTTTTATTTATGTAAAACTTAAAACGATGACACTGCTCCATGGGCATGCAAATTTTGTCTATTTTAAAGGTGAACATAGTCCAGGCAAAGTAGCGTTTCACGACAGACTAATTGTAAAAGATTTTTTTGCAGCTTAGATCATTTCTATGAGGTGTCCAGAACAACATATTAAAAGTCCAAAGAAATACTAGTTGAGGAAATATGTTAAATTCTCATCAATCCGAGATGTGTGCCAGTAAATCCAGACAACAATACACCCTAATGGGGCTAAATATTTCCTTTACTCCTATCAAAATGAAACTTTACACAATGAAAGTACCCATAAAAAGTATTTTTTTGTATTACCAGTTTCTTTGAAAATGAATTTTAATATGCAAATGAGTTATACCCTATTCGAATATGGCCAAAATACACTCAAATAGGCTTAATTTTTTTCTTTACTCCTACCACAATAAAACTTTACATAGAAGTATACATGAAAAGTAACTTTTTTGTATTACAAGTTTCTTTTGAAATTAATTTGAATATGCACATGAGTTCCACACTTATTGAATATGTCCTAATTTGCATAGGCAGACACACCATTCATATGTATGACATATACATCGGCCCAATCTTCATCCAATCACCCTACTGCCAATGGGTGATGGCAATGCTGCTTTTAGACTGGCCTCTAACCTGAAAATTGGGGTAAAACCCCCGCCGATATAGTCTTCAGGGTCACGGAGGCACATAAGCCTTCCCACCACAACAATGTAACAACAGGGGAGTTATTTTTTTGGTGTTTTTTATTTTATTTTTGTTTTTTTAATGTTTTTTTTTTTTTTTATAAATCCAGTCTGGATCCTCGACCTCTTCTCTGTGGCTCTTGGTTCTCGGTTTGTTCTTTGCTTAGTTCTTCCCCTATGGTAAGGTGACCAGATTTCTCAGACAAAATCCGGGGACATTTTCAGCTCAGAGGTGTATATACCTCCAAAACACGTCATGTTTTTATTTTTGTAAAACTTAAAACGGGGAATAGAATATTTCAAGATAGAAAGTCCTAATATTTCAACATAGAAAGTCTTAATATTTCAAGATAGAAAGTCTTAATATTTCATAATGTTGTAATGTCCTGAACTACTGACAGCTTTTGCTGTATTACTTCAGGCTTGTTTCTCCAACAGCTCATTGAGAATCCGATACAATAAAAACTATTGAGGACATTTTTTCCTTTGACATTGACGCAGTATTAAACGAGATCGCTGCAGTCGGCAGCAGAGAAACAAGCTACAGTGGAAGTTAATAGGATAATTGTTCAGCTTGTATTTACGTTCATAAAAGTGCTCGTTTTGCTGCTGACAGACTCAGATTAATATTCTAAGTGTCTGACAACATTATGGAAAGGATTTCTAAGGAGGTCGACCTTTCTGTTAAAGATTAAGATCCTTTTTAAAACATAAAAGTCCGCAAAATTGCGTTCGCTAAACCCACCAGACTCCATGTAAATAATCGGTGATTTTAGCATCGTAAAACACGGCTTCTAAAACATCTCTGAGCAGCGCGGGCTCTGGCTGTCTGGAGCCTGCGGGTGTAGGGTGTGCGACTATCGGCTCCGTTTGGTCAGTATTTTCTTTCTTTCATCCCAATTTCGGGTCAGATTCAGCCGGGGACAGGTCGCCAAAACCGGGGACTGTCCCCGGAAACCGGGGACGTCTGGTCACCCTACCCTATGGGTCATATTAATCTGATAAATCGGGCAACTGTGAGTTTGTGCAGCTAGTACCACGACATCTTTGTGCTGCAGTCTTTCTTGCAACTACAGCGGACTACATCTAGTATTTCTGATCGGCTGATGGGTCATTATTGGCATAAATCTCCCATCCAAACATGCCACCCCCAGTCTTTTGGGTTCATACTTTCACTTCCCCCTTTCCACTCCATCGTTTGGTAAAAGACCCGAAGACTAAGGAACTTTGCATCTGTTGACGTTGGAGGGAGCACCTTAGCTTGTTTGAGAAAGCTAGTGTCATTCTTTACTTTTTTTCAGTGCCATTCCCTTTCCTGTGACTTCACATTTATTGTCTTTATGCATAGGTTAACTTACTGAATGGACTTGGATGTGTTAGTTATTTGGTCCTTGTTTTTCTACTTGTGACTTTATGGCTTCTTGGCCATAAGTCAAATAGGTGTTGAGCTCATTTGCATATTTAAAATAGATTTTCCAAGAAGTTAACTACATACATTTTTGTTTTACAAGATACTAACTTGTGAAACAAAAATGTTACTTTTCAATGTTTACTGTATACTTTCACTGTGTGAGGTTTGATTGTGATAGGAATAAAGGAAAAAATAAGCCCATTATTGGTATATTGCTCATTTGCATTTTTTAATTAATTTTCAAAGAAACTAATACAAAATGTTTTACTTTTTATGTAGACTTTCATTGTGTAAAGTTTTACTGTGGTAGCAGTAAAGGAAAAAAATTAAGCCTATTTGGGTGGCATATTTGATTAGTGTATATAACATTTGCATATTCAAATTAATTTTGATAGGAGTAAGGGAAATAAATTGTTGTATTGTTGTCTGGCCTTACTGGCATACATCTTGGATTGATGAGAATTAAACATATTTCCCCAACAAATATTTCTTAGGACTTTTAGTAGGTTGTTCTGGACACTTTATAGAAATGATCTAAGCTGAAAAACAATTCTTTACAATTAGTTTATTAGTTTACTATTTTTGGCTCAAAATTTAGTTACTTTGCCTGGACTAATATTGAGTTGTTGTACCTATATTTGAAATAAATACCCTGTACATTTACAGGGTTCAAACTGACACAATGGTGGTGTTTGATTATTCTGTCCCAGTTTGCTTTGTTGCTCTTCTGGCTGTTGTTGTATGGTGATATTTTTGCAAATATTTCTTAAAAAATGAATGCTCTCTGTCCACTGGAATGCCACGGCTTTTCAATAAAAATTGTTTATTTAAAACAAGTATACTTATTAAACAGATGGAATTAGCAATAAAGGCCTGTCTCTACTAAAAGCCTGCGTCAAATAAAAGTCGGGTAACTGCTGCGATTCAGGTAAATAAAGGCCCCGGTTTTTATTTGAGGAATTATGGGATTTCTGTCTAGAGCTTCTATCCTGACCCCAATTCAGTCAGGTTTTAGAGTGGGGCACTTTACTGTAACTGCTGTTACTCTGGTTGTAAATGACATTGTATCATCTTGTGCCTGTTTCAAACATTATTATGGGGCTCTAACTACATAAAAGGAGAATATAAAAAAGGAGAAAAAATATTTTTGTTATTATGTGCTCTTCAGCTTCATAAACAGGCAGCTCAACATAGAAATACAGTGGTGTGAAAAAGTGTTTGCCCCCTTCCTCATTTCCTGTTCCTTTGCATGTTTGTCACACTTAAGTGTTTCGGAACATCAAACCAATTTAAACAATAGTCAAGGACAACACAAGTAAACACAAAATGCAATTTGTAAATGAAGGTGTTTATTATTAAAGGTGAAAAAAAATCCAAACCATCATGGCCCTGTGTGAAAAAGTGATTGCCCCCCTTGTTAAAACATACTATAACTGTGGTTGTCCACACCTGAGTTCAATTTCTCTAGCCACACCCAGGCCTGATTATTGCCACACATGTTCACAATCAAGGCATCACTTAAATAGGAGCTGCTTGACACAGTAAGGTCCACCAGAAGATCCTTAAAAGCTACACATCATGCCGAGACCCAAAGAAATTCAGGAACAATTGAGAAAGAAAGTAATTGAGATCTATCAGTCTGGAAAGGGTTATAAAGCCATTTCCAAAGCTTTGGGAATCCAGCGAACCACAGTGAGAGCCATTATCCACAAATGGCGAAGACATGGAACAGTGGTGAACCTTCCCAGAAGTGGCCGGCCGCCCAAAATTACCCCAAGAGCGCAGCGACGACTCATCCAAGAGGTCACAAAAGGCCCCACAACAACGTCCAAAGAACTGCAGGCCTCACTTGCCTCAGTTAAGGTCAGCGTTCATGCCTCCACCATCAGGAAAAGACTGGGCAAAAATGGCCTGCATGGCAGAGTTCCAAGGAGAAAACCACTGCTGAGCAAAAAGAACATCAAAGCTCGTCTCAATTTCTCCACAACACATCTTGATGATCCCCAAGACTTTTGGGACAACATTCTGTGGACCGATGAGACAAAAGTGGAACTCTTTGGAAGGTGTGTGTTCAAGTATATCTGGCGTAGAAGGAACACTGCATTTCATAAAAAGAACATTATACCAACAGTAAAATATGGTGGTAGTGTGATGGTCTGGGGCTGTTTTGCTGCTTCAGGACCTGGAAGACTTGCCGTGATAAAAGGAACTATGAATTCTGCTGTCTACCAAGAGATCCTGAAGGAGAATGTCCAACCATCTGTTCGTGTACTCAAGCTGAAATGAACTTGGGTTCTGCAGCAGGACAATGATCCTAAACACACCAGCAAGTCCACCACCGAATGGCTGAAGAAAAACAAAATGAAGACTTTGGAGTGGCCTAGCCAAAGTCCTGACCTGAATCCTATTGAGATGTTGTGGTATGACCTTAAAAAGGCCGTTCATGCTCGAAAACCCTCTAATGTAACTGAATTAGGACAATTCTGCAAAGATGAGTGGGCCAAAATTCCTCCAGGACGCTGTAAAAGCCTCATTGCACATTATCGCAAACGCTTGGTTGCAGTTGTTGCTGCTAAGGGTGGCCCAACCAGTTATTAGGTTTAGGGGGCAATCACTTTTTCACACAGGGCCATGATGGTTTGGATTTTTTTTCACCTTTAATAATAAACACCTTCATTTACAAATTGCATTTTGTGTTTACTTGTGTTGTCCTTGACTATTGTTTAAATTGGTTTGATGTTCCGAAACACTTAAGTGTGACAAACATGCAAAGGAACAGGAAATGAGGAAGGGGGCAAAAACTTTTTCACACCACTGTAATCCAACCTAAGCCTACTCCTTGATTAAAACTGAAACAATTATACAGTATTTTTCTTTGGAATGAGCGCCACCCTTCTTAGACGGCATCTACTATGCTTAATTGAATAGCACAGTATGTATCTATCAGTTGTCTGAGCTAAACATAAGCTATGTTTCCATCCACACGTTTTTATCCAAATTAAGTGATATTGAATGAAAAATTCCTTATGCAAACACTAAAATTTGATTTGATTTCATGAATATCGACTCAAACTAAATACGTTTGGTCTCATTGGATGCACACGTTATGGAGAACCAACTTCCTGTAGGTGGGTGTCAAACCAGGAATGGTTGTACCTTGGCAACGGCTATACAAAACTTTTCAAGTAGACTCGGTGGACCCTCAAGACTAAAATTTATCAAAAGAATTTTAGTGCAAAATATGTTCAAATTATAGAGGAACAACTTCCTGTAGGGGGCTGTCAAAAAAGGAAGTTGGGTATCTTCCTAAGATCTATTCCGATTGCCACAAAACATGACACAGTTGTTCTGAGGCGGCTGTGGCTCAGTGGTAGAGGGGTTGCCTGACAATCGGAAGGTTGGTTGTTCAATCCCTGGCCCTGCAGTCTCATGTCAAAGTGTCCTTGGGCAAGACACTGAACCCTGAGTTGCCCCCAATGCTGTGTCTTCGGAGTGTGAATGTTTATCTGATGAGCAGGTGGCACCTTGTACGGCAGTGTATGAATGTGTGTGAATGGTGAAGGTATCCTGTATGATGTAAAAGCTCTATGCCAAATCTTGAGTTAATTGCGATATAAGGGAAACCTACTTTGTCTAACTCCTCCTGGGCCGTGAGTCTAGCACGAAGACCCTTGTGATTAAAAGTTACGCAGTTCACACAGCAAGGCGGTGGAACCCTATTACCTACTAGGGATTATTTTCCTTCTTTATTATTCTTCTCCGCATAAAACTCACACTACAGCCTAAATCGTACATGGTGGCGGTGTGCCATTTTCAGGACTGGTCCGAAACTAGAATAAAAATTGCACATATTACGCACAAAGTCGTAGCTAACTTCGAAAACACCAACTTTGCCATATCTTGGCCAAAATAAATGCTGTCAAAGCCAGACATTAGATTATTCCTTGGTATGACCCTCTGAGTCTACCAAATAAATAAAGTTTATATCTCGACTTCCGGTGGTGCCATGTTGTAGGAGGCAGCGTGGAAATTAGCTCTTGGAAAAACGATTAAAACAGCTCTTTAAGACTACTTTCAGAGCAGAAAGCTAACCATATCCATGAACATCTGATAAAGAAAGTAAAGAGAGATGGCCAAAAAAATGAGGCTTAACAAGAAAGAACAAACACATACTGGGTGTACCGACACAACATCGGGAACAGCACTGGGCAAAATGCAGACCGCAGGCGAGCAAGACTTGGTAATACTGGCGGAGTTACGCAGGCTGAGACAAGAGCACACAGAAGCGGCTGGTGATAACAAAAAGGCCCTGGTCAGGCTAGAGACCAACATGAAGGAACTTATGGAAAGAACAACCTCACTAGAGCAACAGGTGGGACATGTGGAAGAGAGGCTGGGAGACACGGAGGACAAGACGGAAAGAATGGCTGCCCTTCTCCTTCATCAGGAGGCAAAGCTGACTGCAAAGTGTGAAGACTTGGAATCAAGATCGAGACGCAAAAATGTGCGGATACATGGCATTTCGGAAGGCTCTGAGAAAAACAACATGATAGGTTTCATTACTGACTTTATTCACTCATCACTACAGATTCCAGATGACAAGGACATCCGAATTGAAAGAGCGCACCACTCGTTAATCGCCAAACCGAAAGTCAGTGATGCTCCCCCGCAAGCAATCATTGTCCGCTTCTTGGACGCACGTATGAAAGAGCAAGTTATACAGCAAGCATGGAAACAGAAGACTACATATGAGGGACAAACCATCTACTTCAATCAAGACTACACGACTGAAATACAAAAGAAGAGGAAACAGGTACGGGACATCATAAAAAAACTTAAAGAGAAGAATGTAAAGGCGCAGTCTCCATATCCTGCACAACTGAAAGTGTTTCTGGACTCAGGGATTAAGACATTTACTACACTCATGGAGCCTGCACCTATGCTGAAGGACATGGTGATCCACGTGGAGGAAGATGAGAGGGATAAACTACAGAGGATTATAATGAAAGACAGCTGGATCACAGTGACCGGGCAGAGGGAAAAGAAGAGGCAGTCACAAACCACAGAGGCGGATTTATCAGCAATCATATGAATATATGAATATGAGGATTGGGGTAAGGACTAAAGGAAGAACAGAAACACATAAATAGAAACAAGTCCTGAAACATGTTTAAATAGCTGCTCAATATAATACACAATTAATATTTACAGAGCTAGTTAAAGGTATTACTACCTAGATAACTACACATCAATATTGGTTAGGAAGAGCGAAATTGATGCTCAGTTAAAGCTAGTAGCAACTTTACACACCACCTTTGAAGTTGCAGATGCACTTAGTGCTATTTTCTCAGAGAGAATACGCCACATCTCTCTGAGGATGGGACTGTTGGAAGTCACACTTTTTTGTTACTGTATAATAGTTCTGAAGGAGATGCTTAATGTTGACCTTTTTCACTGTGTACTTTTGTGCACAGTTGTTTTTTTTATGAGAGGTATGGAGTTGATGGTTGCTGTCTTGAACTGAACCTGATATGGACAGGCTGAAACTTGTGTCTTACAATGTCCACGGTTTGAATCATCCCATCAAGAGGAGGAAGATATTGAACCAACTTAAAAATGTACAATGTTCAATTGCTCTACTACAAGAAACTCATCTGGTGGAGGATGAATATAAAAAACTAAGAAGAGAATGGGTTAATCAGAAAGAAAAGGGGCGTAGCTATATTAATCCATAAGTCCCTACCATTTTCTATTGAATCAGTGATAAAAGATAATATGGGAAGATATGTAATGGTTGTTGGTTCCATAGGAGATATGACTATATCAGTACTAAACGTATATGCCCCGATTGAAGAAAATGAAACAATCTTTAAAAATATAGCCAATGTTATTTTAAGCAACGCAAAGGGATGATACTGATGGGGGGGGGACTTCAACACGGTACAAAATGGTAAATTATATGGTGGTATAGAGACAATAACTATAAGTGACCATGCTCCCATTACTCTAACCGTAGCAATAGATAAAGAATCTTTGTATGTATCTATGTATCAATCCTATCAGATGAAGTAGTGAAGGAGATAAGAGAAAATCTAAAGGAATATCTGGAAATAAATGATAATGGTGAGGTATCACCAGCAACTCTATGGGATGGGGGCAAAGCAGTGATAAGGGGAAAAATCATAGAAATAACCTTTAGGCTAAGAAAGGATTGCCTAAAACAGCAGAGGGCGCTTGAGAGTAAAATCAGGGACCTAGAAGTAGAACACAAAAGGAAACTAATTAACTCCATACTCCAAGAAATGAAAGAGAATAGACATAGATTAGATAAATTATTAGCATTCAAAGCAAAAGGAGCTCTACGCTTTATAAATCAAAGATATTATGAGATGGGGAATAGAGCAAGCAAATAGGATTATTTCAAAAATAAATCATCCCCTTTCCAAACAGCCTGTGATAAAAGCCATCAGGCTTTTGCAAAATATTATAAAGACTTATATAACGACTTTGAGCTAGACTCCACGGAAAACAAGACTCAAGCGTTTCTTCAAAAATTAAATCTACCGTCACTATCGGCAGAAGAGGCATCGGAAATGATACAACCAATTACAGTACAGGAAATATCAGATACTATAAAAAATCTCAAAAATAATAACTCGCCGGGTACAGATGGGTTTCCCGGGGGAATTTTATAAAGTTTTTACAAGGGAGATCACACCAGTACTACATAGAGTCTTTAATTACGCTCTGGCATCAGGTGACTCGCCAAAGACTTGGTCATAAGCCATCATTTCGGGCATAAGGAAGGCAAAGATCCAACTTCATGTGAGAGATTTAGACCTATCAGCTTGCTCTGCAATGATCTGAAAATATTAACAAACATAATGGCACGGAGAATGCAGAAGCATATAACTAAATTGATCAAAGCAGATCAGACAGGCTGGAAGGCAAGGTGCTAACAATATCAGGAGGACATTAAACCTTATCTCATGTGCCACAAAAAGATCCAGCCTGCCATGTTGCTTAGCTTAGATGCACAAAAAGCATTTGATAGGGTAAAATGGAGCTTCCTCTACCAAACATTAGCAAATTTTGGGTTTCATACAACCTTTATAGACTGGGCGAAAACGGTATACAAAAACCCCAAATCACGGATTAGAGTCAGTGGGTGTTGCTCAGACCTTTTCCTACTTAAAAGAGGAGTCCTTTACTGTTTGCTGCAAGTATAGAACCACTGGCTGAGTCAATAAGACAGAATAAAGATATAAAAGTAATAAGGGATGAGGGGGGGAAAGAACACAAAATATCACTGTTCGCAGACGATATATTAACATATATAAGTGAACCTTCCACCTCATTAATAGCCCTGGTGAATAACCTGAACAAGTATGGGGAGATTTCAGGATATCTGACCAATGAGGCTAAATCAGTAGCTATGATGCTCTCAGGTCAATGTTCGGCTGATTTAAAGGGGAAATTCAAGTTCAAATGGACCAATAAGGGGTTCAGATATCTGGGTATTATTATTACTTCTGATACCACACAGCTATTTAAAGCAAACTATGGGAAATTGATAACTGAAATTAAAAAAGATTTGACCAGGTGGGAGATTTTGCCTTTGACGCTGATGGGGAGGGTAGAAACTGTGAGAATGAATGTATTACCAAGACTGTTGTTTTTGTTCCAGTCATTGCCTATTATGGTCTCTAACTCTACCTTTAAAATGTTAGACAAGATTATATCCATTTATTTGGAAAAAGAAAAAGGCTAGCATTAAATATAAGACACTTCTTTGTCCAAAAGAGAAGAGAGGATTGAATTTACCCAATTAAAAAAAATACTACTGGGCTGCTCAACTCAGGGCCATAATTATGTGGATTACTAATGATGCAGATACATTGTGGGTGGGAATGGAACAAAATTCTATAAATGTACCTATAGAATCACTTCCATTTTTGAGTGAAGTAACACTAAAGAGGCTGAAGGTGGGCAATGTCTGGATCAGGGAGACGATATAGAATATGGTCAAGGGTACGTAAGAAATTGCAACTGTCAAACTCCATTTGTAGAACCACTCAAATCTCAATTAACCCTGATTTTTTGCCATCTATGATGGATGCAGGCTACAATAGATGGACACGACAGGGGTTAAAATATATTGCACAAATGTTTAGGGGACAAACCCTGAAGTCATTTCAGCAGTTAACACAAGAATTTAATTTACCAGCCCATGATTTCTATAAGTTTCTACAACTAAGACACTACCTGACCACACATAAGGAGCGGGAGAAGATCTCTAACATCCCATCGCAACTAGAAGAATTATTAATGGCGTATACAGAGGGAGGGACAAAGAAAGGGATTATATCCAAATTGTATAATGTACTACATCTGGAATCTAACAAAAACAATTTGAATGTCAAGGAAAAATGGGAATTGGAAGCAAATATTGTAATAACAGATGAACACTGGGAAGAATCATTCAGAGCAGGGCATAAGGTAACTAGCAGCCCAACATGGAGGGAGTTTGATTGGAAGATCAAAATGAGAAATTTTAACACCCCATCTATTACATCAAAATACAGTAATACCTCGGAGAGATGTTGGAGGGGCTGCGGTTTGGTAGGGGACTTTACACATATATTTTGGGATTGCCCTAAGATTTTAGATTATTGAAAGAATATTCAAAAGGAAATGGCACATGTTTTGGGTTTTGACTTTAAGTTAGATCCAGCACTATACATACTGGGTATAGTGCCAGATAATGTTATAGATGGGAATTTGACTTCCTTACTGAGAATTCTGCTTTTAATAGCAAAGAAAATAATCACGGCCTCTTGGTTGAAGCCACAACCTCCCAGTATAACGGAATGGAGAGAAAGGGTAAAAAGTGTGGAGAAAATCACAGCGAGGTTACAGCTCAAGTCAAACAGGCATGATCAAAAATGGTTACCTGTAATACAGACAATGTCAGAACTCTAGTTACCTCTTTTATTTATTTTTTTCTCAACTTAATTGTATTGTATACTTACTGCAGTACACTTGACAATGAAGGCATGTACTTATTGCTATAGGTTACTCAGGTTCTCTTCTTTTAAGACGGAGGAAGGAATGTTTGGAGACAGGAGGCGAGGACATGATCATAGGTTAGAAGTGAAACTGCCAAAGCATCTCCTAATGTGTGTTCCTAAAGTATGTCTTGTTTATATGTATGCTCGTCACTTCATGTGGAAAAAAAATAAATAAAAAGAAAGTTAAAAATTCTCATGAATGGTTCATCCGTCAAAAAATATTTTCACGTTGTTCTGAAAATGTACACATTTGATGAATACTGTGGGAATACAGTATATACTGTACCTAAGTGTGATTATGAATGACTGTAAGTACAAGTGAATGAATACTCTTAAACAATATGAATTGCAACCGAATTATGTATTATGGATATTCCATTCTCAATATAAACTACCAATATCACAGGTTCTCAGGTTGGACTCTGACCTATGGAAAAGCACCAAAATGTATTAATCATTTGTTTCCTTCTTTTTTCCCCAGACCTCCTCCTATATTATTCATTCATTATTTCTTTTTCCATCAACACATTATTTTAGACTGAATCAAAGCTAGCGGTTAGCTGGGAAGCTGACGCCGGTGGATGCTAACCGCTCTCTTAATACAGCCATGTGGCTAACAGCTGACCGCTACAACTATGACAAATCGTGCCATACAGATTGTATACTGATGCATTAGCTAAGAGAACGGTTAGCCTCCACCGGGAAGCTGACGCTAGTTTAGCTAACAGCTATTTAGCTGACAGCTTGATTCAGTCTAAAATAACATTACTCAAACTAAACACTGGGAAAAGCAGGCTACAGCTAAATTAAGACTTTACAGTAATAATAAAGACAAGTATTGAGTGATTGTATTTTAATTGAGCACAAAGTTATTTTCAGTTTTGAAGGTCTTTTACATGCTGTCTCAGCTAGTGATTATCCAAATGAGCTGTTAACTAAACTAACGTTAGCTTTCCGGTGGAAGAGCACAGACTTTCTTTAACTGTCTAACAGATCACGCAGTGTCGTAAATCTGCGTTCATCATGTTATCATCTGCACATGCAAGAACATCTTGCACATGCGCAGGACAGATCATTCACTGACAGGAGTAAGCAACTCTTCCCAACACAGAGTTCCAATGGCGCCATTTTGATGCTAACAAGCCATCACCTTGTTAGCATTTCATTGACCATTAGCCATTCATTTTGACGTCACTTTGACAGCGAATTGTTTATTTCTAAAGAAACACGACAATGTATAAAAGGCTCCATTACCTTGTATCTCACGTTGTAAAAATAGTAAATGTAAAAATAGGCTAACGATTGTGTCATAACCACACAACTTACTGTCGCATAGTATTTACCATATTACCAAACAGTACAGGATAAGCTCGCAGGCAGTTTTGACCTACATTAGCTGTTTAGGTTTAATTTCTAATGTTAACTAGCATTTTAGTTAACAATAATTAGCATGTGCCTATGTTATTTCCTAACATATCTATGCTCTCCGTCTCTGCAAGATTTGTAATGATTCAGATTTCTCTTGGCACAGCTAACAGAAGACTTAAAATGTTGCTTACTTCACATCTACATCTTTAAGCTCAGTTGGAGGTTGTGCAGTAACACTCAGCTGTCACCGGAATAGTGCTCCTAATAGCCTTCACTGGTATCCGTTCAGAGCAATATGATCTGTTGGTCCATTTCTTTAACTGTCTATAACACTAAAGTTCTCAGTGAAGAAACATAACCCTATCACTCTCTTGATTATTTCCCTCATGATTATTTCCAGGTACGTTTTTGATATAAAACAGAGTTAATTTAAATGTAATAACTTGCTAACATGTCAATAGTCTTTAAGGTGTGTTTTAGTAACATTTTGAGTAAGCCAGAGTTAAATTTGCAGAGTATAATATCTGCATGCATGAGCAGAGCCCCCACTCGGTTACAGAGAAGAATAGTTATATACTGAGAGTATCCACCACTTTATGTAAATTGTGAACATGTACAAAGTGTGTTAACATGTATGCAGTTACTAATAATATGTTGCGGTGTAATTTGTGTAATGTGTTTCAAGCACTTTTTAATACATTTGGTTATGATTTACTAAACTAAAGGTACTTTGTGCTTAACAGTTATATTGAAAATTAGTATATGTTTCTGTGAATTACAGTGTATGCCTTTTACCCTAAAAAACTACCTATTTCCTGTAGATCTGTTGTTCTGTAAAATGTGGTACTTTTGTAAAATGGATTACACTAAAGTTCTCAGTGAGGAAACATAATTGTATCACTCTCGTGATTATTTCTCCTCTTTTCCAGGGTCGCAACACTAACACCACATAGCTTTAATCTTAGCCAGTGCTGGTCATTTTTCCCCAAATTCTGGTCACTTTACTGCTGGGACGTGTCCGGTTGTGTAATATCTTGTTTAGAAGCCTTTATTTGTGATTTTCACGGTACAAAGTCCTGTTATGTACTCCGATGCAATAGCTCCAGCTTCAACTAATGAAACACGGAGTGGAGGTTCCGGAGTTTCGAGGAAGCATGCCTGTCGATCAGAGCAGAATTGTGAAAAACCATATGTAAACTTTTGTTACATACGTTCTCTTCAGTTAAAATGTAAGATTTATTTCTTTCTTGATAGAGCTGTGTAGATTGAATTATTACTTTATGTTATCACTATTATTATTAAAAAAATAGAAATTCTTTCCTAAAAATCACACAGCTTAAAGAGATGGGTGCTCCTACAGAGCATAAACATGTTCTAGTGCGAACACAAAATGCAAGTATAATCCTGATAATACTATATAACAGTTGCCCTTTAAGCTATTTTTTATGCTATCTGGCAGTATATGGTGGGGGTTTTGTGTTCTTGCTGCTAGAACAGAGGGTGAAGTGTCAAAGACCAATTAGCAAAACAAAAGTAGTATGGTATAGCTGACAGTGATAGTAGTCTTTGAGCAGCACATTGAATTCATATTTTTCTCAGTCTATATTAACTAGTAAATATGACAAAGCCGAAATAAGATTGTAAAAAAAGATTTATTTTTTACAATCTTGTTTGGCTAAAATTTATGTAAAATTGCCACAGTAGGAACATGGTCTAATTAAAGGAACTAAATAGACCAACTAAAAAAATAGTTAGACTACAGAACAATATCAAGGCTATAACTATTTATAATAAACATTGTTGACTTCAAATGAACTTGATTTGCTACATGTCTCTGGGGAAATAACTTCAGTGTAATGCTTCATTTAATATAGAATAGATGGTAGCTTAACTCACTCACTATACTTTGTGAAGGAAGCCCCACCTCATGGTGAAACCCTGCAAGTAAATTAATGGGACGCAGGAGGAGGTGGGGGACAGGAAGTGAGCTGGAGATTGGAAGGCAACTGGCTGACAGTCAGCAAGATGCAGCACAAAAAAGTTTATTCTTGACCTTGGAAATATATTTAGACATAAAATCTTAATTCAAGGTGTACTTACTAGCTTTTTCCAGAGCTTTTAACTGCATATCACAAACTTCATTACCATGTGGACTTTGATGCATTGGATGAAGTTTTTAGTAAAAACTTGGCAATTGCCATGGTGGAAGTAAAAACAGCTAAATGTGATTGTGAGATGCAGGTAAAAGCTCTGAAAAAAGCTAGAAAGTGTACCTTCAGTGAATTAGCACTATAAAGACAATTGCCTTCACCTCATTTGTGTACCTTATTAAAAGTGTTCAGGGTTAATAAAGAAAAGGGACCATATTGCTAAATGTCACATTGCCTGGTATGTTGCTAATCATCTCTTAGAACAGGGGTGGAGGGCCTGTTCCTGAGAAAAAGGGACTGTTGTGGAGGGCCGGACCAATAGGATAAGCTCAATTCTGCTCAATATTAATTTTATCTCTTTATAAAAGGCAAAAGTAATTGATAAGCTGCGGCTGGTAAGGGCACAAATGTTATGATTAGGACATGTTATGATTAGGACATGAAAAAAGTAAAGCAGCCATAGTGAAGCAGACTTAGACTTAGACTTAGCTTTATTAATCCCTTTGGGATGACTCCCGCAAGGAAATTAAAGTTACCAGCATCCGATACAGCATGTGAAGGAAAAAAGTCATAGACATAGTACAAAATGCAATTATGTCACTATTTAATCAACATCCACAAATGCAATTTCAAAGAACAGCATTCAATTAACTTTACAAAGTGCTATTACTATTTTGTTTGTAGTCTAACTACAGAATTAGCAGAAGGCCTTTGCCTTGTAGTTTGGTGTTTAGTTCATTCATTACTGCAGTCACATCAACAACAAATGCAAGATCAGCCACCCAGTTTACATCTGAGAGCTCTGGGATGTCTTTGCCTTTTATATCACAAAACTGTGGAATCTCTGGTCTCTCAGGCCCATACTCTTGTATGCACCTTCCCAGGCTGAGCCACCTGACTGCTGTGTGGTAGGTAGCCTATGTCACCATGTTCAGTTTCATGCGCCTCCAAAAGTGACACGAACTGCCTGTAATTTAATGGTCTTGCACTGTTTTATTTACAAAATCAATAACATAGTTCATATTTATCCTGCTGATGTATAAATAAAATGCAAAAATACCAATTTCAGTTCAGAGTTCACTTCAGTCACTTTATCAGCTTCAAAAGTCCGACATTTTTCCTGTCAGATTTGGACAACCATGCCAGATTGGGCTGTAACACATGCCAGTTTGTCGCATTTTAGTCCAATTTTGTCAAAACATGTATTTACTTCAGTGAACAAATCACTTCCTGTCGTCGTCCTTTTCATTGACCGCATTGCCGCCAGATCTTCCGTTATCTCAAAGTCTTTTGTTATCACACTAACAAAAACTCAGAGCCAGAGCCAAGGAGAAAAGTTTGAAATTGTCTGCTTTGCTTTGCAGCGGAATCTCTAGGTTTCCCACAATGTCCTTAATCCTTCTCGTTACGGTTTGCGTGGAAAGTGGCATTTTCTCTGGGCATATTAGTTCAACTCAATTTTATTTATAGTATCAATTCATAACAAGAGTTATCTCAACACACTTTACAGATAGAGTAGGTCTAAACCACACTCCATAATTTACATTGACCCAACAGTTCTAGTAATTCCTTCCAGAGCAAGCAACAGTGCGACAGTGGCAAGGAAAAACTCCCTTTAGGAAGAAACCTGGGACAGACCCAGGCTCTTGGTAGGCGGTGTCTGACCGGCCGTTTGGGGTTGAAATCAATAGTGGCAATAACAGTCACAATAAAAGATAATGGAACAGTGACCAAAAAATAGTAGTTTGTAGTAGTTCATGACATAGCAGGGACTGCATGGCAATAAGGCACAGCAGCATTAGTGCAGCAGAGTCCACCAAACACTCTTAAATATACTCCCCCTCAAAAAATGGCTTACTGTTTTTGGCAATCTTGTGGGAGATCACAAAGCTTTTTGATTGCTGCATCCCTGGATGTGCAACTCTTGGTAAAAAAAAAGTCTTGTTGCTTTTTTAACTAGCAAAGCTTCAGATGTCAGTTCCCACTCTGCATTATAATCCTTCAACGCAGCGATGTTGAAGGATTATAATGCAGAGTGGGAACGGACATCGAAAGCACACAGAGAAGAAAAAGCTGCATATGTTCGCACAGAAAAACAGATGCCTTCAAAATAAAAGCAATGCAGTTGTACTCCATGCATGATGTACAATTATTTACTGTTAACTTCCTATTGACCTCATGCGGGCCGCATAGGGCCGTCCAAAGGGCTGGATGTGGCCCACGGACCGGACAATGCCCAGACCTGGGTTGGAACCAACATAGGCTGTTGACTGTAGGTATACTCCAGTTTGAGTGTTGATTAGGTTTTAGTGTGACTGACAATCACCAAAACTGAATAATTGGATTTTTACTGTACATTTCATCAGCTATTTACTAAATATTGGAATTGTGACTAGTGTGCCATATGTTACTTACACTAAGCACAATAAAAAACAATAGAATCAACTGCTTTTCAATGAGCAACTGTATAGAAAACTGTTTTCTTTGCACTCTTCACATGCAGAACGGCATACTTGAGAAGCCATGGAACTTATAGTGTGGGTACAATGTTTGAAAGAAGGCTGTCATCGCTCTTGAAGGTCATGTGCTGAAAATATAAATATTCCTTATTTGGCTAACAAAGATAGTTGAGATATATATATATATATATATATATATATATATATATATATATATATATATATATATATATATATGAGCTTAATATTGTGCAGACTTCCTTTGTGCGCTGCAGTTAAGTATTTTTGTCTTGCACTTATATTTTTGCCTGAATGTGCGCACATTTGATCCCGTTTCCTAACATCTAAATACCTGTAATGACTGGGTAAACGAGCTGATACTGACGCTGTATGACCACGTGACACATGCAGGATTTGTAGGTAATGTTTTAACCAGACCCTATAGACAGCTCTCCACTGCATTGTAATATTGTATTGAATTTATTGTTAATTCCGCCCCCGACGTGGCTGCAGTAGCCTACTCTCCCATAGTAACGTTCAGCATGCAGCCACATTTCCATATTTCTCTGGAAAGACAATTTGTGGTGAAAATGAATCTTTAATTGGCAAGCGTAATGGAGCTGCCAGGTAGAAACAATCACTGTGGAGACAGACCAGGCTAAGGATATAACACTGTATAAAGAAACAGATTCACAGACTGCAGCATTTTTCTTTTTTAAACGCAGTAATGAGATGATTATGGATTCTGACCAAATTCAGATAATACAATCTGGAAATGCAGATTGGATAGTAATATATTGCCTAAAGACTCGCTGCAACCGTCACAATATAATATCGTAGATTAATTAACAGTCTAACCTGGTGGTGGGGTCATGTTCCCTGGCTTTCTTGGATTCTCAGTCGGAAATTTCATCTTGATTCTCCTAGCTCTTTGTGCTGCTTTAGGGGAAAATAAATGGCTTTAATCTCTCAGAGTCCTTTCGGTAGATTCCGTCGACATCATCCGGAAGAGGATAGAGAAAGGCAAATAGTAAAAACACAGTATCCGTGGCGTGTGCTACTGCTGTAGTGGCTGAGAGACTGGCTGGATGCAGAGGCGCACACCCACTGCCCGCCGCATCACCGTCTGCATTGTGTAGATGCCTAGATAACACCGTGGGTGCCCGCAGCGGTAGACGATGCTCCATTGAATAATCTAACGTTTACATTGTGCAAGACGTTGTTATATTAGGCTTATGTTTTACGTCATGATGCGAAGGAACAGAGACTCCGCACTGCACGTTGTCGGTATCCACCTTTTTCTGACGCAAAACTGCTTCTGATGCGCTTAGGTTTTGTCTCCACACCAGGGTGCATCGGCGTGCCTAGCGGCTGCGTACTACAAGATACAGATAACAGTTGGCCTGAAGGAGGGAAGAGGGAGCAAAGGAACGAGTGTGGAAACTAAATGCAATAGTAACAGTAAGAAAAGCTGGTTTTAATGTTCATATGGGCACCTGACTATGGTTTTAGGACCAACTTCAAAGACTGTAGGCTGTGTATTTATTATTCCTAGTTGTCACTGAAGTCAAATAGACCGTTATTTCTCTGCCTGAGGGTTGTAATATACACTTAATGGTTGTTTTGGACGGCTTTTATGCATCAATGTCTAACAGTGTGGATTCAGTGATAACATTAACACATTATTTATTAATTGATGAGAGTTGGGGTTTGTGTAAATTGTGAACATATCCTGTGTTGAGCATTTTAATCATTATCAAGATCATGGTTAAAGAAACAGTATAGACACAAAATGATTGGTTATTAATGTAAACATACATTCTGTCCATTTCTGTCTATATCAATATGGTATCACCAACACTGTAAACCCCAATCCATCCATGACACAAAATGTTAATGTTACGTCCACACAAATGTTCAAATTTGTCAAAACAACATAAAAACTTTATGTTCATTTGGCACAAAAAGTTGTCTCATGTGAGGTTGACATAGTTTTTTTATGTTAAGTCAACATTTTTGGACTTTTGAGTTCATTCTACTGAAATGTATATTGTCAACATCACTTAATTAGTTTAAGGCCAATTAACAACACACATACTGTGCAATTAGCATATATGTTGATAGTTAAGTAAACCTAAAAAATGGATGTTAAAATATGTACTCAATGTTTTTATGTTCATGACAAGCCGTCACTTTCATGTTCAACAAAATGAAAATATTGTGTAAACTTAACACAACAAAATCACATAATTAAAACATGAGTTCCAGAGTTACAGTGGTGTGAAAAAGTGTTTGCCCCCTTCCTCATTTCCTGTTCCTTTGCATGTTTGTCACACTTAAGTATTTCGGAACATCAAACCAATTTAAACAATAGTCAAGGACAACACAAGTAAACACAAAATGCAATTTGTAAATGAAGGTGTTTATTATTAAAGGTGAAAAAAAATCCAAACCATCATGGCCCTGTGTGAAAAAGTGATTGCCCCCCTTGTTAAAACATACTATAACTGTGGTTGTCCACACCTGAGTTCAATTTCTCTAGCCACACCCAGGCCTGATTATTGCCACACCTGTTCACAATCAAGGCATCACTTAAATAGGAGCTGCTTGACACAGTAAGGTCCACCAGAAGATCCTTAAAAGCTACACATCATGCCGAGACCCAAAGAAATTCAGGAACAATTGAGAAAGAAAGTAATTGAGATCTATCAGTCTGGAAAGGGTTATAAAGCCATTTCCAAAGCTTTGGGAATCCAGCGAACCACAGTGAGAGCCATTATCCACAAATGGTGAAGACATGGAACAGTGGTGAACCTTCCCAGGAGTGGCCGGCCGCCCAAAATTACCCCAAGAGCGCAGCGACAACTCATCCAACAGGTCACAAAAGACCCCACAACAACGTCCAAAGAACTGCAGGCCTCACTTGCCTCAGTTAAGGTCAGCGTTCATGCCTCCACCATCAGGAAAAGACTGGGCAAAAATGGCCTGCATGGCAGAGTTCCAAGGAGAAAACCACTGCTGAGTAAAAAGAACATCAAAGCTCGTCTCAATTTCTCCACAACACATCTTGATGATCCCTTTTGGGACGACATTCTGTGGACCGATGAGACAAAAGTGGAACTCTTTGGAAGGTGTGTGTCCAAGTATATCTGGCGTAGAAGGAACCCTGCATTTCATAAAAAGAACATTATACCAACAGTAAAATGTGGTGGTAGTGTGATGGTCTGGGGCTGTTTTGCTGCTTCAGGACCTGGAAGACTTGCCGTGATAAAAGGAACTATGAATTCTGCTGTCTACCAAGAGATCCTGAAGGAGAATGTCCAACCATCTGTTTGTGTACTCAAGCTGAAACGAACTTGGGTTCTGCAGCAGGACAATGATCCTAAACACACAAGCAAGTCCACCACCGAATGGCTGAAGAAAAACCAAATGAAGACTTTGGAGTGGCCTAGCCAAAGTCCTGACCTGAATCCTATTGAGATGTTGTGGTATGACCTTAAAAAGGCCGTTCATGCTCGAAAACCCTCTAATGTAACTGAATTAGGACAATTCTGCAAAGATGAGTGGGCCAAAATTCCTCCAGGACGCTGTAAAAGCCTCATTGCACATTATCGCAAACGCTTGGTTGCAGTTGTTGCTGCTAAGGGTGGCCCAACCAGTTATTAGGTTTAGGGGGCAATCACTTTTTCACACAGGGCCATGATGGTTTGGATTTTTTTTCACCTTTAATAATAAACACCTTCATTTACAAATTGCATTTTGTGTTTACTCGTGTTGTCCTTGACTATTGTTTAAATTGGTTTGATGTTCCGAAACACTTAAGTGTGACAAACATGCAAAGGAACAGGAAATGAGTAAGGGGGCAAACACTTTTTCACACCACTGTATGCTGAACACAAACATTTTGTGCTGTTTTAACATAAACCTTCCACAATGTTTTGTGTTTTTACCAACATATTATTTTTTAGTACACATAATTAAGTTTTAATTAGTCAAAGCAACATTCAATTTAAAGTTTGAGAACAACTTCCATTTCTTTGTTTATCTCACTTAAAATGTTTGAATAGAAGTGATACATACAACTTGTGTTATGTTTGATTTGATACATTAATATTTAGTGTTAAAATGGCATATATAGTTAAAGTCAATGGGCAGCACAGAATTTGTGCATTAGGTTTACAGTTGTTGAATTTACCAATTGTAAAAATATTTACTCAGTTGTTAAATTTGTATTTGACAAGAAGTTACTTTCTTTTTCAACAAAATGAAAACATTGTGGTCACACAACAGAAACAATAATTACAACATGAGTTGCAGTTATGTTATGAATTTTTGATTATATTTTTAATTGTGGTCCTCTCAGACTTGTTCAGGAATCTTAGTGTCGGGTTACTGCAAGCCCATGTACACTGAGTATGTGTAAACAAAAATTAATTCAAACTTCTTTTCCCCTTGTATTGCCAAAAACAACTAAGCAGTAAATATACAGAAAATTGATCCCAGGAATCACTTGCCGCTTATTACAACATCAAAATATTTTGCCCACTGTGCATAAGTGCACAAATGACAGAGCTTAATGATTTCTATTATACACATTGTGTTTAACAATAAAAGAAAAGATACCCCTACAAAAATGTTTCTTATTTATTAAGTTTTTATGTATTTAATTAAAAATAGGCTTCAAAGTTTTACAGATAGCTGAGCTATACTGGGTGTACAAAATACAGTCAGCATTTCTACCATACACACTAGAGCTGCACGATTATGGCCAAAATAATAATCACGATTATTTTGATCAATATTGTGATCACGATTATTCTCACGATTATTTGTTGATTTTAACCAAAACAAATCTGAGATATATATATATAAATGTATTTTCAGATCAGATCCAACACAGGCACGGCTTTACAGAAGAAATAGGTCATGTAACGCAAAATTAAACCATATCCATATAAACAACATTGCAGCGGATGCGAGGACATTAGCACCGGTGCGTCCTAGAAGAGCTAACAGACGCTAACTAGCACCGACTAGCACTGGTCTCTGCTGTTGTCTGAAAAACACAGACGGGACAAAATGTTGCCTTTACCGGTAAACTGGTAAACCTTGAGACTGACGTATAACTGACTGCTATCTGTTGAATTTTCCTCCCGTTACTCTGTACTCTGTGACTGTCTACATCTAGAACTAAGCTCTCAACTCTGACTGGCACATGAGCAGACAGAGGTTTACGAAGCGGTAGATGCGCTATGCAAAAAAACACGGAGCGTTCTATGAAATGACGCTTAAAAAAATAATTGCTCGATCACGCAAATTTGATCGTGTGAAGTCAAAATAGTGATCGTGATTAAAATTGGATTAATTGTGCAGCCCTAATACACACACAAACACACATTTATGAACACATTCAGCCATAAACTGACATAAGGCGCAAATGACAGAAAAGAAAAAAGACAAACAGTAACTCTGGCTCAGAAAAACCCTACAGTTTCTTGCTCAAGGCCAATATTTTAGGTTTAAGCTTGTCTCCATCAATGTGCAAGAGTACTTGCTGAATAAAAAGAAAGGTCTTTAACATAGATTTGGGGTACCTAAGAGGTAAATGAATGGAGGGGTGACGTCACCACTCTGCCTTCAAGCATTATGTTGACTTGACATGGCTGCAGGAAGACCATTTCCTCTTCATCATTAGGGACGATGGACAGTATGCAGACTGGACTGTTGCTGTTGTCCAAAGTTCTTAGTTCCGTTTCCTAGTAAAAGAAAAAAAAAAAAAAAAAAATCATAAGTTTACTTACAGGATTATTTTCCAGACATATTTGTACAAATTGGGCCCTACTTGCACCCAGCGCAATTGACTTTGTACACCGTCTAGGGGTGGAACGGTACAAAGGAGTCACGGTTCGTTTCATACCTCGGTTCAGACATCAGGGTTCGGTACAATAGAGGGAAAAGCAAAACAAAAATGCAGAAGGCAATTTTTTTTTATTGTGCACGCATGTGGTGGAACAGTGGGTATTAGTGTTGCACGATTATGGCCAAAATGATAATCAGGATTATTTTGATCAATATTGAGATCACAATTAATTATCACGATTATTTGTTGAACCAAAACGTATTTTATTGTCACATAGGCTATTTATAACTGCTTTCACATCAATATCATGCTACATTCTTCTTATGTTGAAGTTGTATGTTGTATAAACACAGCTGCAACACATGTAAATGAAAATTACCTATCTGAAGTAAATAGCGTAGGATATATACCTTCACTTGTTTTCAAAATTAACTGATTAAAAGAGCTAGGGAGAGAGAGGGAGATGGACGCGCTACTCGCAGAGTGACAGCTGACTCATTATGAATGGGTCCAGCACCGGTCGAATGGCGGGTCAGTGGAGTTACACACGTGGTGTGTATGAAATGTCTGTATCGGCACTGTGCTGCATTTTTATGAACTATGATATTCTGGCCATGGGTCACATCTCTGGCCCAGGTCCAGGAAGCTCCGTCTCCCACGCTATTACTCAACAAACTCTAGATAGTTGCATTCAATAACTTCTTCTGTGTTTTTTGCCGTGTGTTAATAACAAATAAAACTGTGGACAAATGTAGAAGTGTAGACCGGCGGCCGCTGTGACTCTCCATGTTGCTGGATAGACGTGTGTGATTGAAAGGTGGCGGGGCTGCGCGGAGAAATCCAAACACAAGCATGGCTTTACAGAAGAAATGGGTAATGTAACGCAAAATTAAACCATATTGATATAAACTACATTGCTTTGTTTGTGGAGAGGCAGCGGATGCGAGGACGTTAGGTGCACCGGGGTGACCTGGGAGAAATATTACTCGCACCCTAGAGCCCTAAGAGACACTATTTAGCACCAACTAGCACTGGTCACTGCTGTTGTCTGAAAAACAACACAGACGGGACAAAATGTTGCGTTTACTAGTAAACTGGTAAACCTTGAGACCAACGTATGACCGACTGCTATCTGTAGAATTTTTCTCCCGTTACTCTGTATTCTGTGACTGTCTACATCTAGAAACTAAGCTGCACGGTGCAGGGAACAACTGACTGTCTCATGATCAGACAGTGGTTTACGCAGCGGTAGATGGGCTTTGCAAAATACCCTGGAGAGTAATATGAAATCACAGATTTAAAATATCGCACGATCACGCAAATTTTATCATGGGAAGCCAAAATCGTGATTAAAATTTGATTAATTGTGCAGCCCTAGTGGGTATGACACATGCCTTTACTGCTCCTAAACCACTGTCTGATCATGTGCCAGCCAGAGTTGTTCCTTGCACCGCGCAGCTTAGTTTCTAGATGTAGACAGCCACAGAGGAGTAACGTGAGAAAAATTCCACAAGCAATCGGTCATACATCGGTCACAAGGTTTACCAGTTTACTAGTAAACGCAAAATAATTCTGGTTGGGACAACACAAGTTATGGCCTTGGGAATAACTCACCATCATCCTCACCAAGAAGAACTGGGAGACAATGGATGGCAGCTGTTCTTATCATGCTGACATCCCTTGCTTGCTGAAAGGGTAGAGAAGCAGACTTATGTAAACAGTGTGTAAACCACAAGCACTACCACTAACTAAACACAAGTTGCTACTCAATTTTTACAGTCAGATATCAGGGGTAAACCCAAACTACATACCACTTTGGCATCATAGATCTTCAGAATAGCTGACAACCGATGTCCAAATTTGCCATGCAGCTTCTCACGAGACAGATTCAACAACCGCTCTGAGTGTTAGTCGAGTCTATCGTAGAATAATCGCAGGAGGTTCTGGTTAGTGATACGTTGAAATTCTGCACAAATCTAAATGTCAAAAACATATATTAAA
Organism: Percina caprodes; assembly: GCA_013375575.1. NCBI lineage: Eukaryota > Metazoa > Chordata > Actinopteri > Perciformes > Percidae > Percina > Percina caprodes. The sequence continues at coordinate 2,194,725 of JABXJD010000076.1, forward strand.
GGCTTACTACACACAACTGAACAGTAAGAATAGACAAAAACTGAAAATGTTCATATTTATATATAGATATAAACAACATTTAAGAGCAGCCTTTTAGCAGAAGGCTCATGGACACTGATATGTAATCAACCTAGTACAATTAGAGGGAAAACTGACTAAACAGGTGTCACAGCACTTCACAGATAAACCAATCCATCCTGCAAGCAATACAGTTACCTGTGCATGTAGAAACAAGGCTGGCCATCTGCTCTCTATAGTGGTTATAGCGGGGCTGCTATTTATAATTTCATGCCGTCTGAATGCAAACGTCTTTCCCATGCAGCGGTTAATTGCAGCAAGATCTTTGAGTACTTTCTTCATCTCTAAGGCCATTCTGACTTTCAGCTCATCAAGATCTTCATCACTCTTTCCTTGAGGAAACTGTGCAGAACTGACTGCAACCATGCAAGGACGCTTACGAGATGGCTGGATGTCAGTGACGTATTTGCCAGTCTTCTCTGCAAACTCTGTGCATCCTCCCCTCTCTCTTGTAGTTTTGTATTTGCCTACTTTGAATTTCAGACCAATCTTCCACCCCCCCCATCCTTTCGGTGTACTTCGATCTGCAATGCATGGGAACTGTTTGATCAAGGCCTCTGCAGCTTCCTCAAAGTCAGTCTCAGTTGGGCAGACATTTTTAGCGTACAATGCACCTGCTACAACTTCAAGAATCGCTTGTCTTTGCTCTCTAATTAAAATTAGCTGGTTTCCATGCTTGAAATACTCTTCATTTCCTTTACTTAGAATTAGGTCCATGTCATGAGAAAAGGTTGGCAAGCAAAAATGTTCACTTGATGATCCAGAAGGATGTGGGGTAGATACATGCTGTACCATTAATATCTTGATTGTGCCTTTATTTGAAAGGTTATCAGTACAGGTCAGACTACACATTATGTCTGACTGGGGATCTTGAAACTGGAGTTCAATTTCGCCATCAATTCTGAAATGTTGCATCAGTAAAGATTTGAGGTGGCTGACAGAATATGGCCGCTCTGGAAGCACCATCCTTTCAATGGCACCATCCTCAAGGAAAACCGTTGGGGGCAATGGTCATGAAAACCATTTTGGCACTGTGGTTCCTGCAGACGATAAAGCTTGGCAGATCTTAATGGATTTAAAGGACTTGGTGGAATTAGTTTTATCCCCAGTTTTTACAGAAGATGTGTTACAGTACTTGTCAATGAAGATTTCTGACCATCGACAGTTATTTCAGGAGGTGTTTCCAGATGTCAGATTGCGCCCAAAACACCATTACATTGAGCACTATCCACAGATGATTCGCTGTTTTGGCCCTCTTGTGCATTTTTGGACCATTAGATTTGAGGGGAAACACAAAGTGTTTAAGAAAATAGTACATGATGCTCAGAACTTCAAAAACATCCCTAAAACACTTGCTTACAAGCATCAGCAACTGATGGCCTATTATTTGTCATTACCCAATTTCTTCAAACCCTCAGTGGAGACCTTTGCTGTGAATAATGTGTTTGTTAACACACTTACGCCAAAAGCCCAGAGTGCCATACATCAGATAACAAACAGTACCACAGTGTACCACACTTCCAAAATTTCCATAGACAGCATTTGCTATGCCAGTGGCATGTTTGTGTGTACAGGACTGAAAGGGGGGTTACCCCACTTCAAACAGATTGTGGATATACTTCTTGTCAATGACCAAGTTTTGTTTGACTGCCAGAATTACCAGTCCTGGTTCAGAGAACACCTTCGCGCATATGAGGTGACTGCACAAGATTCACATGACATTGATGGGTAGTTCTAATAATTACCCTGGGTTCGTTAACCAAACTTTGTTTCCAGTACTCAACAGAAGACAGGAGACAAAATACAAGTGTACTTGCTGCAAGGGAAGTCTCTATGTTACCTCTGACACCTCAGAGCAACTTCAGAAATCTTCCCCTGAGAGCAGTCTTTTTATTCAAAAAGTGAAGCTGGTTACATTGTCAGATTTACGACGTGGGAGTGGTTGCTGATTGGATATTTGTGCTGAGCAGAAACAGTGCAATGCATCGAAGGTCACTTGTCTGCTTCTGCTCATGTGAGAGATACATACACATAAAAACTAAAGGTACACACAAAAATGTACACACAGAAACTAAGGCCTGAGTTCCTGTGCTAGGTACGAAGGTTTCAATCATATATAATTGGAGAAACGGTTAAGATAAAAGGACAGGAAGTAATTAATCAAATGATAACATAATCAAACCATATATGAACTCACATCACACAACTAGTAGCTCTAAGCATAACAAGGTTTTCTAACTTATGTTTAAACAAACATAACAAGATCTCTAACACATCCATGATGTTAACCCACTAACCGCCTACATGAAAAATGGACAACTTCTTCTCACCATCAAGCACTTCATTCTTCTGGACTAAATACAAGTGGCACTAGGTGAACATGAACTTACAAAATGTAATTTAGCTATTATTATTAGTTTTGAAGAATGAGGAATGGAGACTGGTTTTCAACAGAACACTGTATGGGTGAAATTACAAAATAACCTCATTAACAAAGTCTAAATGTGCAACCCACACAGACTAAGAAAATGGATTGTAACCTCTGTACTCTTCTCAGTTGTAGGACCATGGCAGAACCAGAGACTTTCGTCTACATGTCATCCTACCAGAGGGTGGAATTGAAAGAGTCACATTTGAACGTCGTCCAGATTCTGTCCCTCAACTGACCAGTTTGCTGCGCCAGAAACTGGACATCCCATTCAATTTTATAGTACAACTTGAGGATCCTGACTTTAATAACCAGCTGGTAAATCTAAGCAAGATTGAGGAAATACCGAACATGGGTACAGCCAAATTGGTGAAGACATTGGAGCATGACATTGGCTCAACATCAAGCTGGGCTAGTGATAGTGGGGAAAGTTCAAGCAGCCAAACGCCCCAAAGAACGTCTGCATGGCCACAAGTATTTCCTGTTCCGATGTTTTCACACGATATTGAGTTTCTGTTAAGTGAAGCAAATACTGCAAAACAGCATGGAAGGCACCTGACTTTAACAAAAGAGCAAGATCCTTGATGGAATGGCTTGTGCCATCTACGAGTACAAAGCTTACCCAAGTGGCAGTGAAATCTATAAGGCTGCTGAGGCTTTGGTGCTCAAACATCCATGTTTAGAGGAGAAGGGGTCCAAAAATGGTTGGGATGGCTGGAAAGACAGCCTGTCAAACAAAATGAGCAATTACAGACGCAAGCTGTGCAAATCTGGATGCCCAGAGGTCAAAGTTAACAGTGGCAGGAGGAGCAGAGCCAATCCTAATGCAGCTTCACCACATGCTTCAATTAAGCGGCCACGACGTGGAGAAGTTAATTATCTACCACAGCTTCCTCAGGGGGAAACACTGGAGACTTTGGAAATGCTCAGAATTGCCATGTTGATCGAAATGGAGAACACTGATAAAGATTTATCTATGATAGACACCAACATGACCAAGACTTTTGCTGCAAGAAGGCTTGAAATTGTAAATTCAAGTCCGTCTGTAACGGATGTTCAAGAAAAATGGCCAGCTCTTTTCCTGGAACATCAGGTAAACGAAGTTCATGTATTTAGAGCTATAGTTGATTTAATTTTTGTACTAATATTTTATGTTGGTTATCATCTGAGGTGCATAGATTGAGATAAGTAGATTTGTTTTTGATGTAATGGGTGAGTGATTGAGGTCACTGTTTTTATCAGGTTTGTGCAGAATATCAACGCATCAGCAACCAGCGGCTGAAAGATGACCTTTATGCTGGATTGGATCAACACAAGGATCATTTGCTTGCTTTAGCCAGAGGGATGCAGGGAAAATCTGGTCCAAGTGCCCAGAAGATATGTTCTGTTTTAAAGGCGTACTCTGAGGTAAATAATGTTAGTCCTGAACAGATCATAGGATTAGTACAGGGGCCAATCCAAGCATATTTATTGGATCAGTACTAACTTAAATAACTGGTAAAAATCCAATAATTTTTTATTGTACTCTACTTTTATTTAGTCCACTTCACCTTGCTAGCTTTACAGGGCAAGCATTTTGCTTGTGTATGTATGTTTTCTCTTGAGCAGATCAATTGTCGCATTTTCACAGTTAAACATTCATGTCCTATACATAATTTTAGCTAATCATCTTTATAGTGATGAATTGGAACCTTTATTTTTGGAATTGACACACCTATGTAAAAGGTGTGTCAAATTGTGTAGGCTACATAATTTTAATGTGTCAGATATAACATTAGGGATGCTTTGATGCAATTGAAATTCTTGGCCAAAGCCCAATATAATGAAAGAAATTAGTCATGTGCTGTTACTATTTTGTCTTAAAGTAAAAATGAATTGCAAAACTTTAAAATTCCAGTATACCAAGCACAATATAACTATGTACGCCTGCACAAGTGCATTGAAAAGAATGCAAATTACAAATTAGCAATGGTGCTAGAGGAAAAAGTGGCAGGAACTTTTACTTTATGGAAAAAAAGTAGCTTCCCTACTTTGTCGCATGCACCTGTCTGTCTACGGTGGTTTCTGTTTCATCAAAAACACAACTGCTGAGTAAAATTTATTCAGCCTTTTCACTTATTCATGACACAGCAAGTGCTTTTTTTGTGCTATTTTTGGTCGATTAATATCAGTTGCCAAAATTTGGGTACATCCCTAATTTAGATATTAGTATAGTATCATAGTATGTTTTTGGGACATAGAGAAATCTGAACAGTGATGTCTGCAATAAAGTGTTAATATACAGTAGATATTTTTCACGTTTCACATTTTTCTTTTTCATTACAGGAAATGCAAGATATCAATGTTGGCCGCATAGCAGTTCTCCGGTGTCTACCACTGCTGCTGCAAGAAGATGACACAGAGCTGTTCTGATATACTTTACATTGGAAATGAAAATGGCTGTGTCAGTAACAGAGTAGAGACAAAGTTGTAATGGTATATTTTTGGGCATACTTTCCAGCAGAGTGCAGACCAAGACGCTACCATTAAGAGTCCTGTTTCCACTGTATCCATCATTGCTGACGGTGAGGATGTAACCATTGTGCCATTCCATCCTTGTGAAGTCAAGGTCATCCTCCAGAATCAGGTTGTCTTGCAGGGAACTGAGTGCTGGCCTGATGCACTAGTGTATTTGTATGGCTTGCTGTACGTCCTCCAAGCTGAGTACCCTAAAGGCTTGACGTATACTTTTGAGTTCATTCGGAAAGTCATAATGAACGTGAATGGAGAAAAATTAAGACCAAAAACACTGTCCTTAAAAAACAAACTTTAAACTAACTGAGGAAAAAATTTATTTGCACACATTTTAACGTTCATGTTGTCCTCAGGTCAAATTGAGCCGTTATTCAATTGTAATTACCAAAAATAACATGTTTGATTCCACACGCTCTTTGGGGTGATTTTGATTGGTAATTTTGGGGCGTCGTATTCAATTTTATAGCATTTGGAAAACAAATTGAAGTAGTTTTGATATAGTAGTAGTATTACATGTATGTATATATAAAGTAGTATTATATGTATGTATATATAAAGTAGTATTGGTATTAAATATAAATAGTATTGAGTAAAAGTTGACATATTCCAGTCTGTGATTATCCATCAACATACATTCCTTTAATTTTAGTCTAAATAATTCCTAATTTCTGCTTTTCTAACTCCAGGGTGGCCGCGGGTCCTTAAAAAGTCTTAAATCACGTTTCCTAAAAATAAGGCCTTAAAATGTATTAAATTGTCTTAAATTCAGAATGGATAGGTCTTAAATATGTTTGTGTCATTTCACGGCGAAAATGCAGGCAATCTGTTGTTGAATATTTTTCCGGTAGGCTTTGCGCTGCGTTGTCGCAGTAACATAAGCCCATTTGTACATGTCCTATCCCCTGACCAATCGGCTATCCTAACCTTAACTACTCGAGGTCAAATGCCTAACTCCAACTAATCAAGCTGCTTTGTGGGCGGGTGTTGGCGTGGCCGTAGTCAGTGAGCTTTGTAATTTCGCGGGATTTGTAATTTAGCAGCATGCAGGTGATACAGCAATTGTTGATATCCGTCTAGAAAAATGGGGAAATGCAAGTTCAGTGACAAATGGCTTGAAAACGAGTATGCTTGGTTAAGGTCGGTGCATGAAAATGCTTATGAAGTGAACTGCGTTATGTGTCGGAAGATTTTCAAACTTGGGACAATTGGGATCAGAGCGGTGGAATAGCACGTACAAAGTAAAAAAACACAGACTACGTAACGCCAGCAACCCGCCATTGCTAGTTTCTGCTCCACCGCTAGCAACAGTGTCAACGCTACAACGCTAGATGTTATGATGGGAAATCTACAGCCAACAATGCCAGCTGACCTACGAGCAATTTGTGGCTCTACGCCGACACTCCGAGCAGAGGTGATGGGGGTGCTGAGGACCGTGACAAGCCACAATTCATACAGGTCAAATGACGGGACTGAAGAAGTGTTTCAACCAATGTTTCCAGATTCGGGGCTTGTACAGTCATTTACCTGTGGAAAAGACAAGATAAGATACATGGCTAAATTTGGATTGGCGCCATATATAAAAAAAAGAGCTCACCACAGAATCTGCTTTCACATTGCACACATTAAGTCAATGTTCTTAAACTCAACAGATTATTGTTATTTTACCATACTGTTAATTTTGTGTTTACTTGGAAAGATTACTGTATATTTCCACTTTGTATTTCCATCGTAAGTTTTGTCTTAAATTTCATTTAGAATTGGTATTAAAAAGTCTTAAATTTAACTTGTTAATACCTGTAGCCACCCTGAACTCAAACATTGGGTATAATTTCTTATAAATGAGGTTTATTGACCAATTTTTAGGGTCCATTTAGCGTGGACAATAGACATTTTGCGCAATATTTCTGTGTATAGAACACCAGTGTAATTGTGTTTTCAAACCTTATTTTATACTTGATGCACAGATTTAAAGAAGTTTTCTAAAATTAAAAAAAAAGTTTAAACAACTTAAAATAGTTTAAATGTACAATTACAAATGTCACCATACTTTAAGTTTTGTACATAAAATTAACAAGTTAGGGCACATCACCTTTTGTGTTTAATAAACATATATACACATTAAGTAACATGATTATTCTTTGTTAATGTAAGATTGAATTATGTTAAAACTATAATTTGTTGCATGACTAAAAAAGTAATGTTAAACAGACAAATTTCCTTTCAGATAAGACTTGTGACACCTTTATTTTATGTCTAGTGTAGTCAAAACTTTAATGTTATCATACTGTACTAAATTAAAGGATTTGAGTGCAAGCAGTTACCAAAAATGGGTGTAAACATCCTAAAATACATAGTTCAAATGTACAATTACAAATGTGTCACAATATTTTAAAATATTTGTTTGCACACAAAATACTTACTACTAAAAATGAAAAATGTTACGTTAACTCAACTGTAAGGCTTTAATACGCATTAGTTATTTATACACAAAATAATTTTATTCTGTCACCTAATTGTTAGTGTTAAAAAAAATTTAAATTTTGAGTAGAGTGAACAAATAGGAATATAGTTGAATAATTAAACTAATTATGTTAATTTGACTTTAAAATTACAATGCTAAAGTGTTTTGTACATAAAATTAACAAGTTATCAAACAATACTTTGTTTAATAAACATAAATAAACATTAGGTAACATGATTATTCTATGTTAAAGCAACATAGAATTTTATATAAAGAAAGCACTAATTTTTATTGTTGCATAACTAAAAAAGTTATGTTAAACTGACATAAATTTCCTTTCTGATAAGACTAATGTGACACATTTACTTTATGTATAGTAAGGGTGCTCCGATCAAGATTTTTGGGGCCGATTGCTGAAAGCAGTATTGATTAATACCGATCTCTGGGTCTATTTGAAGCCTTCTATTTACCCTGTTGTATACAAAATTTTAATAGTCTTAACAATTTATATGTATTAAAATAAACAGAAGATAATGTATTGTGAATTGTCAACTGTTTACTTTTATTGACAGGAAACTTTCAACATTCTGAATCCTGTTAGAAACATCTTAAACAGCTTAGAGCTCAGAGAATTCAATATATTCAATTAACATTGACATTATTTAAATATAGTTTGAGAGAGAGAGAGAGAGAGAGATTACAGGCGCTTCGACTGAATGTCACTGAATTTGTTCTGGACCGCTTCCAACAACGTGGCTTTCGAAGTTTTTATATTAACGGTACTGTTCCACCTGGTGGATACACCCTGTTGTAGCCTCTTAATAGGCTGGCCAAGTTGCTTCAGAATATTTTGAAGTCGAGAGTAGGCAAGCTAGGAATGTTTGAAATGACCGGCGATGCGTCTTCCACAGGCTGTTAAATCAGCGATGCTGCGTTGTGATAAAACTCCGTCGGCAACGGCAAGCTGCAGTGTATGAGCCATGCACGGCAGGCTGGGTACAACTGCATCCCTTTACCAGGTTCTTGGCATTATCCGTTAGAATAACGTGTACTTTTTCCTTCGGGATTCCCCATGCGCGAAACATGTCGCTGAATGCGGCTGCAAGAGCCTCCGGAGTGTGACGCCAAAAATTCTTGAGAATGAAGCACAACTCTTTTTAATTCAAAGTTTTAATTAATAAACTGCGCAGTTAGGCTCAACATGGACATGGGACGTACATCTGGACTCCAAATGTCACTTGTGAAGCTGATTGATGTGATGTCCTTCATTAGGGTGTCAACAAGTGCAAACACGGTCTCTCTCTCTCTCTCTGCCGTAGCGCTAACTAACTTTGGAATTTCCTTGGCGCACACGTTGCAAATCGCTAATGTGTTGTCTTTTTCAGACACCGTGTACAACTGCCAGACCGGTGAATGAAGAGAGTCCGCCATTTTAGCTGCGCGTAGAATTTCTTTTCTCACGAGTGGTGCGTCTCATTGGCCCATCTGATCGGCCTTTAAGGACACCACCGATCAAACTATTTAAAGCCTTTATCGGCCGATAACGATCGGTGACCGATCAATCGGAACACCCTTAATGTATAGTGTACTCAAAAATTGAATGTTACCATACTGTACTAAATTAAAAGTTTTGAGTGCAAGCTGTTTCCACAAAATTTTTAGGTTGAGTTAGTGAATTCGGATTTACAGTGAAGTATAAAGCTGCAGTCAGCAAAAGCAAAACAAGCTACAATGTACAGTGGCTTGAGAATGTTTACACACCCATACTAAAGTTGATTAAAAAGAGGAATAGAAAAATTTAGGAAAATCCAACCTGTTAAGGACACCAATTTTCTTTGTATTGTAAATAAATAAATGTTCTTCCATAATATACAGGGGGCATAAGTATACACACCCCTATGTTAAATTCCCACAGAGGCAGGCAGATTTTTTTTTTTTTAGAGATAGGCATGGTGTTATTTCAGTTAGCTTGATAGCTGGTTTGATTTGAATAGCAAGATGATCTTATGGAAAGTTCCCCATGCCAATCTTTAGGTATGGTGAAGGGTATGTGATGATGTGGGGCATCATGTTAATTTCAAAGGCCAAGGGAACTTGAATTAACTGGCCTTTAAAATAAAAATGTGCCAGCCTCTATGTGAATTTAACATAGGGGTGTGTATACAGTATTTATGCCCCCTGTATTTTAAGGAAGAACATTTATTTATTTACAATACATTATTCATTCACAAAGAAAATTGGTGTCCTTAAAAGGTTGGATTTTCATTTTTTTATAATTAAGGCATAAAGATCAACTTCCAAAAGATGTTTTTTATTCCTCTTTTTAATCAACTTTAGCATGGGTGTGTAAGCCACTGTAAATTATCGGACAATTATGCACTTTCAATTTACATCCTCTAACAGTGCTGTTTTACCACTGACATGCTCAGATTATTATTGTTGTTGTTAAGTGTCTGACAACATAAGGACCCCTACAGAGTTTGACCTTTTTGTAAAGAGTATGATCCTTTTTGTTTAACATGAAAATCCACGAAATCGTTATTGCCAAACCCACCAGACTCTTTTCAAATAGTAATGTTACCATTGCAAAACTCACTTCATTGAAAGTTGACAGAAAAAAAAAAATAATTAAAACTTTGTTCTTTTTTCCATTGTTCCACCAATCACCACTTGGGTTTTGTTGTAACTAGGGCTGTCAAAATTAACATAATAAGTTAAAATTACTTTTAATGCCACAAAATGTTTTAACAGCATATTTTTGCTGATAATCTTGCTTTTCCTCTGAGAGGAACTATGAGCAGCGGCTCTTGGATACCTATAAATCATTGAACTATACATTTTTTGTAGACATAGTAGGCTATTGCCATATTTTAACATTTTTCTGCCTGAGCGTGGCCTACCAATAGCTCAAGCCTGTCCTACAGTGACTGCAGCTAAAGCTAATTAGCAGCAAGATGCCTCCTTTTTCCGTGGATGACTACTACAAACTCGTTCAGAAGATTGCACTTCTGGAAACCAAGGTTCACCTATTAGAAGTGAACGTGGAAGTGAACAGATCTTGTGGAAATGACACCACTTTACCATGGACCCAAAACAATGGACAAAAGCATGCTAACACATGGCTAATTAGCACCAAGAAGACTACAAAGAAACAGGAGGGCTGTGGAACGGGTAATAAATCAACAAGTGGTAGTCCTCCCTGGAACTCGGCTGGTGCGAAGCCTAAGAGTAAATCATTTTGCTGGGAAATGGGAGGACAACTAACGGGCAGGGCACAGCGCCCTGAGATTTGTGATATGACCGGCTGGCCTGCATTATCATCCCAGCAGAGCGCCTCTTCAACCCCTGTAACTAGTCGGACACAGCCGTGGACAGCTGCAAAAGGGAAAATAAGCAACAAAATGCCTCCCCAACAACTTGATGTGCAACAAGAAAACAGATTTGCTCCTCTGCTGCTGGAGGCTGAACAGCCATCTGATGACCGGGATTGCGTCTCATCACCACACAGCAGGGTAAGGACCAAGAGCAATTTAAAAAGTAAAAAGCTAACAACTGGGCCTCAGACCCAGATTGTGGGTGACTCTGCTGTAAAAGATTTAAAAAACAGTAAAAACACCAAAATACTCTGTTTTCCCAAAGACACAGTGTCTGACTTGGCCCAAAGAATCCCAGATATCATGGCAGAACACCCAACTGTGAAGAACATTATACTGCATATAGGGTCACATAATGTTGTAAAGCAACAGTCTGAATTGCAGAAACTGGACTTTATGGGACTGCTAAACCAAGTCAGCTCCTTAAACGCAGATGTGTTTATCAGTGGCCCTATACCGCCAGTGAGAAGAGGAGCTGAGAGATTCAGCCGACTGTTGGCACTAAACAAATGGCTTTCAACTCAATGTATTGTCCATTCTCTGCAGTTCATTGACAATTTTAACATTTTCTGGGAGCGCTTACATCTTTTTAAAGCAGATGGACTTTTCCTTAACAAGCCAGGAGTAAAGCTGTTCACCTCTAACCTACTTTACTCTCTGCGCTACACTGCTCCCCCCGCCAAGGACAAAAGACAAGACCAATCTAATCAAGAGGAAAATACAACAAAGTTTGGCAGTGATCCACCACAGCCCCCACCTGTGCACAGATTTGACCGTGGGAGACCAGAGAGCAGAGATACGGAACCTCAACGCTCCTTTTCACCCGTCCAGCACCCCTCAAACCCCCCTACCAGCCCCGAATCCCTTGAGGAGCCATTGCTGTCTCCACTCACCTTTTCCCCTCTTTCCCCTACCCCCATGTTAGAGTTCACTGACCAGATGAAGCAGCTGGTAGATGTTGGAACCAAATTTACCCCCCTTCCTTCCCCCATTACTCAACCCCGGGCAAAAGTAAAACGCCAGGCACCTCTGCCCCATAAGGACGCTTGTGTGCAAAATCCAGCAAGCAAAAACTGATATGTGCCGGGCCTAGGCTCCAGGACTAGTGACACTCATGACTTTTTCAAAGACAAGCCCGGGCCCTGTGTTTTCAATTCTTCCTCAATTTATGTTGTGATAGGCAATAGAAAAAGGATGGTGAATAAGCACTTAACTGCAAACTTAGCAAATTTAGCATCCATTCCTCATCAGCAACAGACTGTCCCAAAAAATGAAAACACACTAACATTTAGCTTTACTAAACGTCAGGTCTTTGGCAGGAAAATCATTTTTAATCAATGATTTTATTATTAATCACAATCTAGATTTTATGTTTTTAACTGAGACCTGGTTAGACCATAATAACAACGCTGCTGTTCTCATCGAGTCAGCTCCCCCTAACTTCGGTTTTATGAGCGAGAATAGAGTGAATAAGAAAGGAGGTGGAGTCGCCATTTTGTTTAATGACTCGTTCCACTGTACGCAAATATGTTATGGAAATTTTGCTTCTTTTGAATATGTGGTTCTACAGTTAAGATCGTCCCCTCAAGCTATATTTCTAAATATCTACAGGCCACCTAAATATTGTACAACCTTTATTGATGACTTCACTGAACTGCTGTCTATAATCTGCATTAACTTTGATTGTGTAATCATTGTGGGTGATTTTAACATTCATGTTGACAACCCCCAGGATAGGGGGACCAAAGAACTGTGTTGTGTTTTTGAGAACTATGGACTGACTCGGCATGTGACAGAGCCCACGCACAATAAGGGGCACACTCTGGACTTGATTGTCTCCAAGGGTCTGAACATTTCCAAGGTTGTGGTGACTGACGTTGCTCTGTCTGATCATTCCTGTGTTTTCTTTAACGGCTCTATCTCTGTGCCCAAAAGTGTCCAAACAAAGATAATCAGAAAACGGTATATCACTGAAAACACCAGTGAAACATTTATTCAGCTTTTCTCCTCCACACCCGCCCTCTCAGGGCTCTCAGTCACTGAGCTTGTAGATCATTTCAACTGTAAAATTACAAATGTTATTGATGCCATTGCTCCCACTAAGGTCAAAGTTGTCTCTGGTAAGAAAAGGTCTCCATGGAGAAATGTCCCACTGGTGAGAACAGAAAAAAGAGAGTGTTGAAAAGCTGAACGAAGGTGGCGAAAAACAAATCTCCTGGTCCATTATAACACCTATGAAGAGAGACTTCGCATTTATAATTTGGAACTGAGGAATGCAAGGAGGTCCTTCTTCTCTTATATTATCTCTAGAAACAATAATAATTCACGTGCTTTGTTTGCTACTGTCGATAGGTTAACAAACCCTCCAGTACCAGTAGCATCTGAACTTTTATCTACCAAGGCCTGCAATGACTTTGCCTCCTTCTTCAAAGACAAAATTCAGAAGATTAGACAAACAGTCAGTGCCTCCATATCAAGTACAGGATATGTGTTGTCACAGTGTTCAAGCAGAACTAGTTACAATATGACAGAGTTTCATGCGATCAACCATAAAAACCTGGAGGACATTATACAACATCTGAAAACCTCCTCCTGTTGCCTTGATATTCTACCAACGGGTGTTTTCAAAAATGTCTCAAATTGTTTGGCTTCTGATCTTCTACAGATTGTGAACCCATCTCTTCTTTCTGGAATCTTTCCACAGGCCCTGCAAACTGCAGTAATCAAGCCACTCTTAAAAAAAAACAATCTAGACACATCCCTAATGAGCAACTATAGGCTGATATCAAACCTTCCGTTCTTAAGTAAAATCATTGAAAAAGCAGTTTTTCAACAACTCAACCATTTCTTGTCACTAAACAACAGTTTTGATACCTTTCAGTCGGGCTTCCGACCACACCACAGCACTGAGACGGCTCTCGTTAAGGTCTTTAATGACATCCACCTTAACACAGATAATGGCAAAATTTCAGCCTAAGTATTACTTGATCTCAGTGCTGCATTTGACACGGTCGACCATGACATATTACTAGACCGATTGGAAAACTGGGTTGGCCTTTCTGGCTCAGTACTAAACTGGTTTGAATCCTACTTACAGAATAGGGATTACTTTGTGTCAATAGGTAATTATACATCTGAGCGTACAAATATGACATGCGGAGTTCCCCAAGGCTCCATTCTGGGGCCTCTTCTGTTTAACATCTACATGCTTCCACTGGCTCAGATTATGGAAAACAACAAAATAAGTTACCATAGTTATGCGGATGACACACAAATTTACATAACCTTATCGTCAGGGGACTATAGTCCAATACAAAAACTAAGTGCATAGAACAAATTAACGGCTGGATGTGCCAGAACTTTCTGAAATTAAATGACGGAAAAACTGAGGTGGTTGTTTTTGGAGCAAAAGAGGAAAGATTAAAAGTCTGCACTCAGCTTCAAACAATAATGTTAAAAACAACAGACAAAGCCAGAAATCTTGGTGTAGTCATGGACTCTGACCTGAATTTTAACAGCCATATTAAGACAATTACAAAGTCAGCCTATTATCACCTTAAGAATATATCAAGGGTTAAAGGACTTATGTGTCAACAGGATTTGGAAAAACTTCATCTTCAGTAGACTTGACTACTGTAACGGGGTCTTTACAGGTCTCCCTAAAAAATCAATTAGACAGCTGCAGCTGATTCAGAATGCTGCTGCTCGAGTCCTCACTAAGACCAAGAGACTGGATCACATCACTCCAGTTCTGAAGTCCTTACACTGGCTTCCTGTGCCCCAAAGAATTGATTTCAAAGTTCTTTTGCTAGTTTATAAATCACTAAACGGTTTAGGGCCAAAATACATTTCTGATCTGCTAGTACACTATGACCCCCCCAGACCTCTAAGGTCATCTGGGACAGGTCTACTGTCTGTTCCTAGAGTCAGAACTAAACAGGGGGAAGCAGCGTTCAGTTTCTATGCTCCTCATATCTAGAATAAACTCCCAGAAACCTGCAGGTCTGCTGCTACTCTCAGTTCTTTTAAATCAAGGCTGAAGACCTTTCTTTTTGATGTTGCCTTTCTTTAAATGATGTTCATTTCTTTATTGTTTAATCTTTTATACTGCACTGTAACTTTTATTCTTGTGTTTTATCTGTTTTTATTTTTAACTTTCTTCTGTGTTTCATCGGTTTTATTTTCTTTTAACTGTTTTTTTTTTTTTTTTTAACTGATTTTGTGCAAAGCACTTTGAATTGCCCTGTTGCTGAAATGTGCTATACAAATAAAGCTGCCTTGCCTTGCCTTGCCTAACAATGCATTTTCTGGGATTTGGGCCTCAGGCTGCTCTGTAGTTTGTGGAATCAGGAAGTGATGCAGCACGGCTGCATTCACCGGAACTTGTTACATTCAAGTCAATATGCACATCTGTTGTTGCTTGATTGTCTTAGGTTGCTATATTATGTTTCAGCATATTATTCTGGAGGTTATTCTAGAAAATATACTAGACAGTATTTGTCATTGTGTTTTATTTATAGACATTGGCATAAAGAAAGCATAATTGTCTGCTTCCATGTTAATAAGAGAATTACAGTAAATTTTCCTTTTAAATTACATTTAGAACGGATACAAAAATGTGCAATTACGATTTATTAGTTTATGGACA
Organism: Percina caprodes; assembly: GCA_013375575.1. NCBI lineage: Eukaryota > Metazoa > Chordata > Actinopteri > Perciformes > Percidae > Percina > Percina caprodes. The sequence goes on from JABXJD010000076.1 coordinate 2,210,228, forward strand.
ATCATGCAAGTGAGTTGGGGCATGGCAAAAAACAATGAAAAAAAATAAACCTTAGGTTTTGTCTTACTACTACCACATTTACTACTACATAGTATTTACTGCTGCCCATTAGATTATATAAATAAAATGCAGAGGAGGAAAATTAAACTGAGTCTTCACAGTAAATCATCTATTCAGTGTGTGGCGGTGCCAGCAAAGGGGAGCAGGGGTGGTATTTACGCAGCGAAGCGTGTGGCACCGTAGAGCTAATCAGTAAAGCAAGGTCCAGATAAAACTAAAAACCAAAAAAACACAGACAATGTCACAGAATTATTTTACTCTCAACTGTAATACTACATAATTCTAAACAATTAAGGTCACACAGGTTTGTCCACAAAAGGCAGAGATGTGGTTCAATTTCAAAGAAAAGAATACTTTATTTTTACAATTTGTAAAACAACTATTAAAACACATTCACACTTACTAAAGGGGAAGGGGAAATTATAATTGCCGAGGCTTACCAGTGGAGGGGTTGTAAGGGTAATGAGGGATCGCAGGAGAAAGTCACCCGTGAACACACAAACACACACAGTGAACACAGCACAGCAAACACGAAGGGGATACCAATACCAGGAACCAGCACCTTTAGCTCTCAGCAACTAAACACAAGGGGACAAAAGAACAAACCCAATTAAGGGGATTCACTCAAAATCCAAAATAAACACAAGAAAACAAGAGAATCAGGCTTATATTTAAACACAAATCAACAGAAAATGAAACAACTAACCTTAACAAGAAAAAGAAAAGTAAATACTCAAAGGGCAAAAAGTAGCAAAGCCACTTAAAACAAGAAAACAATAGGAAAGCAAATACTAATTATGCCAAAAGACAAAAAATAATAATTTAACCAAATAACTCCAATTTATAAGAAAAATAAATGTCCACAAGTGGAAAACGGAACAATCATAACATAAATGCTAGGAATGGGACAGTATGGATTTTTTCCCACCATGGTTTAAAAATGGTATACCGCAACCCCCTTACAAGAGTAGGGTAAGTTAGAGCGAGCATGGCAGGGTGCCTTAAAGCATAACTCTCCCCAAAAGGCAACATAGGGTTTTTTTCTGAATGTACTCAAGTCAAACTTTTGTTTAAAAGCACAATTAGGACAAAAGCGCCACTTTTAAGATTTACTGTATTATCGTTTTTTTGGTCAAATGGCCTTTTGAATGGGAGTGCTAGGGGCACTTCTATGATACAGTGGGGGAAATAAGTATTTGACCCCTTGCTGATTTTGCAGGTTTGCCCACTTACAAAGAATGCAACGATCTATAATTTTAATCATATGTACATTCTAACAGTGAAAGACAGAATCCCAAAGAAAATTCCAGAAAATCACATCATATGAATTTATTAAAATTGATAATCATCTGATGAGGAAAAACAAGTATTTGACCCCCTGGACAAACAGCATGTTAATATTTAGTAGAAAAGCCATTATTGGCCAGCACAGATGTCAAACGGTTTTTATAGTTGGTGACAAGGTTTGTGCACATTTCGGCAGGGATGTTGGCCCACTCCTCCCTGCAGACAGCCTCCAAATCATTCAGGTTCCGAGGTTATCGCCTGGAAACTCGAATTTTAAGCTCCCTCCAAAGATTTTCAATTGGATTCAGGTCTGGAGACTGGCTAGGCCACTCCAGAACCTTGATGTGCTTCTTCTTCAGCCACTCTTTTGTTGCTTTGGCGGTGTGCTTAGGGTCGTTGTCGCGCTGAAACACCCATCCTCGACCCATCTTCAGCTCTCTCACTGAGGGAAGGAGATGTTGGTCCAGAATTCCACGATACATGGCCCCGTCCATCCTCTCCGCAATACGATGGAGTTGTCCCGTCCCCTTGGCTGAAAAGCACCCCCAAAGCATGATGTTGCCAGCACCATGCTTGACGGTGGGGATGGTGTTCTTTGGGTTGTACTCGGTGTTCTTTGCCCTCCAAACACGACAAGTTGAGTTGAGGCCAAAAAGTTCTATTTTGGTCTCATCTGACCACATCACCTTCTTCCAGGCCTCTTCTGAGTCGTCCAGGTGGTGAAAGGCAAACTTCATGCGGGCCTGTACATGTTTCTTCTTGAGCAGGGGGACCTTGCGTGCGCTGCAGGATTTCAATCCATGACGGCGTAGTGTGTTACCAACCGTTGCTTTTGTAACTGTGGTCCCAGCTGCCTTCAGTTGATTCATCAGTTCCCCCCTTGTGGTTTTGGGATGATTCCTCACCGTTCGCATGATCAGGGACACCCACGAGGCGAGATCTTGTGTGGAGGCCCAGACCGAGGAGGTTGGCGGTGGTGTGGTGCTTCTTCCATTTCCTGATAACTGCACCGACAGTTGATCTTTTCTCTCCAAGTTGCTTTCCGATTCTCTTGTAGCCCATCCCAGCCTTGTGCAGATCTACAATCTTGTCCCTGATGTCCGTAGAAAGCTCTTTGGTCTTGCCCATGGTGGTGATGTTGGATGCTGGTTGTTTGGGTGTTGACAGGTGTCTTTTATACAGATAACAAGGTGAGGCAGGTGTATTTGATGTTTTTTGTGTCTTAAAGAAAGACTAACTGGCTTGTAGGAGCCAGAATACTTGCTGTTTGGTAGGGGGTCATATACTTAATTTTCCTCATCAGATGGTTATCAATTTTTATAAATTCATATGATGTGATTTTCTGGAATTTTCTTTGGGATTCTGTCTTTCACTGTTAGAATGTACATATGATTAAAATTATAGATCGTTGCATTCTTTGTAAGTGGGCAAACCTGCAAAATCAGCAAGGGGTCAAATACTTAATTCCCCCACTGTAGCATCAAAAGGCCTATTTTTATAAACACAAAAAAGGGTCAACACAACATGAAACTTTGCTTGAAATATAAATTCTCTGTTAATGGTTATAACTGAAGACATGTATATGTATTCAAGGCAGAGAAATGCGGGACCATTGTGCAAATCATTAATGTAACGTTACCGTCAGCAATTAGAGTTAGCATAGCAAGCTAGCAATTTTTTAAAGTTTCAGTTAAGAACATGGTTGCAAGTATATATGCACAGGACTGTATAGACTACAAAACAAGACTGTCATAATTTTTAAATAAATTATTTAAGCCGAAAGTATTTACATTTATGGGTCTCTCTGGTCAATGCGGCAGCTATTGTTGCGCAACTCTCGATTTCAAGTAAGCTCGCGTCCGCCCTTGATTTTTTCATTCACTGTCTATGGTTCCAAGGGCCATATACCCCTTAACCCTCGATCAAAAAAAGTATTGGGAAAGCACTAGGTCTCACATGAACGCGCAGAACCTAGGGAAAGGGTTAAGGGTTAGGGGTAAGATAGAGAAATGAGAATGAGCTTCAATCTAGTCTGCTGAACTCGGCTTTAAGGTTTTGCAGCTTCAGTGACGTAGCTTTGTGCGCATTAGAGCAGAAAAGTGTGGTATTGCTCCTAATTAAACCTTTTGTTGCGTCCCAAAATATCTTGGGGTCTTCTACAGAGCCAACATTAACTTCTGCAAATATCTGGAATTCTGCTATCAACTCAATGATATGGGATTACATTTTTTTAAAAAGTATTGAAGCGCCATCTAACCACATGTTGAGACAATTGGCCAATTGTGGTGGCGCAAAGGACCCCTTTATGGTTAGATAATGCCATTATCACGGTACAGTGGCGGTCCCAAATGCACGACTCCGACAGGAAATCACAGGTATATACTTTTATTGTTCCAAGAACAATGCAGGTAAAGGTACAGCAGGAGCAGGCAATAATCGTTATCAATAAACAGGCAGGAGTCCAGCAACATGGAGGTAGGTAAAGGTACAACAGGAGCAGGCAATAATCATAGTCGGGAAACAGGCAAAAGTCCAAAAATACCAGGGAAACAAACTCGAAGGGAAACGCTGGAAAGAGTGACATGACAACTACAATCTGGCAAAGGTGAGTAGGAATTGTGAGTATTTAAGCACTGGGACATGGGGAAGCTGAAAACTAACTGGTGAATCAAATTAGGGGCGAAGCAGGTAATCATACGGGCGGGAAAAGGGAGTAAAACAAGACACCTGGGGGGACTTCCGGTATGAGGGGTGCGGAGTAGACGCATTGGTAGCTGGCTCCCACAACTTAGCTCCTAATTTACCTTTTCAACCTCTCCTTGTACAGATTTTGAGATTACAGTAGACTGGTGTAACTGTATTTGCTACTGTCTACGTTTCGAATATGTCTAAAACGAAGGGCAAGCAAGATAAAGACGCCTCTTCGTCTGCTAGCGTTACGCTAGCAGAACTTACCTCTCTATTGGAAGAGCACAGGAAGGCACAATCTGCAGACTTTAAGTCATCTTTTGAGGCGTTGACTACCACGCTGGATGGCTTGCACTCGACTATTACAGACCATGGGCAGCGGATCAACTCTTTGGAAGACAACTATAATGAGGTAGACGGTCGTCTCCAACAGATGGAAGAAGCATGTGCTGCACTCCAGCGAGACAACGTGTCGCTCAGAACGAAGCTAGCTGACCTGGAGGGACGCAGTAGACGCCAAAACCTCAGGATTATCGGCTTGCCTGAGTCACTTGAGGGGCCGCGACCGACAACGTTCTTCTCCCAGCTACTGGTGGATGTCTTTGGTGCGGATGTCCTTTCTTCCCCCTGAGCTCGACCGCGCCATCGGAGCCTCGCACCCAAGCCTGTTACGGGTGATAGGCCGCGGCCTGTCATCATACGCCTCCATCGCTTCCAAGTTAAGGACCTACTCATCCGTGAGGCTCGCAGACGGGGCGAACTATTCTACAAGGAGCACAAGATTCGACTTTATGAAGACTACAGCCCCGACGTGCTAAAGCAACGAGCAGAGTATAAACACTCCATGGCGGAACTTTACAAACGCGGTACAAACCGGCTCTCCTATACCCAGCCAAGCTCCGTATCACCCTCCCCAGCGGCGAGAAGACATGGATCCAGTCTGCTTCGGAGGCTGACAAGTTTGTACAGAACTTAAACCAACAAATCTAAGCCAGTAGGCCTATACACAATTCTATGCAACTGAACGTGACCGCAGGGTCCTGTTCTCTGATATTGTGTTAGTCATGCGCTAACGCTGGGTCCAGTTTAACATGATGCTAGCAATTTGGGGCTATATCCAGACACCCTCTAAAACGTTATCTGCAGAGGCCTATTGTAAGTCATTCATGATCTACTGTTTAATCGTATTTCCCTCTGGTGTTCAAAAGCAGAAGTGTTCAAAATAATATCTGCAATTACCTGTTGCACTAGTTGCTGTTTTTCTGTTGGTTTTTGAGAGGCGTTCTTCCCCTTACGTTTAAGTTGTGGGATCAGCGCATTAGATCTTAGGAAGTAACAAATGATGCTGATCAGTGAATCAGTGAGTTCTATGCTGCTGCTGTTCCTTGCAGCTGCAACAGGGTTTGGGATAGGGGGGTGGGTTGCGTGGGGGGTAAGTGGTATGCTCTTATCACTGTTTTGTAAGTTTTCTTTTGTTGTGTGTTTTGTTAGTGTATTTTTTCATTATTTTTGTGCTACTGCTTTGATCCACAATGTTAGACCCATACAGGTGACTCCCTCTCCGACATTGTGTTGTGAGCGGGGACGGGCGGGGACGTACATGGAGGCAATGTCTCCACCCACACAGTCGACCCCAGCATTTGATGACTAGTACGATGTTCTCCTCTGCACCATGTGGTGCTGTTCGATTTACTAGTTGGAATGTTAAAGGCCTCAATTCTCTTGTTAAGCGCAACAAAGTGATTAACCATCTTAAAATCCTTAACACTAATATAGCCTTTCTACAGGAGACTCACCTTTTGCCATTAGACCACGCTAAACTTCATAAAGGCTGGGTGGGCCAACTTTATCACTCTTCATTTGCAGGTAAAGCACGCGGGCGGCAATTCTGATCCATAAATCGACCCCCTTCTCAATGTCCACTGTCATCTCAGACCCTAATGGACGTTTTGTGATTGTTACGGGTAGAATTGGAGCCAACAACCTGGTGTTGGCAAATGTGTATGGCCCAAATTGGGACAATGAGAATTTTTTTAAGACACTTTTCCTCTCTCTTCCTGACCTACACTCTCACCAGCTTATCCTTGGTGGTGACCTCAACTGTTGTCTAGATCCTCGCTTGATCGCTCATCTAATAGGCCCTATGTTCCATCTAAATCATCTAAAGCTATCCAGCTATTCATGGAACAGTATGCCGTCTCAGACGCCTGGCGCTTTTTTAACCCCAGCACCAAGCAGTTCTCATTCTTCTCTCCTGTCCATGGCTCATTCTCACGAATAGATTTGTTTCTCATTGATAACAAGCTCCTCTCCTCTGTTACGGCATGTTCCTACAACCCCATCGTAATTTCAGACCATGCAACTGTGGTCATGGATGTTTCCTTCCCAGGCAGACCTCTTTCCCGCTCTCCCTGGCAATTTAATTTGCGGTTACTCTCTGACACCAATTTTATAAGCACAATTAACAGTCGTATTGATCTTTTCATATCTACTAATGTTAGTCCAGATGTATCTGCAGCAGTTATATGGGAGTCATGTAAAGCTTACTTAAGAGGTGAAATAATATCTTACTCTGCCTATCAGTCAAAGATTGCTAGGGAGAAGAAAGTCTCTCTCTCCAAGGATATAGCAGAGCTTCAGTTAAAGTGTGTTGACGCACCTGATGCGGATGTTTTCAAAGAGCTACTCACAAAGAAGGCAGAATATGACATCCTGGTCTCCAATGAAACGGCAGAGTCCCTTTTAAAAATGCGTCATAATTATTATGAGTTTGGAGATAAACCGAGTAAATTGCTTGCTCACCAAATTCGGCAATCCTCCTCATCAAGGCACATTAACCAGATTAACACAGACATTGGAACAACTATTAACCCCCAAACCATTAACAACCAGTTCAGAAAGTTTTATGCTTCATTATACTCCTCTGAGTGCCTGAATAACGAAACACAATACAAACGCTTTTTTAGTTCCTTGGATTTTCCTTCTATCACCTCTGAAATGGCATCTAGTCTGGATGCACCATTTACGATAAACGAACTTAAGTGTGCTTTAAAGCATATGCAAAATGGGAAATGCCCTGGCCCTGATGGTTTCCCTGCCGAATTTTTTAGAACATTTGCGGACACGCTGTCCCCACTGTTACTTAACATGTTCAATGAATCGCTGCAAAGTGGCACACTCCCCCTAACTTTGCGTCAGGCGACTATCTCTCTTATACTAAAAAAGGATAAAGACCCTCTGTCCTGTAGTAATTATCGCCCTATCTCTCTGCTCTGTGCAGACGTCAAAATTCTGGCTAAAATGCTGGCTAGACGCCTGGAGTGTGTCCTTCCAAATATCATTGCTGCAGACCAAACAGGATTTGTAAAGAACAGATATTCCTTTCACAATGTCAGACGACTTTTTGATATTCTGTATTCACCCACTACCTCTCACGATCCTGAGCTGGTCATCTCAATGGATGCCGAAAAGGCTTTTGACCGTGTGGAGTGGCCCTACCTGTTCTACACATTGAAACACTTGGGCTTCGGTAATACATTTATATCATGGATTAAGCTTTTGTATACATCCCCTCTCGCCCGTGTCCGTACAAATAATGACTACTCTGACTATTTCCCCCTTGAACGCGGTACCCGACAGGGCTGCCCACTCTCTCCATTACTGTTTGCTATTGCCATTGAACCTCTAGCGGTGGCCCTCAGGTCCAGTCAGATGCAGGGCATCTCAAGAGGCGGCATTGAACATAAGATATCCCTGTACGCTGATGACCTGTTGGTCTTTCTTTCCTGCCCAGACAAATCCGTTCCCCTTGTACTAACTGTGTTGAAGGACTTTGGGCATATCTCAGGTTATAAATTAAATCTGCATAAAGCGAACTTATGCCGGTTAACGCAGCAGCCATAGCCTATCCCCTCTCAAAGTTACCATTCCGAGCGTCCCTGGAGCACTTTAAATATCTGGGTGTCTGTGTGACAAAATCCTACTCAGAATTATTTAAATGTGACTTCTCCTCTTTTAACCAGGCTATCCCAAGACATCCACCGGTGGTCACTTTTGCCTCTGTCTCTCGCTGGCCGAATAAACTGCATTAAAATGAGTATACTGCCCAAGTTCCTGTATCTTTTCCAGTGCATACCTATTTTCCTCCCTAAGCCCTTTTTCCACTCCCTTGATAACTTAATCTCACAATTTATTTGGAACAAAAGCACCCCAAGAATCAAAAAGGAACTTTACAAAAACCTAAACTCTTGGGCGGCCTAGCTCTACCCAACTTTTGCTCTACTATTGGGCTGCAAACATCAGAACAATGTTGCACTGGTGCCACATCAACAGCCAATCTCCACCATGGCTGCAGGTTGAGGAGGCTTCATGTAGACCCTCCTCTCTGATGTCCCTGTTGTGCCTTCCCCTGACCTCTTCACCAACCGCACACTCTACTAGTGTGGTAGTGAAAAACTGCCTTAGAGTTTGGAGCCAGTTCAGGCGGCACTTTGGGCTACAGGTAACACCTGTCCTAGCCCCAGTACATTCTAACCCTCTGTTCACTCCGTCAGTTATTGACCAGGCTTTTTTGGTCTGGAAAGACCTAGGGATTGTATCAGTAAAACAGCTTTACATCAGTGGCATATTTGCTTCCTTCGACCAACTAACTCAGGTATTCAACCTAAAACCCACCCATTTCTTTAGATATTTGCAAGTCAGGGACTTTGTCCGTAATCATTTTCCAGGCTTCCCTTCCCTCCCTTCCCCTACTCTTATTGATACTATATTCGGTATTGACCCGAGTCTAAAAGGTTCAATTTCAATACTGTACAATACTCTTCTCAAAAGTCAGACATCAACCTCTGATGCTCTGCGTGATGTTTGGTCAGCAGAGCTTGGTGAGGACATAGGTCCTGACGCCTGGGAATACGCCCTCAGTCGAGTCCACTCATCGTCCATCTGTGCTCGCCACGGAGTGTTACAGTGCAAAGTGATTCATAGAGTTCACTGGTCTAAAAGTAGGCTTGCCCGTATCTACCCCGACATCGATCCAAACTGTGACAAATGCCACCAAGGCCCAGCCAATCTGACCCACATGTTCTGGTCTTGCCCTGTCCTTACTCCTTTTTGGTTAGGTGTTTTTGACTCCCTCTCAGCCATCACATCTGCCGATATTCACCCCTCACCATTGCTGGCCATGTTTGGTGTCCTACCCACTGGCCTCACTCTGCCGCCCTATTTTGCTGATCTTGCTGCCTTTCTTACGCTGCTAGCAAGACGTGCCATTCTTTTGCGGTGGAAAAGCCCCTGCCCCCCCTCCCGCTCTCAATGGATTAAGGATGCGCTTCACTTTATGAGATTAGAGAAAATTAAGTATTCTCTCCGCTTCTCAGAATGGAAATTCCATCAAATTTGGCACCCCTTCCTAGATCATGTTAGGTCTCTCCATATAGACATTGACCCTGGTATCTAGGCAAATACTTGTCCCCCCCATAAGCAGTAGCTTGTAGCACAGTAGCTGTTTTGTTTGTTTTTGTTTTTGTTTTTGTTTTTTTATTTATTTTTTTGTTTTTTTTATTATTTTTTTTTTTCTTTTTAATCATTTGTTTGTCTTTGTGAGTGTGTGAGCATCCATGTTCTGTGTGTTAGTGTATATATGTAAAGGCATACCCAGCCTATATCAGACTACTATTGCCCTGCCTACCTGTATCATGACCCATTTTACCCTATTTCATTTAACCTCAATGATGTCTCTTTGTGGGGGAGGGTGGGGGGCGGGAACTGGGTGTAAATCATATACCTGTTTAATACCTTGTGTCACAGATTGACTCTGTATTGGTTTCATTTTATAGGTGAGGTATACTATGTATCTGTTATGTTCAAAATCTCATAAATAAATCATACAAAAACTACAAAATAAAACGGTAAATATTAGTAACAATGAAACACAGAATAAAAGCATGGCAAAAACAGACAGCCATTGGAAGTAACAGCACTTTATCAATTGAATGAAATAATTGAGGGGATGCAGAAAGAAAATCTATCCTGGAAAAGGATTTTTGTCTGCCTGAGAAAAAGGAATAGTCCCTACAGGTGGGATTAACTGTATGCCAAATATCTATAAGCCCCAAGCTGGCCCATGGTTTCAGAGAATTTGTAGCCTGAGCCCGATCCCTAGTGGCCTTCGTGTTCGACCGATAAATATTTGGGTTACAAAAATCTGCACCAACAATAAAAGAACAGTCGGTTAACTCCAGCAGTTGATTGGTGAGCGTATTATAGAAATTGCCATCAAAAACATAAGGCGCGTAAGATGACACAAATGCAATTTTTCTGGCACCAAATTCTGTTGTGGAAATCACAATCCTGCCTGTATCATCTGACCAAGAGGACAACACTTTAAGTGGGTGATTCCGTTTGACAACAATGGCCACGCCTTTTGTTTTTGAGTTCACTGACAAGAGGCTCGTTCGAGATGAACTGCACCTCGCCTGTAAAGTAGAAGAGAGCAGGCGGCGGTGACAAAAAGCTGCGGTAAAGTCGGACAGTTTCCATCCGATTCCAGCCGCCTTCAGACTGAACAGGAAGTGACAAAACCACTATATGGTGCGATTATGATTTAATAAAATATAATCAGACACACATATCAATTGGTACACACTCTCTAGTTGTTTTAATTATGACAGAGTAGCTCTCAGAATGTTCTACATGCAATCTGTTGCTGATTTTTATTAACAGACTGTAGATGATCAGTGATCTAAACGGATTTAGTCTCTCTGACTTCTAAACGTCACTGTCAGCCACATAAGGTGTGTTCTGTACAGAATAAGTCTTTAAATCAGACAAATAGCAACTAAAATCCCTCAGATTAAAAAACAAAAAGTTTATGTAAAACGTCATGTTGTAAACCAATCAGCTGTTAAATCAGCTGAGAAGCCGGCGTTTCCCAGCATGCTCTGGGTCCGCCTGGCTCTTGCAGTCGGTGAAAAGCAACTGCGCTGCCTGCTTCTCAGAACTGCGGCCGCCTTGCTCTCGTGAGATTTCCGTTGCCCACATATGCATTACGTCAGAGCAAGTCGGGATCAAGTCGGACACAAATCTAACCGGCATGCAATGGGCGCCGATCACCGGCAATCGATTCTGCGCAGACCTGGTTCATCTCGAACGAGCCTATTGATGCAATTGTGTGATAGAATCTACTGGCTAAATGGCCGCCGTCCACCTGCAGTAAATGAGTAATATAGCAATATAATAATGCAATGTCAACATTTCTCTTTATTAGTAAGCCCAGAGTGCTGGCTCGTTCATGAGGAGCATTCAGTTTGCTGCAATTCCAAACTAAAAATGACAGATCACCCATTCTCAAAAATTCATTTCATTTTGCTAAATCCTGACAATAGTGCAGCCAAAGTTAAGTCCCTCAACACACAAAACATGTAAAACACATAACAGCAAAAATAGAACACTAGCCCATAAATTCCTGGTTGCAACAGCAACTGGTTCCATACTAAATTAACATCAGAATAAATGCATTTTCCATCAACAGAAACAAGAAACACAGCACAAAACACCTTGGAAAGGAAACTCTAGCCTAGCAGTGTCCCAGCTAACCTATGGCGAGCAGGCCATATTAAACTAGGTCGACATAGCATTCGGAAACAGTCTCTGTAATCATATCAGACAACAGTGCAACAAAAATCAGGACGCATTAAGAGAACAAGACAAACCAACTATCCATGTTCATCAGGCAGTTGTTTCAGTCCTGATCCTCCTCCACTGCGCCCTCCGTGACAGAATACGAAGCATTGACTCGCCTCAGCAAGAGGACGGGGTGCATAATCACATAATCCTCAGTATCCTCGGCGGAGGTGAATGCTTTGTACTGGGTGCCGTCTCTGATCTTGAGCTGAGCAGGAAAAAATCCAGACCCTTGACTCGTGCGGAATCCAATAGAAGGCTTGCCGCCGCTTGACCGTATAATTGCTGTAATCCGGGGAGAAGCGAAATTTAGGGACCTAAATGACAAGCGGAGATCTCCGCGCAGCTTGTAGGATCGCCTGTCTGGTTGTGTAGCGGAGGACGTTAAAATCAACGTGCTATTAGTAGTGGTGTTTTACTTTGGGCCATCACTGTAAATTCGGTGGGCTTTCATAATCTCTATCTGAACATCTGCTAGATTCAGAAACCACTTAGGCAGCAAGTGTGAGAGATACTGGCTAGAATTAGCACCTTGTAGCCCCTCTTTCAGCCCGACGATGCAGATGTTGCATCTCTGGTTTATGTCCTCCATGTCTGCTAGCTTCACCTCCAGCTCACGAAAAGCGTGGCCATGACTGCCAGGAATACTTGTGTTGTTTTTCACCGTGGTTTTTAGGTTGTTCAACACCCACAGAAGAACTCTCAGGTGACGTGGCATGATGGCGCCATGGTTCTCTTAACGTTCAGGGAATGTTATAACCCGGAGGGAACGTTCCCTAAACGTTAGTTTTGGGTTTGGTTCGAACTAACCGTTAGAGAACCAAAAACTAACGTTCCCTCAACGTTCTGTGTTAGTGGGGATCCTCGTCTCCGTTGGCGCGGAGTAAATCAGGGGAACCTGCGGCCTCTGCGTCGGACCTCCCTGCTGGCTGGTCGCCCTGACCCGCCAGCGCTTGCCAGGTTTGGCCTGGTAAACGCCAGATCGCTTGCGAATAAATCATTTATCCTTAAGGATTTCTTCACATCCCGGGAGCTGGATTTCCTCTTTATATCCGAGACCTGGCTGAGTGTTGGTGAGTCCAGTGTATTCACCGAACTTTTACCTGATGAGTGCTGCTTTTTTAACTCTCCTCGGACGTCTGGCCGAGGAGGAGGAATCGCGACTGTTTTTAAGAGTGAATTTAAATGTAAGCAGTTCACTGTCATCCCTCTTCACCAGCTTTGAACTCAGTTTGTTTGAGCTGGGAGCCTCTCACACAGTGCTGTGTGCTGTGGTCTACCGGTGTTATGTGCCTTCTGGTTTTTCCACCTACTGGTTTCCGAGCCTGTCCAGATGCCGTGTAAACCTATCAACGGCTACCCACGTTGACAGATTCGCTACAAATTCATAAACATTTTACTGGCCTTTGCATGTCGCACCTCAATATAAACTGGACTGAACTGGACTGAATATCTGAGCACGACACTACAAAAACATTGTACAGCGGGAAAATAATGTGTTTTAAAAGAAATTACAATGATCCGTGTTGAGCTGGGTTCAAACCCTCTTCAGCAAAAATAATAGCATATGGGTTCACTGCACCGTCCACTACACCATCAGATCAACTAGGTCACTGGTGAAAAAACTTTGCTTTCTCTCAGTAGGACAAGACTCACAGTTTAACAGAGTAAACCGAAACAACTTGTTACCTTGATTAAGACTTAAAAACAAAATTATCGGTCTAAAACAACTGGTTACCCTGGGCTGGAAACGCGTGATCTCGAGGCTCTCAAACAGCTACAACAGGTTTCTTGGATTTATGAGAAGAAGCAATATTAATATTGACGTGGCTCAAATGCCTACATCTGCGTTTATAATACAACATTATGTTAAGCCCTCCTGTACCCTGAATGGTGGTGATGATGGAAAGGCAATGGCAAACCAACTTAATTAATTCTTCTGCTGTTTTGAGAGCAGCATGAGTGCTGAGGCTTTTACCATGACTGCACCTCCTTCCAGCATAAGCACAGAAGAGACAGAAGTACTCAAATTATTTAAAGGCTGTAATATTAGAAAAAGCCCTGGCCCTGACCATATTGGAGGAGATGTTCATAAATATTGTGCGGAGGAAGTTTTAAGTCCTCTCTCAACATGAAAAAAGTCCCTACTCTGGAAAACTTCCACAATTGTGCCAGTGCCAAAAATCCCCAGGCCTAAAGAGCCTAACAACTACAGGCCTATTGCATTAACTTCACTGGTAACAAAGTGCTTTGAGCGCCTAGTTAAGAGCTACATTATCTCCAAAAAGCAGCATCTTCTAGACCTTATGCAGTCTTTATCTTCCCTGATGTTCATCCTGTACACAAACTCATGCACCAGCACTTTTCCTAACAGGCATTTGATCAAGTTCTCAACTTTTTTATTGATTGGTGTGTGAAGTTAAACCTTATGTTAAATACCTCTAAAACAAAGGAGATGTTAATTGATTTTAGGAAAGCACAGTCACCTAAACCCACTTTTATGCATGGGGATCCTTTAGATATTGTCACCAAGTATAAATATCTCTGCATGGTGCTTGACCACAAACTTAAATGGGACAGTTGGTCTGACAGTTTAAATACTAAGTCCCAACAAAGAATGTTCTTACTAAGGAAACTGTTGTCTTTTAATGTCAGCAGCAATATACTTCAGATGTTCTCAGTGTTCTCTCCTTTGGCATCATCTGTTGGTTTGGCAACGCCACTGAAACACAAAAAAAGTACATTAGAAAAATAATAATTTTCAGCAAACTATCGGGTATTCCATTCCCAAGTATGGAAAGTATATATAGAAACAGAATATTGAGAAAGCATTGTGGGTAATCAGAAGCACCCTCTTGCCTCCTCATTTGAACTGCTACCCTCAGGATGACAATACAGCATTATCTGTATCTGTTTACCACATGAATTATCTGTATCTGTATCTGTACTCGGACTGGGTGGGGCCTAACCCGGAAGTGGGCAGGATTTAACCAGGAAGTGGGTCGGGTTGTCTTGAAATGGGCGGGGCTTTAACCAGTATGTTATTTTAAGCATGCAATTGATATGGGTTGATCAGAAATTGTTATATTTATTGCTGATTAGAAAACTATTTCCATGACAGCATCAGCTTCAGATTAGTGGTGTTGTCATGGTAACAAACAAACTATATACAGAACAAGTTTTGCAACAATGAATACAACAATGCGGTTGCAATTATGAAGTAAAATGTAATGAACAAGAGTTTTCATACTCAATATAACTTTCTTTTTTTAACTTTTAATTTTTTATGATCAAGTGATCATTTATTTATATTTTTTGGTTCTTTTTTTTTATTTTCACACCAGGTACACTCACCTATAGGATTATTAGGAACACCATACTAATACTGCGTTTGACCCCCTTTCGCCTTCAGAACTGCCTTAATTCTACGTGGCATTGATTCAACAAGGTGCTGAAAGAAATGTTGGCCCATATTGATAGGATAGCATCTTGCAGGTGATGGAGATTTGTGGGATGCACATCCAGGGCACGAAGCTCCCGTTCCATCACATCCCAAGATGCTCTATTGGGTTGAGATCTGGTGACTGTGGGGGCCATATTAGTACAGTGAACTCATTCTCATGTTCAAGAAACCAATTTGAAATGATTCAAGCTTTGGGACATGGTGCATTATCCTGCTGGAAGTAGCCATCAGAGGATGGGTACTTGGTGGCCATAAAGGGATGGACATGGTCAGAAACAATGCTCAGGTACGCCTTGGCATTTAAACGATGCCCAATTGGCACTAAGGCGCCTAAAGTGTGCCAAGAAAACATCCCCCACACCATTACACCACCAGCCTGCACAGTGCTAACAAGGCATGATGGATCCATGTTCTCATTCTGTTTACGCCAAATTCTGACTCTAACATCTGAATGTCTCAACAGATATCGAGATTCATCAGACCAGGCAACATTTTTCCAGGCTTCAACTGTCCAATTTTGGTGAGCTCTTGCAAACTGTAGCCTCTTTTTCCTATTTGTAGTGGAGATGAGTGGTACCCGGTGGGGTCTTCTGCTGTTGTAGCCCATCCACCTCAAGGTTGTGCATGTTGTGGCTTCACAAATGCTTTGCTGCATACCTCGGTTGTAACAAGTGGTTATGTCAGTCAAAGTTGCTCTTCTATCAGCTTGAATCAGTCGGCCCATTCTCCTCTGACCTCTAGCATCAATAAGGCATTTTCGCCCACAGGACTGCCGCATACTGGATGTTTTTCCCTTTTCACACCATTCTTTTTAAACCCTAGAAATGGTTGTGCGTGAAAATCCCAGTAACTGAGCAGATTGTGAAATACTCAGACCGGCCTGTCTGGCACCAACGACCATGCCACGCTCAAAATTGCTTAAATCACCTTTCTTTCCCATTCGACATTCATTTTTGGAGTTCAGGAGATATTCTTGACCAGGACCACACCCCTAAATGCACTGAAGTAACTGCCATGTGATTGGTTGATTAGATAATTGCATTAATGAGAAATTGAACAGGTGTTCCTAATAATCCTTTAGGTGAGTGTATGTGTGAGTGTGTGTGAGAGAGAGAGAGAGAGAGAGAGAGAGAGAGAGAGAGAGGGGTTGAAATGTGTTTGTGTATCTTAATTTGTAATATTATTTATTTATACCGCAACTGCCTTTTATTTATTTTTTTATAAAATACAGCAAGAAAGTTTCAGACACTCCAAAAAAGGCAGAGACGCAACGTGAGTCGCATTCTACCAAGCACTATGTCGGAACAAACCCCACGTTTACTAGAAATCTACTGGTTACTAAGTAGGCCTACTAGTTTGACCGAAGTAAAAAACAAACCTGAAGCTTGAAGAAACCCTAAATGTTAACCTGAGTGACTGTGGGAGAGAACTGTGTTCACTTATCCGTGTTCTGAGTGTGTGTGAGTGAGCAGAGCCGGCCGGACACAACAACAGAAGGAATCTGTATGTGTGTAGGGAGGGGCGCTGGGACTAGCCTATTACAGAATAATATAGGGGAGGGGCGCTGTGACTAGCACTGTGACTAGCCTATCACAGAACGCAGACACAGTCAATGAAGAGTTTTATTCAATTTGAGTACAGATATTGACTCACATTACTCGTATAATACTTGTACTTGGCAAAAGTGCTTTATCCGTACCGGATACTCGATTCAGCCAAGTATCCTTCTCATCCCTAGCTCCAATGTTTAAAAAAAATAGATCCAAGCTCTCCTTTGTTCCACAGGCCATCAAACTCCTTAATAGTGAAGGTTCTGTACGATAATAGGCAGATTTGGTTTATTTACTTTTTATTTCCCTTTCTCCCAGCTGGTCTGGAACCCTATCCCCTCCCCTCCCCCATAGGGCTTTGCTCTATGTTATGAGTGGTAATGTATACATGTTATGGTTTTTTCTTCTTCCTTGTCTTGTCTGTCCTAATGCTGTTTTAAATACCATGTGATGTATTTTACCGCAACATAATTTCCCCATGGGGACAATAAACATGAACGAATAAACAAACAAACGAACGAATGAACATGCATAGGTTTTCGGACAACACTGCAATTGTGGGGTGTATCAGGGATGGACAGGAGTACGAGTACCGGAACCTGGTGGATGACTTTGTGCAATGGTGCAGCCTCAACCATCTGCAGCTAAACTCAACAAAGACCAAAGAGTTGGCGGTGGATTTCGGAAGATGTAAACCACACAACACCAGTCTCCATTGAAGGGGTCAATGTGGAGTTGGTTAGCACATATAAGTACCTGGGGGTACACATGGACAATAAACTGGACTGGTCAGCCAACACGGATGCGCTGTATCGCAAAGGGAAGAGTCAGCTACTTGAGGAGGCTGCGGTCATTCAATGTCTGCATTAAGCTCCTCAGAATGATTTACCAGTCAGTCATTGCCAGTGTCCTGTTTTATGCTGTGGCGTGCTGGGGAGGCAGTATTAAGAAGAGAGACGCTGGGCAACTGAACAAGCTGGTAAAAAAAGCTGGCTCTGTTGTTGCCATTGAGCTGTCGTCACTTACAGCAACTGCAGAGAAACGGACAATGAGTAGGATGCTGGCTATCATGGACAACCACCCACTACACAGCACGTTCTTTAAACAGAGGAGCATGTTCGGTGGCAGACTTCTGTCACTGTCATACTCAAATGACAGATTAAGCAGGTCCTTTGTTCCCAGGGCCATCCAGCTCTTCAATACAACACAAGGGGTGATGGGAGTAATTGACTTTTCAGCATGAGCCTGTCCCTCTCACCCCCTACTATCATATTACTTGTCTGCTGTTTGTTCTCTCTTAGTTATGTGTCATTGTCATTTTATTTATTGTGGCCTGCCTTTGTCACTAGATTCATCACGCAATCAGAAACATATTCCTGGCGATTGTCAAATCGTTTCCCAGATCTACTGCAGAGAAAATGTTTGTCTAATGGCGTTTTTCCAACGCGGATCTACTCGCCTCGCCTTGACTCGCCTTTTTTGGTTTTCCATTACGAAAAAAAGTCCCTGGGACCTGCTACCAGGTACTTTTTTTAGTACTACCTCAGTCGAGGTTCCAAGCGAGCTGAGGCGATACCAAAAGGTGACGGGACAACCTGCAGATTACTGATTACAGAGAATCGTCACTAATCACTGCATCATCAGCAAACAAGAGTGCGGAGTGTGTCCAGAACAAACGCGCCATATTTAAAAAAATTCTAGCCAGACACCAACAGAGCATCTACTCTCTGCACTATTGTCACTTTTCAACAATTCATTATGGAAAGCCGCAAAACCACACCATGGTCAACCAAGGAGGTGAAGACATTTTTGTTTCTGGTTGCGGATGAGCTGATCCAGCGAGAGCTAGATGGGGCGACACGGAATGAGAAGGTTTACAAACAGGTCTCTGAACTGATGTGCTCACATGGCTACAACCGCACTTTCCAGCAGTGCATTTCCATATTATTTTTTTACTTGTGTGAAAAATTAAAAAAACGCAGTAAGCTCACATGTAAAGCTGAATGTCATGAAGATGAGATGTCTGATAGCTGAAGACAACCCAGACATGCTGATTTAACTTTCTGTGTGCAAAGGCAACTGGTTTAGCATCATATTGAAAGCTAACTCTTCTAGTCTGTAGTCCGGGAGTCTATTCTGTGCTTAAATTAATATACTTGCATACAATATTTTTTAATTTTTGCAAGCCCCAATATCTCAGGTTATCTCCTGAAACCTCCCAAGACAAAGCTCCGTACTATGGGAGAACGGGCTTTCTGCTTAGTGGCTCCCAGACTGTGGAATGCTCTCCCGGACCACCTGAGGACGCAACAGACTGTGGATGATTTTAAACGTGGCCTTAAAACCCACCGTTTTAGGAGAGCTTTTGACTGATCTCTTGCCCTTCCTTATTGTTTTTATTTTATTTTTATTTTTTATTTTCACACTCAACAAGTGTTTTATTTTAGCACTTACCTGTTTTTATCATGCAGCACTTTGGGATTTGTGCAAATATAAAGTGCAATACAAATTAAATTTATTATTATTATTATTATTACAATTTTCTTTTTGTTTGTCCAGGCCGGAGGAAACGACCTAGGGAGCAGGAGCACCTGGCTGTCCTGAGGGACATGCATGAGTCAGATCAGGAGCAGCGGGAGCACCATTTCGAACAGCATGAGCACCATTTCTGGATGGTGATCGCATCCAGGCAAGAGAGCAGGAAGCAGCCTTGAGAAGGGAAGAGATAGCTGGAACTGCAGCCTTCAATGAGGCCTTCCTTGGGACTCTGAGCCAGCTTGTGCAGGCCATGCACAGCAAGCGGGACCCTGTTCCTCCACCCCTGGACAGTACACCATTATGGAAAAACTCACCCCAGACTGTGCAATATTTTACATTTAATACATTACATCATAGCTACCTCCTATATTTTGTGCACCTTACCACCCCACCTTTTTTCTTTGCATTACTTCCTGAAGTATATATTTGTTGGCACTAAAAAAGGAGTTTCTTTTAATCTTTGAACACTTTATTTTTCCATTTACAAAGCTGTGTATTTTGCCTTATGTACATAATGTTTGTTTTTGCATTCTTGCACATTTGTTAAATAAACCTTTTTAAGTAATTGAATGTTTCTTTCATTGTGGTTCTATATTAGGGCTTTTGTATGTTGTTTACAATATTGTACACTTACTTACATCAAAACCTCCCGTACATCCCTACCTTCTTCCTCTGCACCCTGTGACAGTGTGACCACCGGCTCTGCTGGCCCAGATGCATCCCAGTCATTGTCATACGCCTCTCCATGACTCTCACAAAGATTATGCAAAGCACAGCAGGTCAGAACCAAAGATTTCACCAGTTTTACATCACAGTCATTTCTTTTCATAAGGCAACGCCACCTTCCCTTCAGTCTACCAAAAGCATTTTCAACAACAACCCGTGTCCTGCAGATTTTCTTGTTGTAAATCTGCTGTTCTGCTGAGAGGTGTCCAGTGTCATTGAATGGTTTTAAGAGCCAGTTCTGCAAAGGATAGGCAGAATCCCCCAGGGTGTAGTAGCCAGCATTAAACCCACCAATGTTCCTGGTGAAAGCAGGAAAGAAGTTGCCACGGCTCGCTAACTCCCACAATTGGGACAGTCTCAAAACACGAGCATCATGGAAGCTGCCAGGCAGTCCTGCAAACACGTTCCAGAACAGTCCCTTTCCATCAACAACACCTTGAAGGATGATGGAGTGCCACCCTTTACGGTTAAAATACTCTTGTGGTACTCTTATGGTGCTATGATGGGTATGTGTGATCCATCAATAGCACCAACACATTGTGGGATCCCCCATCTGCTCTCAGTGTAGGCAGCCATTTCTGCAAACTTCTCCTGGTCTGGGAAACAAATTAGTTCTGGCACCAACAACATCTCTGCAGCAGCAGCAAACTCTTAAAGACACCGGCACACAGTCCAAAAAGATTGCCGGTCGCAAACTTCCACAATGCCATGGCCAATTTCTTCTTTAGCGGTACACATTTACGGGAGGTTGTGTCCTGTCTCTCCATCACTGGACGCATTTTGTTGCATAGGCAGGTAAATGTTTCTTTGGACAAACACACGAATTCCCAAACTTTCCTGTTTTTTTCAGCAGGGATTTTTGTTGCTGCCGTTAGCTTCTTTTGAAACAAAAATTTTCTTCTGCCTGTGGCAAGTAGCCACATGCCGAGAATCAAAAACAACACACCTTCGACGTGCTCCATTGTGTGTAAAAAACAAGATGTGTAGCTGTTGCGAGTCGCGTTGAAAATTACGTCATGGCAGTTTCCGGCTGTATAGTTATGGTGACCAGCCACGCTAAGGCGGCACTAAATCTGCAATGGAAAACGGACGCACAGTGCGTCGAGTCAAGTAGAGACGAGACGAGTCAAGCTGTTACCAGCAGTGGAAAAACGGCATAAGTAAGCACCACATTACAGCCACCTACAAAAAAATAAATAAAAAGAATATAATCGTTAAAATTCGGGTCGAGCTGGTTATGATCTTGTGGCAAAAATATAACACACACAAATCTGCAGCTCTACACAGTGAGCTATCATAGCTCTACATTATATTTCTTCCAGTCATGTATTTATCAACTACGTTAGCAACCAGGTAACATTTTATTTTTAGCTGATCTGAAACAACTGGTTACCTGGGCTTAGTTTAGGAAATAACAGATGATAGTACGGCCATACTACTACTTTATCACAGCCACTTACCTATTAAGCTACACATTGTGACTGATAAACATTTTTTAACTGTAACGATGACTAGTAGTCAAATATTGTCAAAATACACAAAAGTGGTAATACACAACACAGTTTGAATGCATGGTCTTAATGATTTACATTCTCTCTCCTTTTGTGTAGCCTATATGGTATGGGATATATACCTCTGAAATTGCAAAACAAAGGCTTGTAATACAGTGTTACTTGAGTATTGTGTCTTCAATTGAATCATTCCACCCAAACTGATATAAAGTTTGGAAATCAAACTCCGAGACAGCAAAGTAGCTATTGATATTCTGTCAGGTAATGTCCAGGTAATTAATAAAAATAATTCTAACAGCCCCATGTAATGTCCGATTCACTCAAGATTGAGCAGGAATGCTCAAGTTGCTATGCAGAACAACTGTGTTATATTTGGTGGCAATCAGAAAAAATCTTGGCCAGATACACAACTTCCTGTTTCAACAGCCGCCTACAGGAAGAAAAAAATATATAATAAAAGAAATAAAAGAAATTCTAACGGCGCCATCTGATGGCCTATTGACTCAAAATTTGGCATGGATGCTCACACCGCTATCCGGGACAACTGCCTCATGTTTGGTGGCAATCGGAATAAATCTTGGCCAGATATGCAACTTCCTCTTTCAAGAACCCTGACAGGAAGTTGGTGTTTGTGGGCGCCAATTTTTGTGAGTTTTCGTAAATATTGAGGCAGTCAAAAATGTGCCCAAGTGCTAAATCCACTTAAGGGGGCGCTATAGAGCAACCATACCACTCTCAAGCCTAAATTTGTATTCAGATGAAAGAGTTTCATATTCTGCACATGGCTGCAAGATTTTGAGAGTTTTCATAGATCCTTTCATAGATCCTAAGATTCCAGATGATACGCATGATCCCTCAAAAATTGGTTCAATAAATTATGAAATTTTTTTTGTCAGGGTGCACGTTAGGGGGCGCTATGGAGCACTCTGTCATCGCCCGAGCCCAATCACTACAGAATTCTGTCATTTTTTATAGGTCTGACAGGTGTGCAAGTTTTTGCGAATTTTACAACACGATAAAGCCCTCAAAAATGACAAAGAATGTGCGGAATAATAATAATCCCTACAAAACCAATAAGTTCCTTGCACTTCGTGCTAGGACACCGGTGATGCCCTAGCACTCGTGCTCGGGCCCTAATAATTTAGTTTAGGCTATGCCCAGTGCCTAGACTTGGTCCATACTCTGAATTCTTATTTGAATTTGCAGAGTTTTTGTCAAATTTAGTGCTAAAAACAGACAAAGTTGTTATTGTAGGGGATTTTAATATTCATGTGGACGATGAGAATGATAGCCTTTGTACTGCGTTTATCTCTCTTTTAGATTCTATTGGCTTCTCTCAAAGTGTTCATAAACTTCCTCACCGTTTTAACCACACCCTCGATCTTGTTCTGGTATATGGTGTTGAAATTGAATATTTAATAGTGTTCCCACAGAATCCCTTTCTATCCGACCACTGCTTGATTACTTTTGAGTTTATATTGCTGAACTACACGCCATTAGTGTTAACATGTTATTTCCCCTCAGCACTGTTCACTACGACAGAAGGTTTTTCCCTGTGTGTGCGGATTAGCGCATGCGTGGGAGGGAGTTGGTTGTGCGGTTGATGGCGGACATGTGTGTCTATGCTAGCTGTGCACTTAATAAAAGTTTGAACTGAGTAAACGTTGTGTTTACTATGAGTAACATTGGTAGCAGAGGATGGTTATAAGATGGCAGCTAGTTATAAAGTTCCGCCGAAGTTTGATGAAGCCAAACCATACGAGTGTTGGAAAAATGAAGTCAATATCTGGACGAGGGTTACCGACCTCGACAAGACGAAACAAGCCCTTGCTGTTGCCTTGGGACTTGAGGGGAGAGCTCATGAAACAGCGATGGAAATACCCGCGGAAGAGTTGGACAGTGAAGACAGTATGGAAACGTTGTTAGCTAAACTGGACGACGTGTTCTTAAAGGAAGAAAAGGACCGCGCATACGAAGCCTATTCTTACTTTGATGGCATAACGAAAGCTAGTTCAGTTTCTATGACGGACTACATAATTGACTTCGAACAGCGATACAACCGGATGAAAAAGTATAATATGACGCTTCCTGATGCTATACTGGCTTTTAAGCTGTTGGACACGGCCTGTCTCGACGAGAAAAGCAGACAACTAGCACTGACTGCTTGCACGGAGTTGAAGTTCTCCTCCATGAAGTCGGCTCTAAAAAGGATCTTTGGAGGGAAAACGACAGGTTCATTAAACGGAATACAAATGAACCAGGACGTGACGTTTTTCACAGAACAAAGACCGCAAGGAAGAGGAAAACGCAACACAACATGGCAAAGTGGACAACTAAGGCAGCCATTACCGGGGACTAATCCACTGGATAAGTTTGGTAAGAGATCCAGATGTGCTATTTGCCAATGCACGTTTCATTGGGCTAAAGACTGTCCTCACAAGAAAACTGAACAAGTAAGAATAACTGAAGATGCGAATGTAGAGGAATGTAACATTACATTGTTTACAAAGGCCTCCATGTCAGATGCTGAGATATTTATGACTGAATCATTGGAATCTGCGATTATTGACACTGCCTGTACCCGTACTGTGTGTGGGGAGAAATGGCTGGAAAGCTATCTTGACCTTACCCTAGATCAAGTGAACAGATTGATGCAAACAGAAACTCCTAGTTGCAGACCTTTTTGGTTTGGAGATGGCAATCTGGTGTATTCCACAAGAAATGTTAAACTACCAGCTAAAATAGGACTAACAAGATGCCACATTGAAACTGAAGTTGTCAAAGTTGACATTCCACTTCTGCTAAGTAAAACGTCCCTTAAAAAAGCAGGGACCATTTTGGACATGGAAAAGGACAGTGCAGTGATGTTCAAGCAATCCATACCTCTTGAATTCACTAGCTCTGGACATTACTGTGTTGACATCAGAGACAGAGAAACTGGGAAAGGTACAACTGAAGTACAAGTCCTAACAGTAACAGAAAATATGTCCCCAGATGAGAAACACAAAGTCCTTCTGAAGCTCCATAAAACAGTTTGGTCACGCATCTGCAGACAGACTACTCATTCGCAGTTCAGGGAACAAGGACAAAGAATGCTTTACTGTCTTGCAACAAATAGTATATGACTGATGTATGTCAGAAGTACAAAAAAACAAAGCCAAAGCCTGCTGTGGGCCTGCCCTTAGCTTCGGAATATAACGAGACAGTGGCCATGGACCTGCATGAGTTGGAACCAGGTTTATGGTATCTTCACATCATCGACCACTTCACACGTTTCAGCGCAGGAAACATTGTGAAAACAAAGAAGTCGTCAGAAATTGTCAACTCCTTCATTCACACTCTGATTAGTGTCCATGGCGCACCTCAGAGGCTGTACAGTGACAATGGTGGAGAATTCAACAACGAAGAGATCAGAGACATGGCTGAAAACTTTAACATTGAGACAAAAACTACAGCAGGATACAGTCCCTGGAGCAACGGACTGCTCGAGAGACATAAACAAACACTAACTGAGATCATCCAGAAGGTCAAACGAGAGAATGGATGTGACTGGCACACTGCCCTTGACTGGGCCCTCATGGCTAAGAACAGTATGCTGAATGTTCAGGGATACAGTCCTTATCAATTAGTGTTTGGACAGAATCCTAACCTTCCATCTGTATTAGTTGATAAACTACCTGCCCTAGAGGGTACCACCATGAGTGCTAGAGTAGGAGAACACATTTCAGCTTTATGCTTCTAGGAAAGTATTCACAGAAGCAGAGTCTTCTGAGCGGATAAGAAGGGCAATAAAAAAGCAGCTCAGGCCCACAGATGACATGTATGTGACAGGAAACAAGGTATATTATAAAAGAGCAGACTGTCCTGAGTGGAAGGGACCAGGGATAGTTATTGGTCAGGATGGAGCTGTTGTATTTGTACGACATGGGGGGATTCTAGTTAGAGTGCACCAATCCAGGCTCTGTAAGGTTAACACACAGGAGTCTCAGGATAAGCCGATTGTGCAAGACAGCAGAGAAACAACAAGCAAGAAAGGCAGTTTAAACAATGTAGCAGAAAACTCAGATGAAGAAGAAAATACAGGCAGCACACACAACACCAGTGACACACAACACTAGTGACAGGGGGAAGAATACAGAAGAAGTGGTTCATCCTACAATGACACAAAGTGAAACAGATCACAATGTTGGTGTTAACTCTCTCTTCTACTGGTGTAAAGTTAAAAACAGGTCAGACTGTAACATTTATGAAACCTGATGATAGTCGTCTACAGAGAGCCAAGGTCTTAGGCAGAGCAGGCAAGGCTTCTGGAAGGCACAAAAATTGGTTTAATCTACAACATGTTAAACCTGATGGCAGTGATGGGCAAAAGGAGTCAGTTGATATGTCAAGTGTTGATAATCTTAAAATAGAGTCAGAAATGGAGAATGATATACTCATAACAAAAGACATTTCATTTGATGCAGCCAAACAGGAGGAAATAATGAGTTGGTACAAAAACAATGTATTTGAGGAAGTTAATGATGCAGGGCAAAAGTGTGTCTCTACCAGATGGGTCTGTAGTCTTAAGGAAACTCCTAATGGTATAGTGCCAAAAGCACGTCTCGTAGCCAGGGGTTTTGAAGAGATGAATATTCACGAGCTGCAGAAAGATTCCCCAACCTGTGCTTCTGAGTCTCTCAGATTATTATTAGCAGTAATATGTCAAAATAAGTGGCAAGTCAATTCTATGGACATCAAGTCTGCTTTCTTACAGGGCATGCAGTTGTCCAGAGAAATCTATGTCCCGCCCCCTCCTGAAGCAGACAAAGGAAATATTCTGTGGAAACTAAACAAATGTGTCTATGGCCTTGCAGATGCATCACTGTATTGGTACAACAAAGTGGAAGACATAATGCTGAGTACAGGTGGCAAAATGTCTCAGGTAGATCCAGCAGTATTTTATTGGTTGGATGAACAGTGTAAAGTGACTGGAGTACTCGCATGTCATGTTGATGACTTCCTTTGGGCAGGCTCGGAAACTTTCTCAACAGAAGTGATCCCTACGCTGAAGTCTGCATTCCATGTTGGGCGTGAGGAACATAAAAATTTCTGCTATGTGGGAATGGACTTTGTTAGTAATAATGGGGTAGTTCATGTACATCAGCATAGTTACATTGAAAACCTACAGCCAATCCAGCTGCAAGCAGCACGTGCTGTGCAGAGAGATGCCTCTCTTAATGAAACTGAAAATGAGCAGCTTAGGTCAAAAATAGGACAGATACTATGGGTTGCAAAACAAACCAGACCAGACATTATGTTTGATGCAAGCAGCTTAGCGTCAAATATAAAAGATGCCACAGTCCAGTCTATTCATGAGACTAATAAGATTCTCAGAAAGCTTAAATCTGAAAAGGTGTCTCTCAGGTTTCAGCGTTTGGGAAACAGTGATGCTCTACATATTACTGTTTTCAGTGATGCTTCTCTTGGAAATCTCCCTGACGGGGGTACACGGGGGTACATTGATTGGTCTAATGGGAGAAGGAGGGAAGTTTTCTCCTCTCTGTTGGCAATCTAAGAGAATTAGACGTGTCGTGAGGAGTACTCTGGCAGGGGAAATTCTGGCCATTTCAGATGGAATAGACAATGCTGTTTTTCTGGCTACCCTCTTTTCTGAACTCACAAGTGGAAATGCAGAACAGAATGCTCATCCATTGATCTGTGTGACAGACAATCACTCTCTGTTTGATGCTCTCAAGTCAACAAAACAGGTCACTGAAAAACGACTGAGGCTGGAAATAAGCAGCATAAAGGAGCTCATACAGACTAAGAAGATAAGGAAAGTGCTCTGGTCAGAAACAAAAACTCAACTCGCTGCCTGTCTTACCAAAAACGGAGCATCAGCTCTGGTGCTGTTAAAAGTACTCAATGAGGGTCTGTGGTGCTATTGAAAGCACTCATTTAAGGACTGAACACAAAGCTTAGAACAAAAGGACATTTTAAAAGCAAACATTTTATTTTCACATGTAACAGTTTCATTTTAAGTTGTAATAACAGTGGCCACTGTGGGTATATTTCTTTATATACGTAAAACATTTCTTTGTATTCTCGTAATTGTTTAAAGTATAGGGAGATTGTTAACATGTTATTTCCCCTCAACACTGTTCACTAAGACAGAAGGTTTTTCCCTGTGTGTGCGGATTAGCGCATGCGTGGGAGGGAGTTGGTTGTGCGGTTGATGGCGGACATGTGTGTCTATGCTAGCTGTGCACTTAATAAAAGTTTGAACTGAGTAAACGTCGTGTTTACTATGAGTAACAATTAGCATTTAATTCATTACCAAGTGACAAAGTAACGGAGGACTCCTATGCTATTAGTCCCTCCCAAATCGATCATTTTGTTGATAGTGCAGCAGGCTCGCTGCGAATGACACTCGACTCTGTTGCCCCTCTAAAAAAGAAGATAATAAAACAAAGATGGTTAGCTCTATGGTATAACACTGAAACTCGCAAATTAAAGCAAATATCACAAAAACTTGAGAAGATTTGGCGTTCCACCAAACTGGAAAATTCTCATTTAATCTGGCAAGGTAGTCTTAAAACATATAGGAAGGCCCTCCGTAATGCCAGAGCAGCGTACTACTCGTCATTAATAGAGGAAAATAGGAACAACCCCAGGTTTCTTTTCAGCACTGTAGCCAGGCTAACGGAAGGTCACAGCTCTACTGAGCCAAGTATTCCCATAGCTCTTAGTAGTAACGACTTTATGAGGTTCTTCAATGATACAATTATAACTATTAGAAGCAAAATTCACCAAGACCTGCCTTTAACTGGCACTGACTTATCTCTAAACTCAGGAACCGCAGAAACCTCTGTAAAACCAGATGTATGTTTAGACTGCTTTGCTTCATTTGATCCATCCCGACTAGGTTACTTAAAGAAGTTTACCCTTAGTCAACACTTCTCTACTAGATATAACCAATTTGTATTTATCAACAGGCTATGTACCACAGCACTTTAAAGTAGCTGTAATTAAACCTCTTCTTAAAAAGACCAACCTTGATCCAGATGTTTTAGCCAACTATAGACCTATATCCAACCTTCCATTTCTCTCTAAGATTCTTGAGAAAGTAGTCGCCAAACAGCTGTGTGACTTTCTGCATAGCAACAGCTTATTTGAGGATTTTCAGTCAGGATTTAGAGTTCATCATAGCACAGAGACAGCACTTGTGAAAATTACTAATGACCTCCTAATTGCATCAGACAAAGGACTTATCTCTGTACAGGTGTTATTAGATCTTAGTGCTGCATTTGATACCATTGACCACCATATCATATTACAGAGATTGGAACATTTTATTGGCATTAAAGGGACTGCTCTAAGCTGGTTTAAGTCTTATTTATCAGATCTATCTCAGTTTGTCCATGTTAACGATGAATCCTCTGTGCACGCCAAAGTTAGTCATGGAGTCCCACAAGGATCTGTGCTCGGTCCGATCCTGTTCACTTTATATATGCTTCCTTTAGGCAATATTATCAGGAAGCACTCCATAAACTTTCATTGTTATGCAGATGATACTCAATTATATCTATCAATCAAGCCAAATGAAACTAATCAGTTAGCTAAACTTTAAATGTGCCTTCAGGATATTAAAACCTGGATGAGCTGTAATTTTCTAATGTTAAACTCAGATAAAACTGAAGTTATTGCTCTGGGACCCAAGCACTTCCGTGACGCATTATCCAAAGAGATAGTTACTCTGGATGGCATCACTCTGGCCTCCAGCACCACTGTGAGGAATCTTGGAGTTATCTTTGATCAGGATATGTCCTTTAATTCCCACATAAAGCAAATTTCAAGGATTGCCTTTTTTCACCTACGTAATATTGCAAAAATCAGGAATATCCTGTCTAAAAATGATGCGGAAAAACTAGTCCATGCATTTGTTACTTCTAGGCTGGATTACTGCAATTCTTTATTATCAGGATGCTCAAAAAAGTCCATAAAGTCTCTTCAGCTGGTCCAGAATGCTGCAGCACGTGTTCTGACAGGAACCAGGAAAAGACATCACATCTCTCCTGTTTTAGCTTCTCTGCATTGGCTTCCTGTAAAATCCAGAATAGAATTTAAAATCCTTCTTCTCACCTACAAAGCTCTTCATGATCAGGCACCATCTTATCTTAAAGAGCTCATAGTACCTTACAACCCTACAAGAGCACTGCGCTCCCAGAATGCAGGGTTACTTGTGGTTCCTAGAGTCTCTAAAAGTAGAACGGGAGCCAGAGCGTTCAGCTATCAGGCTCCTCTCCTGTGGAACCAGGTTCCAGTTTGGGTTCGGGAGGCAGACACCGTCTCCACATTTAAGAGTAGACTCAAGACTTTCCTTTTTGATAATGCTTATAGTTAGAGCATAGAATTGAATATTGTTAGGGAGTGAGGAGTCGCAGCGTCCGCCTAACCCGGCCCACCTGCTTCTCATCATAGTTGTCAGATCTATCTATCTATCATATAATCCAGAATATAATAAAACTAAAGGGAGACTTGGCATACAGCCCGATCCGGTCTCAAGCTCAATGCTGATGCTGTCATGTAAATAGTTTTCTAATCAACAATAAATTAACAATTTCTGATCAACCCATATCAATTGCATGCTAAAAATAACATACCGGTTAAAGCCTCGCCCATTTCAAGACAACCCCAAGTCCACTTTTGGGTTAGGACCCGCCCAGTCCGAGTACAGATACAGATCATTCAAATGGTTAACAGATTCAGATAATGCTGTACTCGCTCATCCCTAATTCTTACTACAGTGTCCAGTGATGTTTGTCAAAAACTGTTCCAATTAGAACATCATAGGCCATTGGGTCAATCTGACAACATACAAAATGAGTAAATACTTGTATGTATTGTAACCATTTATGAACAGAATTTGAAATCCCCTGAATGATCCTTGCCACCTCACAGTCATCTCAATTAAGTCAACAAGAAAGAACTTTCTTAGTTTTTTCTTGTTACTTTAGAATGATACCGTGGATAAATGCATTCAAAATATATTTAAGCATGTACATGACAATCCTTAATGAATGCATTTACCTCACTCTCTACCTGTCTTCCAGGGGCCAGATTCTGCAGGTCTCTGGCAAACAATGTATAGGGACCTTGCTCCACAGCACCCCTTGCTTTTTTCCAGAAGAGGCCTTTACTACAAATCAAGATCAACATGCCATGCATTTCTTTCATTTAGCTGGCTTCACTAACCTCCAGCATTAACCTGTGTCAACCCAGGGTTTCCCAATCCAGCGACGCACACTTTCACATAAAAGAGGCGGTGTTGCACCGCCCCATATTTTACATTGGTGGAGCAAACTATAATTCTACATAAACATGTAGAACACAAGCTATGTTTCCATCCCTACATTTTTACGGTAAGCATGTCTCATTTCTGGTGTTCCAATCTCACGGACGCTATTTTTCTGCTCCAGCAAAAACTTACTGAATTCTGCTTCATTGTTTAAATCTGGTGGCTAAGTGCCTGAAATTGGTGATAAGTGTTGTGCATTAAACTACACTTGCTTTGCTTAGAGCCTGCATCAATGGGGCATAGGCATAAGCTGCTTTTCTGTTCCAGGAAAAACTTACTCAACACTGAAACTGCTTAAATCTGTTTGATATTATCTCTAGAAACAATAATAATTCACGTGCTTTGTTTGCTACTGTCGATAGGTTAACAAACCCTCCAGTACCAGTAGCATCTGAACTTTTATCTTCCAAGGCCTGCAATGACTTTGCCTCCTTCTTCAAAGAAAAAATTCAAAAGATTAGACAAACAGTTAGTGCCTCCATATCAAGTACAGGATGTGTGTTGTCACAGTGTTCAAGCAGAACTAGTTCCAATATGACTGAGTTTCATGCGATTAACCATAAAAACCTGGAGGACATTATACAACATCTGAAAACTTCCTCCTGTTGCCTTGATATTCTACCAACGGGTGTTTTCAAAAATGTCTTGAATTGTTTGTCTTCTGATCTTCTACAGATTGTGAACACATCTCTTCTTTCAGGAATATTTCCACAGGCCCTGAAAACTGCAGTAATCAAGCCACTCTTAAAAAAGAACAATCTAGACACATCCCTAATGAGCAACTATAGGCCAATATCAAACCTTCCGTTCTTAAGTAAAATCATTGAAAAAGCAGTTTTTCAACAACTCAATTATTTCTTGTCACTAAACAACAGCTTTGATACCTTTCAGTCGGGCTTCCGACCACACCACAGCACTGAGACGGCTCTCGTTAAGGTCTTTAATGACATCCACCTTAACACAGATAATGGCAAAATTTCAGTCTTAGTATTACTTGATCTCAGTGCTGCATTTGATACGGTCGACCACGACATATTACTAGACCGATTGGAAAACTGGGTTGGTCTTTCTGGCTCAGTACTAAACTGGTTTGAATCTTACTTACAGAATAGGGATTACTTTGCTTCCACTGGCTCAGATTATGGAAAACAACAAAATAAGTTACCATAGTTATTCTGGATGACACACTGTTTAACATCTACATGCTTCCACTGGCTCAGATTATGGAAAACAACAAAATAAGTTACTAAGTGTATTGAACAAATTAACGGCTGGATGTGCCAAACACTTTCTGAAAAATTAAATGATGGCCAAAACTGAGGTGGTTGTTTTTGGAGCAAAAGAGGAAAGATTAAAAGTTTGCGCTCAGCTTCAAACAACAATGTTAAAAACAACAGACAAAGCCAGAAATCTTGGTGTAATCATGGACTCTGACCTGAATTTTAACAGCCATATAAAGACAATTACAAAGTCAGCCTATTATCACCTTAAGAATATATCAAGGGTTAAAGGACTTATGTGTCAACAGGATTTGGAAAAACTTGTCCATGCTTTCATCTTCAGTAGACTTGACTACTGTAACGGGTCTTTACAGGTCTCCCTAAAAATCAATCAGACAGCTGCAGCTGATTCAGAACGCTGCTGCTCGAGTCCTCACTAAGACCAAGAGACTGGATCACATCACTCCAGTTCTGAAGTCCTTACACTGGCTTCCTGTGCCCCAAAGAATTGATTTCAAAGTTCTTTTGCTAGTTTATAAATCACTAAACGGTTTAGGGCCAAAATACATTTCTGATCTGCTAGTACACTATGACCCCCCCAGACCTCTAAGGTCATCTGGGACAGGTCTACTGTCTGTTCCTAGAGTCAGAACTAAACAGGGGAAGCAGCGTTCAGTTTCTATGCTCCTCATATCTGGAATAAACTCCCAGAAACCTGCAGGTCTGCTGCTACTCTTAGTTCTTTTAAATCAATGCTGAAGACCTTTCTTTTCGATGTTGCCTTTCTTTAAATTATGTTCATTTCTTTCTTTTATACTGCACTGTAACTTTTATTCTTGTGTTTTATTTGTTTTTATATATATATATATATATATATATATATATTTTTTTTTAAACTGTTTCTTCTGTGTTTTATCGGTTTTATTTTCTTTTAACTGTATTTGTGTAAAGCACTTTGAATTGCCCTGTTGCTGAAATGTGCTATATAAATAAAGCTGCCTTGCCTTGCCTGCCTTGCCTTAAATCTGTTGGCTAAGTGCCTGATTATTTTTGTATTTAAACACTTGTTATACTCAAGCACTTGTAGTTTCCTTATCCTACAACGACTCCTTCGCTGATCTCAATTATTAGAACGTTGTTAGCTACTCTAGCTTAGCCATTAGCAATGGCAATTGCTGTCTCTTGCTCTGTGTCAAATGTTTAGCTATTACTCTGCCTCCTTTAGTGATGAAAGTACATGCTAAAGATAACCGTGCATACAGTAAGATCATACTTCCTGTAGGTGATGATACCTGATTACGCAAATCGGAGATCACTAAAATTAATGTTGAGTCACTTTGTGCATGTGCAAAGACAATGTCAGATGCGTGTGAGTGAGCAGAGTGTGTGTGTGTGTGTGTGTGTGTGTGTGTGTGTGTGTGTGTGTGTGTGTGTGTGTGTGTGTGTGCGCTCTGCCTATCACAGAACGCTACGCAGTCAGCCACCCAATAGGATTTTTATTCAATCCGAGCACAGATATTGACTCGTATTACCATGGTCATGGCAAAAGTACCTTATCTGTACAGGATGCTTGTTTCAGCTCTACTCTCTACACCCAGACGAGTTCCTCTACCCCTGAGAGAAAAAGTATGTGAGGAACTAACGAGAATGGAAAACATAGGTGTCATCTCAAAAGTTATTGAACCTACAGCCTGGTGTTCAGGGATGGTGGTTGTTCCTAAACCTTTGAAAGACAAGCTCAGGATCTGCGTGGATCTCATACCACTCAATGCAGCTACTGGCTGTTGACCGAACGCTTGCAATGATGTTGGATGCAAAAGTGTTCACAAAACTGGACGCTCTATCCGGATTTTGGCAAATCCCCATAACACCAGAGTCACGACCCCTCACAACCTTCATCACTCCTTTCAGTAGATACCTCTTTAACCGACTTCCCTTTGGCATTGCATCGGCTCCAGAACACTTTCAAAGACAGATGTTGCAGATGTTTGAGAGTGTTGAGGGCGTGGTATGTCATGCAGATATATGGTGTATAGTCAGAACAGACAGGAACATGACCAACAACTGCATTGTGTCCTCCAGAAAATGCAGGATGAAGGCCTCACTCTAAATGAAAAGTATGAGTTTGCTAAAGAGCGCATTTTTGTCGGTCACAAAATATTGGCAAAAGGCATTGAACCAGAGCCAAACAAAGTTAAAGATGCCAGAGCCGACATGCGTGGAAGATGTGCGCCGCCTGATGGGCATTGCAAACTATCGGGCCAAGTCTGTGCCACAGTTAGCCACCTTCACCACATCACTAAAAGATCTACTTAGAGAGAAAAATGAGTGGATCTGGGGTGTACCTCAACAGAGAGCTTTTCAAAAGCTGAATGAAGAACTGAGCTCGAAAAAAGCACTTGCTCAGTATTCAAACACAAGAGAAACAAGAGTAGCAGCAGTTGCATCAGTGTACGGCATAGGGGCTGTTCTCACAGAGAAACAGACTGATGACTCCTGGCAGCCTGTGACATACATCTTAAGAGGGCTGACGGACACAGAGAAACGCTATGCGCAGATTGAGAAAGAGGCTCTAGCAGTGACATGGGCGTGTGAAAGACTAAACTCTTATGTACAGGGTCTGCACTTCACACTCCTACCAGACCATATACCCCTTGTTCCACTGTTGAGCACCAGAGGTTTGGATGATCTGCCACCCAGGTTTCTGAGGTTCCGTCTGAGACTTTTGAGATACAACTATGATGTTGTCCATGTCCCTGGTAAAAGCCTTATCACTGCAGACACATTGTCAAGAGCTCCACTGAGAGATATGCCTTCTTCTGACTAACGACAACTGGAGAAAGAGGTCCGGGTGTTTGTGGATGCGGGTGTGTCTTCACTCCCTTCTACAGACAAGCGGTTGGAGGAAATCAAGCAAATGTAACAAACAGATGAAACATGCAAAAAAGCGGCACACTACTGTCTAACAGAGTGGCCAGAGAAATGTGGATTTAGACCAGATGTGGCACCCTACTGGCAGGTTAGAATAGAAAAAAAAAAACATTGACCATGACAGAGCATTATTGGCTAACAGAGCCACACCACTGGAGCATGGATTCTCACCAGCGCAGTTACTGATGGGGAGAAACCTGCGCACATCACTACCCCAGTCTTCAGCTAAACTGGATCCTAACTGACCTGAGTTACAGGCTTTTTACAGGAAGGATGAGGAAGGGAGGCGTAAGCAAGCTGCACTCTACAACCTCCACTACGAGCCAGAACACTTCCAGAACTTACCTCTGGACAGAAAGTGTGGATCACCACAGAGGAAGCTCCACAAACTGTGTTGAGAACTGCCAATATGTCAAGGTCATACTTGGTAGAGACTGACAGGGGCATTCTAAGAAGGAACAGAATCCACTTTAGAGCCACAGGGAATCCTCCTGAACAACCAACAGTCACTAGAGTAGGCAGAGTTTCAAAGGCTACAGAGAGACTGCTAAAAGCATGTAGACATGAAGATTGCCTGCCAAGCAGTCTATTGCGTGACTGAGTATGCATACCCGGACAACGCGGCGGACTTGAAGTGTACCCAAAACAGACCGTAGCTGGACACGTCGCCGCAAAGCTAAATTTTTATGACCGGGGGGACTCTGCGTACTCGTACTTGGTGTCACACAATAAAATCCGCTTTAACAAGGCAGCTGGGATCTGGGCCAACTTACCAGGGGACGTTTGCTTGTCCGTGGTTAAGCTAATGATAGGTAGCTGCTTCAGGTGTCCGGCTCAGCTCAACTCGCATTAGCTGTCTGGGAGCGACATAGAATTTCCGTTACTGGCGCTAGATAACGTTACCAGTGAACACATATTGAGAGTGTGGGGCAGAGTTAGCTAGTTAGATATCTTGCTAGCTTTAATAACTAGCTAAGTTTTACTTACTTTAATATTGAACCATTGTACCAGTGCCAGGTTTCAACTTACAGTTTTGTGGCTGAAGTTGGTTCATTCACCGAAGGCTTCAAACGTGGGTCAACTTGTCAGTTGTCGAAAATTTCAATACAGCTTGCATCCGGAATAAAATACTTTAAAAAAAATCTTTCTACGATAAATGCAGATTATCATGCTAATTAATAAAATACTTAAAATTTATTTTGTGTTTTTTTAACTAAACAGTAATCAATCATACAAATTAATAAAATGCTTTCAAAATATCTGTCTACAAGATAAATGCAGACTAGGGGAAACAACAATAACATCCAGAAATCAGCAAACTATAAGCATGGCTAAAATTGTTAGCTAATATTCGCTAACAAATGTCAAGCAACGCTAATGCAGTTTTAAAGGAGGTTTCATCAAATGTACGTTAACATCAGGACAATATTACAGAGACAATATTACAGAGGGTAACTATCACACTTTCAGAGTACACTGAAAAGATGTCTCTGCATTTTGACTGTCTCGGTCTTAGAAATAATAAAGGAACATTTTGTTTTGATGGCATTGTTTTACTCATTTATGGATTTATGTACATTTGAAACAGGAGTTAATTATTTTGATTGAGTAGTCACCTTTTGCAGGCCACATATATTGATGTGCTGAATGTACCATGTGTTGTGAGGATTGTACTTAGTTTTTACAATTGTAAGTTTATTTCAGTAAATGTGCCAAAGCAATTGAGAACATTTTTAATTTTAGTATTGTCATAGTCCATCATGTCCAGTAGATGGTGATGTTTAGCTGTATAGCCAGGAAACGTTGGTTACCAGCTTTGCCAGCCTATAGGGGAGCGGCAGTCAAACAGTACGCCTGTCCCATTAAGATTTAAGGCAGAAGTCAGGTTGTGATTGCACAAAATTTATGCCCAGCTCTGTGCCAGAGGCTGCAAAACAATTATGAACTTTTAAGTATGTTTCTTTGAGCCAGTGACATTTACTACTCTTTTCTTTAACAGTATAATTGACAAGTCAAAAATCAATTATTGCTATTTATCTTTT
This sequence comes from Percina caprodes, assembly GCA_013375575.1. NCBI lineage: Eukaryota > Metazoa > Chordata > Actinopteri > Perciformes > Percidae > Percina > Percina caprodes. Next base: position 2,247,264 of record JABXJD010000076.1, read on the forward strand.
TATATGGTATTTATACAGTTTATATTGATGTCATCCCATCAAATTGTCTAAAGTGAACTGCTGTGTGAGAAAATAAAACTACATTTAAAAATAACTGCTACGTGAGAAAGTATACAACATGATATAACTGTGTTTAATAAAGTTATATGTGCCAACTTAGATTTAGTGTTACACAAAAATTACAGCTTAATTTTTCATCTGATTGATCTTTGATTTAAACACATCTGTGAATAATGTAAGACTTATACTTCAAATATTTTTCCCTAGTGAGGATTAAAGAGGATATCTCATGATAGTGGGGGTAAAGGTTTTTATATACACCTTGGGATGTGGCACAGTAGTGGTTAATTAGCCAAAGCCTTTGTTCTGTAAAACAATTTAACTCCTCCAAAGGAGACATAATGAGCTAGCTGGCTTCTGTCCACAATGCCCAAGGGAATACAAAAATGCATACATACACAAACCAAACACAAACACACACACACACACACACACTTGTGCTTGAATGGTTAATGACCAACCAGATCTTTGGTGACAGGACAGAGCAGAGACCAAAATTAATCAAGGAAGAGGACTAAGTATTTTTGTGTTTTTTATTCCCTTGTAATTCATATTAGAAATGGACTGGAAGCAAAATATGAGTAGGCATTAGCAATGATATAAGGACAAGGAGATAATGAATCATTTTTATGTGGACTGTATTTCTAGCAGGCATGCAGCAATAAGACCCATTGGGTTGGTTTAACGCCTTGAAAAAAGGCAAAACCGTAAAGTTAACACATTAGTGTGAATTATACATAAAGTCTTCTCTTTATAACATATGTGAAGATGATAACTGAAGCCTTCTCATCCTCTAGCCATTTTTTGCAGGATACAAGCAATTAAACCAAATTATGACCATAATTATTTTGACCATGTGATTTATACTTATATTCGTGCAGATTAATTTGCTTTATGCATTCGTCAACCAATCCTAAATAAAAAAGCCCCAAGTTTCAAGTTAAATTAACATTACAACTGCAAGAAATTCAGTTAAAATTAAAGACCAGAATATTAAACTGAGAAAACATCAGACAAAACAAGACACATCTACAGTGTTGTATCCTCTCTTTGCCATAATTATTGATAGAAACACAGTTTGAAAGTTATAATCCTTAAGATTGTAATTATATAAAACCAGATTCAGTAGCATCGTTAGTGCGTAATGTTTTGTCAATATCAACGTCCTTGTCTGGCAACAAGGTTGCATTTTCAGCAGTACCTACTGTTTTTATTAAATAGCTTGCTGTTAACACCCGAAACCACTAGCACACTGTCATATCGACCGATATTTTAAGATTCATAACTTTCACAGCAACATCAAACACTGATGAAAAACTGATACATACTTTGTTATTTTAGCAAAACTTGATAAAAAAAAAAAAATCATAGTCTCTTTGAATAGTGGGAAGCATCAAAGAATGCCATGCATTAATGCTGTCAAGGGAGACTACACATGTTTGCATGGAATCAGATTAGGCCATCATGTTGCCACTTTATGTAATCTGTGTGATTGTGCAGTCATTATTATTCCTCAGTTCTCTGAGGTTTTCTGTAGTTCCAGATAGGTGAGGGCGATGAATAGGCGGCGCTGCCTGTGATGTTTTGTTCAGGTGGCTCCAAAATCTTAGACCTCTGGCTTAGCATCAGGTGTGGTTTGTAATAAGTAGGCCAGTGACTCATGGGGTTTTGTGGTAAGCAGCCCTGCTACGCCCTGGGTAAACCCTGTGGGTTTGTTGTGGTAACCGGCTAAGGTTTGTCCTTTGATCACAGCAGGACTACAAGTGTGTGTCAATATGTGTAATATGACTCTTGTCCAATTTATAGGATGTTAAGTGATATTTAATCAATTAGACATGTAATTTTTCCTACCACCATGTACTAGATAAGGCTTTTGAATGAATATGAGGTAATATTCTCTGGCACCCAGTGATGCAGATTGGATGGTGCTCCTGTGCTTTCTGTGGCTGACTGCTACAGGGTGATTAATGTGTTCATTTCCCATTATTAAAGACTAGAGCAGTGCTGGAGGCTACAGATATAGGGCCTCGTCATAAATCTTAGCCAAATGAACAGTCAAATAATCGCTCATCGGAAATGAAATCTGGGCTCATTAATACTGAAGCCCAGACTGGGGGAAGAGTATAAACACACACACACACACACGCAGGGTTGGGCATCTCATTCTAATGCAGCTACACACCCGCATGAATACACACACATACAGATGCACACAGAATGAGGACTTGAGGGGGCTCTGGTCTGCCACCTTGGCGCACCATTCAACAATGACAGGCTAATCATTAGAGGAGAACACACAGGCTCATTGTGGGTCTTCACCCATGTCTAAGCTTCCACACAGTGAGCAGTGACCCAAAGGTTCAAGACAAAGCAATCACAGCCTCTGACTTGAGCAGTAAATAATAACCTCTGCAACGTTTCACTTTTCATCTCCTTTGACTCCTTTCACAGGTTTTATCAAGGATCCTTACTGGTGTATATTTTGCTCATATTGTAGAAATTAGTTTATTTTTTCCGTTTTGTCTGATAAATAGAAGCCAACAGGTAACGTAATTAAAATGATTATATAAATGTGAAAATGTAATTCCACAATAGTATTATCATTTTCCACAAATGTAGGCAATGAAAATGCAATAATCCTATTATTATTATTATTATTATTATTATTATTATTATTATTAATAATCCTATTATTTATTATTATTTATCTGGCGTCAGCTACAGCAGTAAGGTGTTGTTGCAGGCACAACTCTGGGACCTCAACTCCCAGAGAACCTTTCGAAAAAAAAGTGTCGACTGAATGACGTTATTCTTTCATAAACATGTATTAAAAAAAACAATTACAAGTGATTGTTTGATTCTCACTTTAAAATACTAAATTTTAAATTGAAGTAGATGTTTTTTTCATTTTCATCATCAAAAGGGATGAGAGGAATTATGCTTTATTTTCAATTTTGTATAACAAAAAACAGAATCGGAAAACAGTAAACAGAAACCAAATAATGCCTGGGACACGTTCAATCTTAAAACAGAGTGCACAGTTGTGCTATGGTTTCCTGGGTGAACGACATGTTTCCTCTGAACGGTGGCAAACAGTGTGCAACAACTTTGAGTTATGTTTTCTCTTGTTTGGTGGGTCTGTCTCTTGTTTATTGGCTGTGTGTGATAACCAATCAGCAGAGACATATACAGTGGTGTGAAAAAGTGTTTGCCCCCTTCCTCATTTCCTGTTCCTTTGCATGTTTGTCACACTTAAGTGTTTTGGAACATCAAACCAATTTAAACAATAGTCAAGTAAACACAAAATGCAATTTGTAAATTAAGGTGTTTATTATTAAAGGTGAAAAAAATCCAAACCATCATGGCCCTGTGTGAAAAAGTGATTGCCCCCTAAACCTAATAACTGGTTGGGCCACCCTTAGCAGCAACAACTGCAACCAAGCGTTTGCGATAATGTGCAATGAGGCTTTTACAGCGTCCTGGAGGAATTTTGGCCCACTCATCTTTGCAGAATTGTCCTAATTCAGTTACATTAGAGGGTTTTCGAGCATGAACGGCCTTTTTAAGGTCATACCACAACATCTCAATAGGATTCAGGTCAGGACTTTGGCTAGGCCACTCCAAAGTCTTCATTTTGTTTTTCTTCAGCCATTCGGTGGTGGACTTGCTGGTGTGTTTAGGATCATTGTCCTGCTGCAGAACCCAAGTTCGTTTCAGCTTGAGTACACGAACAGATGGTCGGACATTCTCCTTCAGGATCTCTTGGTAGACAGCAGAATTCATAGTTCCTTTTATTACGGCAAGTCTTCCAGGTCCTGAAGCAGCAAAACAGCCCCAGACCATCACACTACCACCACCATATTTTACTGTTGGTATAATGTTCTTTTTATGAAATGCAGTGTTCCTTCTACGCCAGATATACTTGGACACACACCTTCCAAAGAGTTCCACTTTTGTCTCATCGGTCCACAGAATGTTGTCCCAAAAGTCTTGGGGATCATCAAGATGTGTTGTGGAGAAATTGAGACGAGCTTTGATGTTCTTTTTGCTCAGCAGTGGTTTTCTCCTTGGAACTCTGCCATGCAGGCCATTTTTGCCCAGTCTTTTCCTGATGGTGGAGGCATGAACGCAGACCTTAACTGTGGCAAGTGAGGCCTGCAGTTCTTTGGACGTTGTTGTGGGGTCTTTTGTGACCTCTTGGATGAGTCATCGCTGCGCTCTTGCGGTAATTTTGGGCGGCCGGCCACTCCTGGGAAGGTTCACCACTGTTCCATGTCTTCACCATTTGTGGATAACGGCTCTCACTGTGGTTCGCTGGATTCCCAAAGCTTTGGAAATGGCTTTATAACCCTTTCCAGACTGATAGATCTCAATTACTTTCTTTCTCAATTGTTCCTGAATTTCTTTGGGTCTCGGCATGATGTGTAGCTTTTAAGGATCTTCTGGTGGACCTTACTGTGTCAAGCAGCTCCTATTTAAGTGATGCCTTGATTGTGAACAGGTGTGGCAATAATCAGGCCTGGGTGTGGCTAGAGAAATTGAACTCAGGTGTGGACAACCACAGTTATAGTATGTTTTAACAAGGGGGGCAATCACTTTTTCACACAGGGCCATGATGGTTTGGATTTTTTTTCACCTTTAATAATAAACACCTTCATTTACAAATTGCATTTTGTGTTTACTTGTGTTGTCCTTGACTATTGTTTAAATTGGTTTGATGTTCCGAAACACTTAAGTGTGACAAACATGCAAAGGAACAGGAAATCAGGAAGGGGGCAAACACTTTTTCACACCACTGTATGTAAACTTGTGGTAATAAAAACGCAGAGCGCCCCCTGTTTCAAGCATGTTGCTATATTTTGTCAGGGCTGACAAAAGCCACCAGCACACATCAATTTCCCTTTACTTACCTCAGCCGGGGAGGAAAGACCCAAACCTCCCCTGTGACCTGAGTGCGTGCCTCACATTGCTAATATTATTAGCTGATACAATGTGGCTAACAGTAACCTCTAAACCAACCTGAGCATCAGAATGAGCAGGGAAGAAAAACTCTGAGGCCATACAAAATGTACGCTCTTTATTGCTTAAATAAGGGGGTTGTTGGAGATGCTGCCTTCTCCCGAAAGTAGCGACACGAGCCAGCCCGAGGTGGGAGTAACGTTAGGTGAGCAGGTCTGGAATTGTAAGTGACGGAGGCAGGCTAGATAAGTATTAGTTTAACAGGGTCTAGGCCACATTGCAAAAACACATTGAAAATTGTTGTTACCTGTTTCCTAAATCTTGTATTTTGTTGCTTGCTTGCTTGCTTTCATGGGTGCATGTCTTTAATTGGGATACTATTGATGTGTTAATGTACTTAATGTCTTGCTGCTTCCTTTTGCATGGCTTCCTAATCATCCTTATTTTTGGCGCCCAGATAGCTCAGTTGAACGGGTGGCCATATATTGAGGTTTACTTCTCGGCGCAGCAGGCCCTGGTTTGACTCCAACCTTTGGCCCGTTGCTGCATGTCATTCCCCCTCTTGCTCCCCTTTCATGTATTCAACTGACCTGTCAATTAAAGGCCTCAAATATTTTTTTAAAGAATCCTTATTTTGATGCTGTTGTTGTCTTTATGGCGTTTTGTTGTCTATGTTGGTAAATTTTACCCTGTACTAACGTATTGCTAATGTTAGCTGGCTAACACTGGCACATTTAAAGAAATGTTGGTAATATGCGTTGTTCTAATGAATAAATATATAAAATGAAAATTTGGATTCAGAATAATAAATATTCAGACATAGCCTCAATATTATTTAGTTAAAATAAAAGTTCATCCTACAACTACTGTATAATCCTATCACTATAATTTAAGATTGGTTTGCAAATCTCGGGAACCGTTCATCTGGTCTAGTTGGTTTATAAGTCCAGCAATATATGCGTTTTTTAGTACCTACTCCCTCAAAAAACAAACATTGATTGTTCAGAAAATAGGTATTAGTTTAATTCAAAATCCATGTAGAATGTGCATTGACATATCTTTCTGCTAGGTCTTTAGTCAGAAGGACATAGAATAAAGCCTCATGAAAATGTTTTTATAAATATGTGTTCACTGGAAGCAAAAAGGACAATAGCCTTATCATGGAAAAACTTGCTATCGCTGTGTGTTTAGGGAACTAACTTCTTGTTTACCTCAGGAAAAATTCTTACACTCTTAAGGACATACAGAAGGTATTTCAAAATGTATGGGGTCATTTCATCAATTATAGGACGGACAATGATTTGTCGCGCCCGATGGCCGGGCATGGAACAGTATAGCTGCACCCTCTGCATGACCTAGTTTTTCCTCTTCTGTTATCTGGATTTTATATTAATGTATCTTCTGTGGACCCATGATTACGTGCCTTCTTTGGTTCTTTTTATTTTTTTCATCTTGTTGGTGCGGTTATATGGAGCAGTATGTTTACACTTGTACAACTTGTACACCTTTTTGCACACTTCTCTGTAAAAATATATTGTACATTGACCTGGCCCAATTTCTCAATCATCAGGCATAAATCATTTTTATTTTGGCCACAGACACAATGTCAGTGAGAATTTTGTACTATGGATTCTTCAAGACAAGTAATAAGTTCAAGAATGGGAACATGTAAATTTTACATTTTTCATAGGCAGTCCAGAATGGCTTTTTGATTATTTTAAGTAATAATGCAAAATTATCACCTTAAAATAGTAAATACATACTTGCATCACATAAATTATGAACAGGTAAGGGTTAGACTTGGAATCAAACCTTTTTTTGACTCGGACCTGAACGTCTTTGGACTCGGTCTTGACTAGCCCTGGTCTTGGAGTTGTCTTGGACTTGACAAAGATAGACTTGACAACAGCCCTGGGTCTGAGCCGAGCGTGTCATAAGCAGCAACTTAAAGCCACTTTATAACCGCAGTGGTTACGTCAAAGCAAGTAACTAATACACTTATTTGGAAATTAATTCTTCTGCTGAGTGTATTTTTTATTGGTGTTTAAGATATGCTGGATATAAAACTTGACTCTTCTTTACTTCCCTGGAATCAACAAGCACGGGTAGATATCATGCTGGTGCTGGTTTACAGGGAGGTGTGTTCAGATGAATTATTGGCAAAGTAAAGCTCTATTGAACCATGTGCCCGGTGCACAGACCTTTTTTTTTTCGCTGTCAAACTAGCAAAAGTGGATTTGGACACGCCCTAACCGCAGCCGCACCATGTGCTTCACCCATTGCACTTAGATTGTTGAAATAGGGCCCCTGGTCTTATACAACAGCAGTCATTTTGGTGCATTTAGAAAATAGGAAAAAGTGCATTACTTGTCATAGCTATGTACGACTTGTTCAGAGAACAGCTTGATTTACCACTACTACAGGAGTAGAACATGGATGAAGCCAAAAACAGCATATAAAATTACCCAGTTGATCAGTTTCTGCACTGTTTGAACCATAGAGCAGGGCACACTAGAGACTTATGGTTTAGAGCAGCAGGGGAGTGGGGGCCAATCCTACCTGGACAGAGGTACAAATTATCAGACCCAATGGGAACTGCCATAATATGTCTATTTGGAAATAAATGTGACTGACCATGTGAAATGGGAGATAAATTGGCTTCGGCTCAGCAGTAGAGCGGTTGCCTGCCAAATGGAAAGTTGGTGGTTTGAGGCCTGGTACTATGTAGAAGTGCTTTGAGTAGACTAGAAAAGCGCTTTCTAAATACAGTCCATTTACATTTTTAAGGCACAATTTAGTGATTTAAGGGCCCCAGAATAAATGTTTTTATTGTCCCCAAAGCCTATGTTATGGTAGAGAATGAAAGGCCTTTATCCAGCAGTCCTTGCAGAAACGATAAGGGATATCACGATGATTGCATTACCTGGCGGTGGCCCTGGCACATCATATTTAGCTTGAGCAATGCAACCCACTGCTGAAACGGCCTCATGTATAAGGACATGTAGTCTGCACACAGAAAGGTCCTGCCTGTGTCTGGGGATCAAACCCTACCCAGGTATCAAACTCTGCAGTGCTGACTTGCTGTGAGCCACCACTCTTCCCATTTCCAATCTGTCTGACTACTCAATGAACACTGGAAATTTCAATACAACACTTTAATAAATGGACTTTAATGAAGTATCTATCTACTACACAACACTTAAAGAATACATTGTTTTACTATCTTTTACGACTGTTAGTCATTATTTCCTTCTTCCAAAACAGCCAAGAGTTGAGTTGTCATCAAAACAAAATGATAACTGGTGTGATAATGGCCTGCCAAATAAATCAGAGCATACAAGACCAAATTGCCTTAGTTACCACATTGCAAAGGTTATTTTAAAATGTGCTTGGGGTTTCCCCTTTTCTGGTCTACATATCCCTGCCTCTGCTGAATTATTTTTGGGGGGGATCAATGTTACTTCACCAATAGAAGTAAAGCACTGTAAAGTGAACTAGCGAAAGGACGATAAATCCGAGCGGCAGTTATTGGCAGCCAATAGGCGATTACGAGCCAGCTACAGGACCGCCAGATGTCGGCCCTTTCAGGGGCCATGGTAGTTGAGTTTAGCCAGAAAAAGTGAGCATCATTGGGTGATGACAGTTAAGTTTAGACACCAAAACGACTAGTAATGTTACGGGGTGGTGAGGACAGGACCCAAATGCAGCAAAGAGACAGCAGGCAGGAACACAGCAGTTTATTGAAATAAAGTTCAAAAGTCCGAGGACCCGTTTTGAAACACAAAAAACAAGGAAGAAACGCAAGAGAACAACACCACAGGGAATTTAGCGAAAACTCGAGGGGAAACTCAGGAGACTGGCAGGAACAAGCACATGAAGACACGACAGAAGGTTCTGGCGAGAGACCAAGGGAACACTGGGGTTAAATACAGGAGGTAACGAGATAACAGGGAACAGGTGAACCACATTAGGGCGGGGCAGGACAATCAGACAGACAACGTAAAGCTGGGCAAGACGAGACAGAACAGGAAACCAGACGACAAACATAAAACAGGAAGGGGGACAAACAGACACCTACCGGGGAATCACAGGACAGAAAAAAACACACAAAACCTAGGAGAAAACCAAGAAATAAACACAAGGAGGCGTGACAGGAAAAATTAACCCCAATAAAAAACCCAAACCATAACAAGTAAAGTTTAGTTAAAACATGGTTGTTTAGATTACAACACTCCAGAGGAACAATAAGCGTTTCCTGGGTGCAAGTATTTTGTTTTTGCCGCAAAGTGAATTCTGCAATCTTTAAAGCATTGTTTTATGTTTATTAGATTTTTTCCACTGAATATTAAAGTGCATAAATACATGTTGTGGCATGCCTGGCCCACTGGCATCCATGGTATTGAAAGGGGATTTAATTCTTGCATGTTATGTTTTGTTGTGCATGATCAAGAAAACATCCCCCTCTCTGCTTTTTCCCCCAAATCTAACCCTGGGAACATGACTTCATCCCCTTTGCCGACTTCTGGAACCAAATCTACCAAAACATCTTCCATCAAAACAAACAGCACTTTTCTAGTCTTAATGACTATTCAAAGAGCTTTTACATAGTACAGGAACCATTAACTCTTCACACACTGTGGCCAAGGCTGCCATACAAGGTGCCACCTGCTAATCAGATAAACACTCACACACATTTACACACCGAAGCCACAACATTGGGGGCAACTCTGAGGTCAGTGTTTTGCCCAGGGACACTTCAGCATGGGACTGCCGGGCCAGGGACCTTCCGATTGGCAGGCGACCGCACTACCACTGATCAACAGCCACCCACAAACATGCATCTCATTCAATACAAGATTCTTCATAAAGAGGCTGCAATAATTGTTTTATTAAAGATCCCAGGTAACAGCCTTTTCTTCCTGTTGAGGTAAGAAAAAGAAGGTAGGCCAGTACGAAGACTGAAGAGGAGCTTCTACCCGCTGGCCACCAGGATCCTAAATGAGGACACTGCCTAACACATAATGTTAAACATGGAATAGCGTGGTATCTCTTTTGGACATATTGCGCATATTGTTTATACTTTTTCACAGATATTGTTTTTTTCCTTCGTATGTTGCAACTCACTTACTTTTTATATTTTTTGTTATTGTTCTCTTATTGTGATAACTGTTCATTTGCTTCTGGCAGCTGAAGCCATGGGTAAAGAGTCACCTGCACAGTCACAGGATGTGCACACAGACGTAAGTGTACACACACACACACACACACACACAACACACACCAATCCTTCTTACATTTAATTAAACACACATATCAATGCACAAAACTCGGAGCTGCCCCTTCATGTAAATACACATCAATGCATACTTGCATGCTACCACACACTCTTTCTCTCATAGAAATCCACCCTCCCCCAACACACACACCTCCACCCAGGTCTCTGCTGGCCTCCTTTCTCAGCCAGTCCTGACACTGTGAATAATTCTCACTGGGGCACAGGATGACGGGTGACAGAGTCAGGGAATTTGGAGGGCAAGAAGGGTGGGTGTGTGTGTGTGTGTGTGTGTGTGTGTGTGTGTGTGGGGGGGGGGTCAGGATGGTGGTGCACAAGACCCATCTCTGGTCATGTGTCTGGAGAGATGCACTATTCCCGGCTCAATGGTAATTTATTATATTTAGGACAGGACCTGACACCCTGAATCAGCCTCCATTCAGATCACATTGGCTGGGCCGGGTGGTGGGAGGATGTGTGCAGAGAAAAGGAGGGAGAGGGAGGTGAACACAAAGGAGGAGAAAGCAGAGAGAGGAATATACTAAAATGGAAATTATATGCGATGAGGAGAAATGTAGCCTGGGGCATTGTGCATGTTTTGCCTGTTTCCTTATAGTTAGTGTATTTATAATTCAAATATATGCCTTTAATAATTCACAGACAGGGCATTTCAAAGGAAAGTGTGTTAGATATTTCTGATTAAAAAAGAACATGATGGAAATATTCAACTTTTTAAGCAAATGCTCCAGTGTAAATAAGGAAGACACAGAGAAAGCTATAAGGACTCTCACATATACCTTTTCAGTCCATTTGGACATATTATGTGGATATTGAATATTTGAATGCAAAAATGGTATAAAGAGGATTATTATGTATTACCTAATTGGTTATTGTTTGTTTAATGCACATTATCTGATAATTCAGATCTGATATTTTCTTTAAAATATTCATCTAATATTATAATTTATAATTTCATCTATCTATCATCAATCATCCACCTACAACCAGTGTAAACCATTTATCTGCCTTGAGGACAATAAAATGTTGGAACGGCACTACTGGATCCTGTGTTTAAGAGTTTTTTTCATCCAAATGAAATAAATCATTAAAATCAGCAAAGTGATTTGTGATTTCCATGTATGAATTAAAGTAGTTTTTATTATTATTTTTTACAACCCATGGAGCAAATGCAATCACTTTTTACACAGTTGTTCAGTGTCCATATGTGCATATCAATTTGGTTGCTAGAAACATTTGGTTGTCAGTTATGCTAAAAAAATTTATAGTTAAGTTGTTGTTGTTGTTGTTACAATATAATTAGTCTATATCAACGACGTTTAATTTACGGGATAGTTCCGGTTCCACCGGAACCTAGTGCCAGGCATTCATCTCTGTCACTGAGGGAAGAAGTTCCATCTTTGGTTGGAGTTGCTCTTTTGAAATCAGAAGGTGCTGACAGTCTTCTGTTGCTTGTGTGCTTCAACAGGATGCACTCTGACTGGAATATGCTCCACTAGGTGTTTTGTGCTGGACAAACGTCCCTTAACAGGCATCGAAGATAATGTGTAGCACATAGGAATAACGTCAACACATTAACATTTCAAATACATTTTTAAGGCATTGATCAACATATTATCTTCTTTTCTTTCTCCTGATAGTAATTTGCCTAGTTGCTCCATGCAAAAACTTGACGTCCAGCTGCATCAATAAGATGGAATCTTAAATGGTGAAGTTATTTAATTTATTGATTGTACAGTCAGGGACACAATCAGGGACATAATTTTCTAATTTTTTTGGGGTGGTGAGCAGGAATTTTAAACGATCTGATATGGTCTGTTTCCCGACTGTTCACTAAACTGCCGTTAACGTCAGTAGCCTCCGGCGCTTGCCGGGTTTGGATTGTTGTAATGTGTGTGGCTGGCTGCTAGCTGGCTGAGGGCTAACGCTAGCTAGGGCAGCTATAATCCTGAAGGAAGTCTCTCAGCACCAGGGGAGTGAGGCAGACAGACCAGGGTGCTGGCTGGCTAACTAGCATTAGATTACTTGTCTATCTATACAATAACGTTACTAGTGAACTTATTCAGTGCTGGTCAAAACAATCATGCTAAAAAATTACTTTATTAGCGTATTGGACGATGTTGGAACCCTTTATTGTTACCCACCAAGCATTAGCATTAACGTTAGTTACTTGTTAACCAGCACATTGTACTAACGTTAAGCTGGATTGATCGATATTGAAATGTATCAATAAATAAAGTCTCTGCTGTATTACTGTGTTGCAAAGTGGCATGTAATCAATGACAAAATGATGCCGTGTAGCAGAAAAAAAAGCAGTATTACGGGTACAACTCTTTCTTTGACATTGTATGATTTACAATTACTCTCGAACGTATCATCTGGGTTCCCGTGATTTAAAAGAAATTAGAGTACCTAGAGGGGTCACAGGTTATATGACACCACTGACAGGAAGTGAAACGTCCTGTGTTATTAAAATAAAATTATAGATGGATAGATAGATCTGGGTTTGAAAATTGTTGGAAACATTTGGGAAAGTGTAGTACACATCTCAACAAAATATATAACATAAGTATAGTCGTTATTAGACATTTTAATGCAGAAATGTTGTATATTGTATCTTTAAAGCACTACAGGCCTCAGTCAGAGCCCATAAAAAAGCCTCCCGCCTGTTGCCCTTCCACACATGCTTGTTCAGCCCCAGGTGATTACTTTTGCCATTGTTTCCAAGATGATTTGTTATTACCATGTACCAAGTCATATTTACTATCATTACTGCTACAATAAAAAAGCAAGAGCTCGGTGGTTCAATTGCTTGTTCAGAGCTCCAATTCTCTATGTGTCATGTGTTAATCACAGACATGCGTGCATGCTGCGACAAAAACAGCGCCAAAAACAATGCACCAGTCCTCATTCTACAATCTGCCACCATTCCACAACAGCTTTTTCAGCTCCAGGTGACAGCTGTTTGATTATTATACCTTTGTATACCTATATTTGATAAATATGCAATATGCAATATTTCCAATTTATTCTCAAGATGCAAGACTGGTTCATCAGGATCAATGTCCATGTTTGCCAGTACAAACAGCTGAAGAGATGGTCATTTGTGTTTGTCAGGTACATTTCTTTTAAGGAAAAATGTTTGCATATACATATGGTTGTTGACCTTAACATGTGTTTTCCTTCCTACATTAAATGTTTACATAAAATGTAACACTTATTTGAAATTAAAACAATTTCAATTTCAATTTTATTTATAGTATCAATTCATAACAAATGTTATCTCGAGACACTTTACAGATAGAGCAGGTCTAGACCACACACTAGAATTTACAAGGACCCAACAGTTCTACTAGTTTCCTCCAGAGCAAGCAACAGTGTGACAGTGGCGAGGAAAAACTTCCTTTTAGGCAGAAACCTCGGACAGACCCAGGCTCTTAAAGAGCCTCTTAAAATAAAGAGTGGCAATAACAGTCACAAAAATACTAGTTTGTAGTAGTTCTTTCTAGTAGTTCATGGCATAGCAGGGCACTGTGCGGCGTTACAAGGCAAAGCAGGACGTGGCAGGGCACAGCAGAGCGTAGCATCGCAGGACGTGTAGCGGGACCATGGCAACAGCTGCTACCATGATTTTGGAGCCTCCCTGATCCAAGGAAACATGCTGGGCGAAAAAGAACATAAGGACTCCTCTGTCTAGAGGAGGTGGACGAGAGAGGGAGAGAGAGAGAGAAAGAGAGAGAGACATAACCATCCCTCTGTCTAGAGGAGGTGGATATGAGAGAAAGAGAGAGAGAGAGATATCCATCCCTCTGTCTAGAGGTGATGGGGAGTGAGAGAGAGAGATCATCCCTCTGTCTAGAGGAGGTGGACAAGAGAGAGAAAGAGAGAGACATAACCATCCCTCTGTCAAGAGGTGATGGGGAGGGGGAAAAAGAGAGAGAGATCCATCCCTCTGTCTAGAGGAGGTGGATATGAGAGAGAGAGAGATCCATCCCTCTGTCTAGAGGAGGTGGATATGAGAGAGAGAGAGAGAGAGAGAGAGAGAGAGAGAGAGCGAGAGAGAGAATTCAATTTTATTTATATAGTGCTTAATCACAACAACAGTTATCTCTTTGCCTATAGCGGCGTAACTGATGGTTCAGGACTCTCCTGAGCTAGCCCTAACTATAAGCTTTATCAAAGAGGAAAGTCTTAAGTCTACTCTTAAATGCGGAGACGGTGTCTGCCTCCCGAACCCAAACTGGAACCTGGTTCCACAGAAGAGGAGCCTGATAGCTGAACGCTCTGGCTCCAGTTCTACTTTTAGAGACTCTAGGAACCACAAGTAACCCTGCATCCTGGGAGCGCAGTGTTCTTGTAGGGTTGTAAGGTACTATGAGCTCTTTAAGATAAGATGGTGCCTGACCATGAAGAGCTTTGTAGGTGAGAAGAAGGATTTTAAATTCTATTCTGGATTTTACAAGAAGCCAATGCAGAGAAGCTAAAGGAGAGATGTGATCTCTTTTCCTGGTTCCTCTCAGAACACGTGCTGCAGCATTCTGGATCAGCTGAAGAGTCTTCATGGACTTTTTCGAGCAGCCTGATAATAAAGAATTGCAGTAATCCAGCCTAGAAGTAACAAATGCATGGACTAGTTTTTCTGCATCATTTTTAGACAGGATATTCTTGATTTTTGCAACATTACGTAGGTGAAAAAAGGCAATCCTTGAAATTTGCTTTATGTGGGAATTAAAGGACATGTCCTGATCAAAGATAACTCCAAGATTCCTCACAGTGGTGCTGGAGGCCAGAGTGATGCCATTCAGAGCAATAACGTTTTAATATCCTGACAGCATATTTGAAGTTTAGCTAAATGATTAGTTTCATCCGGCTTGATCGATAGATATAATTGAGAATCATCTGCATGACAATGAAAGTTTATGGAGTGTTTCCTAATAATATTGCCTAAAGGAAGCATATATAAAGTAACCAGGATTGGACCGAGCACAGATCCTTGTGGGACTCCATGACTAACTTTGGCGTGCACGGAGGATTCATCATTAACATGAACAAATTGAGATTGATCTGATAAATAAGACTTAAACCAGCTAAGAGCAGTTCCTTTAATGCCAATAAAATGTTCCAATCTCTGTAATAAGATATGATGGTCAATGGTATCAAATGCAGCACTAAGATCTAATAACACCAGTACAGAGACAAGTCCTTTGTCCGATGCAATTAGGAGGTCATTAGTAATTTTCACAAGTGCTGTCTCTGTGCTATGATGAACTCTAAATCCTGACTGAAAATCCTCAAATAAGCTGTTGCTATGCAGAAAGTCACACAGCTGTTTGGCGACTACTTTCTCAAGAATCTTAGAGAGAAATGGAAGATTGGATATAGGTCTATAGTTCGCTAAAACATCTGGATCAAGGTTGGGCTTTTTCAGAAGAGGTTTAATTACAGCTCCTTTAAAGTACTGTGGTACATAGTCTGTTAATAAAGACAAATTGGTTATATCTAGTAGAGAAGTGTTGACTAAGGGTAGAACTTCTTTAAGTAGCCTAGTCGGGATGGGGTCTAAGAGGCAGGTTGATGGTTTAGATGAAGAAATAATTGAATTAAATTGATAAAGATCAAGTGAAGCAAAGCAGTCTAAACATATATCTGGTTTTTCAGCTGTTTCTGAGGTTCCTGAGTTTAGAGATAAGTCAGTGCCAGTTAAAGGCAGGTCTTGGTGAATTTGCTTCTAATAGTTATAATTTTATCATTGAAGAACCTCATAAAGTCGTTACTACTAAGAGCTATGGGAATACTTGGCTCAGTAGAGCTGTGACCTTCGGACAGCCTGGCTACAGTGCTGAAAAGAAACCTGGGGTTGTTCCAATTTTCCTCTATTAATGATGAGTAGTACGCTGTTCTGGCATTACGGAGGGCCTTCCTATAAGTTTTAAGACTATCTTGCCAGATGAAACGAGAATTTTCCAGTTTGGTGGAATGCCAAATCTACTCAAGTTTCCGTGATATTTGCTTTAATTTGCGAGTTTCAGTGTTATACCATGGAGCTAACCGTCTTTGTTTTATTATCTTCTTTTTTAGAGGGGCAACAGTGTCATTCGCAGCGAGCCTGCAGCACTATCAACAAAATGATCGATTTGGGAGGGACTATTAGCATAGGAGTCCTCCGTTACTTTGTGACTTGGTAATTAATTAAATGCTAATGGGATTGCGTCCTTAAATTTAGCTACAGCACTATCAGATAGACATCTTGTATAGACATTTTTGCCTACTGGCGTGTAGTTCAGCAGTATAAACTCAAAAGTTATCAAACAGTGGATTCTGTGGAAACACTATTAAATGTTCAATTTCAACACCATATAACAGAACAAGATCGAGGGTATGGTTAAAACGGTGAGTCGGTTTATGAACACTTTGAGAGAAGCCAATAGAATCTAATAGGGAGATAAATGCAGTACTACCGGTATGCACTTAACTATGGCTGCCGGCTTAGCTAACTTCACGTTTCTCAAAATGGAGCTGCCGATAATCAGAGTTGGTTTCTCAGCGGGTGTGTCGCTGAGTGGGGAAAATCTGTTAGAAACGTGAACAGGCTGGTGGTGGTCCGTGGCCTTTGATAGCTTACAACTATTTCTGCCACAAACACTCACCCAGTCACTATGTCCTGGCTGCTCAGGAGTTGCCGGGGGACGGCTACCAGAGGCTAACTCAGGCTGGCCCGCACAGACTACCGGGGGTTGGTTAGCTACAGTAACTAATGACTGATCTATCATGGTGCGGATCCGGACTTCTAACTCACTAAGCCTCGCCTCCATGTCTATAAATAAACTACACTTGTTACACATACCCTTACCGCTAAAGGAGGCAGAGGAGTAACTAAACATCTCACACACCGAGCAAGAGAAAGTAGGAGAGGGAGAGAGAGATGACATGGCTAACTGCTAAGCTAAAGTCGCTAGCAGCAAAGCTAAAGTACGGTAGCGTTAGCTACCAAGCGTTCTAAAACTGTTATGAAAGTCGCTAAAAAAGTGAATATCAGTGAGTGCTTAGGCAGAACTACTATAAGAATAAATGTTTAGCGGACAGTTAGCCGCTGTAATAGCAAATCTAACAAATTGAACTGGTATTTAGTGAGCAGCAACACGCTACCAACACGCTACCAACACACAAGCACCGGAAACGGAAATGAGTAAGGTACGCTTACCGTAGTGTCAAAGAGGCCCAAAGAGAAAACACACAACATTGTTAAAATTATGTTTACAGGGCGCGGCCGTTTCTGTGGCATGAGCTGCCATTCAAGACAGCTTATACTGATACGTCACCTTACACACAGAGTGACAAGACAAGAAGTAAGTAGGAGGGACTAGCTAGTCCAAACAGCATTCAACAATGTGTAATTTATTGTCATTTCTTTACACAAATCACAATTGTTTTTTTGTGACTGTTATTGCCTCTCTTCATTCTAACCCCAACCAGTCGTCAGACACCGCCTACCAAGAGCCTGGGTCTGTCCGAGGTTTCTGCCTAAAAGGAAGTTTTTCCTCGCCACTGTCACACTGTTGCTTGCTCTGGAGGGAACTACTAGAACTGTTGGGTCCTTGTAAATTATGGGGTGTGGTCTAGACCTACTCTATCTGTAAAGTGTCTCGAGATAACACTTGTTATGAATTGATACTATAAATAAAATTGAATTGAAATTGAATTGAATTGTCATGCAGCAGACCTGGTGCTGCAAAATAGGCTCGGGAAGTAACCTGTTTTGGTGGAAATGTGTATATTCAAAAGTTGTTTTAGTTGTGCAACAGAAAACTCAGATTGGACAGAGCTCTAAGGAGCAGTAGCGCATGTAGCGCATATACTGTACTAAACTGGGAATGATACAGACAAGATTAGTGATGGCCATAGATGTGGACTTGAGACTATGTGACTTGGACTCGAGTCACCGTTTTGATGACTTGCAACTTTACTTGACAATGCCTGTGCATTGTCTGATTTATGTGTTAACATCTTTTTTGTGATTGGATGTAACAAAATCCTGCTTCGAATGCAACTAATAACTTGAATTATTTCTTTTTTGAAATGTGTTACTGTTGACCAGTGTTGGGAGTAACGTAGTTACAATAATGTAGGCTATTCCTTTTTGCTGTAACGCAGTAATATAAAGTACTACTTATAAATGTCGGTAACATTATACTTGTTACAATCAGTAATGCATGTAAAAGGGATTTGAACGCAACATTTAATGTTTTGTTTTTTTCACAAAACACAACTAACACTACTGAGGGGATGCACGAGGCATGAAGGCTTCTGGGATTGATCAATAACTCAAACTTGCTGAGAATCTAGACACCACTTTTATTACATAGACTCATGCATTAGGTATGGTTACGGTCTCGTACATTTGCCTGGTGCGCGGTCTCCTCGTGACAGCCTACCTACCATGCAACATTACCATGTAACATCACTATAACATGACGTGTATATGTATGTGATATCCATCATAATATAGCCTATGAATTTCTATGTACACAATCATCTAACCCCCAATTTCTACAGTGTAACGGCTGCTCTCTGTTCCGTTGTCTGTCAATACCCACCAGGTCAAGATTTGTTGCGGGACGGCTGCGGCCATGACTGACAGCTGAACTCATGAAGACCCACAAGATCTCACAAATTCATGTAGAATAGAACCACAAAAACTGTTTGTTTCCATCCAGAAGAGTATAAGGTAAACAACTCTGTCCTGTGTTTTCAAGGTGTAGTGCAGTGAAATATGATCCGCTGTGAGCACGGTGTTAAATAGGTGATGGGTTGGTGAATATGGTAGGACTGTATTAGGAATTACGAATAAGATGGGTGTCCCACTGGGGTGTCGGTCAGAACATAAAGGAGTTGATTCAGTTCAATCTAGACCAGAACTTTACTTGAGGTGTTGAAGGATTTACACAGCACAGCATAGCACAATAGGGTACACTGTTTGGCAGATAATGGCTATATGTGCACATAGCTATCTATGTTCAGGCGATTAGGAATACCTCTGTCTTCATGCGCGTGCGGGTGTGTGTGTGTGGTCTGAAATAAACAAGAAATAACATGAACATTAATTTCTCACCATCAAATTAGCTGCATCATTTACATCAATACAGGCTAAACTGACATTTCTTAACTATAGTGACTATGTATAATGTCACAACAGTATTTACTAGTGAAATACAAGACAACATTGCCACCTAGTGGCCAACTGAATTAACATTAGACTGCCCGCAAGGGCTCTGGAATGTTCCCACGAGTGTGACACATCTTACACATAGCATACATCGTGAGGAACAGGTCTAGTAAGGCAAAATAATGTCACATCTAAACATAGATAAACATAGATAAACCAGGTTACAGTTTAAGTGGATGCCAACATTAATCACGAAATATAAGGATTTACAAAAGTGAAAGTAATTGCCGTAAATGCGAAGTTATACTGACTTGCGCTAAACATGTATCTAACCAAACTATGTGACAATACTTAAGCAAATCCCTCATACAATGCTCAAAGGCATCTAAACATAAAGGGATTATACTGAACAACTCACTTCTCAGCAATGACGCACACATTGCACACACAGCTGCTGTTTCCCTCCGGATCGCTGCGCATCTATCTTGAGGTGACGTCTGGAAATGCTCATACTGATGCATGCGCAGAGGCACGGTCTTTCAAACACACGGTCTATTGGATTCAGTCCGCAGGGGAATGTTCCTGGAGGACAGCCACACCTTCTGTCCAGGCTGGTACTGGGGAGCCGTGGTCCTACGACAATCCGCCGAACTCTTGTTCTGCTCCTTAGTCCGGAGCAACGCTTCCCGGGCGTTGCACCAAACTTGATGACAGCGACGTAAGTTCTCCTGGACTGAGGGGCCAGACAATTCTTTTTCTTGCTCAGGGAATAGAAAAGGTTGATATCCCAAAGAAGCCTCAAAAGGGGACTTGCCGGTAGCAGAGGTGGTCAGGGAATTGTGGGCATACTTGATCCAGGGAAGATGTTTAGCCCACGAAGATGGGTGCTGAGCCACCAAGTAGCAAAGAGACTCTTCCAGGTCCTGATTTGCTCTTTCAGTCTGGCCGTTAGATTACGGATGGAATCCTGAGGAGAGACTCATAGTTGCACCAAGAGAAGAACAAAAGTTTTTCCAGACTTGTGAAATAAACTGTGGGTCTCTGTCTGAAACAATGTCCACAGGTATTCCATGGGGACAGAATACATGTAAATGTAAGAATGGCAGTCGTTAATGCAACATAGTGAGCAGATTTAGAGAATCTGTCCACAATGGTGAGTATAGTATCATTACCTTCGGAAACAGGGAGACCAGTGACAAAGTCCAGGGCTATGTGGGACCAGGGACAGCTTGGAACCAGCAGAGGTTGTGTGTGGAACCAGCAGACCTGAGACTGGTGGGATGTTTTACTTTGGGCACAGGTGGTACTGGTTTAGGGGATTAGTGATGGGAGCAACCACCCGACTAAAGCCCTGGATGAATCTCCTGTAAAAGTTAGCAAAACCCAGGAATCGTTGTAGCTGTTTGCTATTCTAGGGAACGGGCCATTCAGTTACTGCCTTAATCTTGTCGGGGTCTGCCGAATCGTGTCCCTTCTCGATGATGAATCCAAGGAAGGGAACAAACTCACGGTGGAACTTACACTTCTCAGCCTTAACAAAAAGTTTGTTTTCCAACAGACGTTACAGGACTAGACAGATGTGTGAGACATGTTCTTAACATAAGAAAACATAACGATTTAACACATCTCTTAAAACATCATTCACCATAGCTGGAATACTGCTGGTGCATGTGTGAGTCAGATATTCAAAGTATCCTTGTGGTGTATTGGAGGCTGTTTTCCACTCATCTCCTTGCTGAATCCCGATGAGATGATAGGCATTGCGCAGGTCCAGTTTAGAGAAGAAAGGGTATTTATTCTTTACAGTAATGTTGTTCAGCCCGCAAAAATATATACAAGGGGTGCAGCATCTTATCCTTCTTCTCCAAAAAGAACCCCGCCCCCACAGAAGATGATGGGCGAATGATACCGGCATCCAGGGGCTTTCCGATGTATATTTCCATAGCCTCTCTCTCAGGTCTGGACAGGTTGTAGAGTTGGCTAGCAGTCAAAGGGGCTCCTGGAAACAGCTCAATCGCACAGTCATAGGGTCTATGGGGTGGCAGAAATAATTCTTTCTCCTTACTACACACTTCCGTTAGATCCAGATATTCTTTGGGGACTGATGACAGATCGGGCAGTTTTTCTGATGATGTTGGGAGGGCTAGCTGAACCAAGACAAGTGGAATGGAAGAAATTTATCCAACTGCTGATAGTTTTGTGTTGCCAGTCTATTTGAGGATTGTGTAACCTGAACCATAGAAAGTTGAGAATGAGGAAGCTGATACTACTTTGCTGACGAGAGTAACTGGGATAGTTTGTTGCCTAACTTTTGCCAGAAACTGACTGTCAATGGTAGTTACATTAATAGGGAATTGGAGTGATTTGAGGGGAATGTCTGCCTGCTTAGTCAGATCTAAGTCAATGAAGTTATCCTCTGCCCCCAAAATCAATAAGGGCTGATAACGGTAGTGACAGCGTACCCACCTGGAGTTGCAGGGAGTGACAGACAAGGGGATGTGGGTTCAGTTACAGGGCTGGGGCTCACTAGTGTACCCACTCTCACTAATGAGCCTCCTCTTTTGGGCGTACCAGATAGTTAGCGAGGAAATGGGAGGAGTTACCACAGTACAGGCACTCACCTGCCTGTCGACTGCATAATTGTTCAGGTGGGAATAGCCTAGCCCAAACCATTGGTTCCTCTTCGCCACTAGCAGTAGAGACAGGTGCGGCCAAGAGCTCTCTACAGTACATAACACTACCTACCATACAGCCTGCAACATTTGCTTCTCTAACATTTAACTTAACATAACTAACTAGATAACATGACGTGTATTTGAATGTAATGTACAGTGAACCCTCGTTTTTCACGGGGGTTACGTTCCAAAAACACCCCGTGATAGGAGAAATCCGTGATAGGCGAAATCCGTGAAGTAGTAACCTTTATAATTATTATACGATGAAATGCTCCATAATACATTGAAACCAAAGAACAAAACCTTTTTACAGGCCCAAGCATTTAACAAATAAAAGTACTGTATAAACGTGTTTTTACAAATAACTACTGTACTGTAAAATAATAATTTTAATCATCAATACGAACTGAAGGTTTCAAATTGCGGAGATCAGCACCGAATTGCTATTAACAAAATCATCTAAGATGCACTAGAAACAAGGCTTGGTTAATAACTCAAACTTGCCAAAAACGAAGACGCCACTTGATTATATTAGACTCAAGCAGTTGCATGGATACATTTGTCCTCGTTCGGTAGCCTGGTGCGCGGTCTCCAAGCTACAACTCTTTCGGTGGTGCGCGGCGGTAGCCCATTTGCTGACTGATTCTACCATTACTCCAGTGGAGGCGCTAAAGAAGTAAAAAAAAAGGAGTGTTAACATATGGCACTCGATTCTCCCGGTTCAGTGACAGAAATCAGGTTAATTAACTGGCTCTTCGGTCAGTTCGTCAACACTACTATGAGTATTATTTCCTGGTGCTGTATTTGATGGTTGAGATGACTGCAAAGATGGATACATTTAATAATAATAATAATAATAATAATAATCTTTATTTGTAGAGCACTTTTCAAAAACAAGTTACAAAGTGCTTTAACAAGTGTAAAGAGATAATAGTACAAAAAGATAAAAGCATGAAAACATAGATAAATATAAAATTCCTAAAATACAATAAAATAACATTGATAAAATAAAGTCAAATAAGATCGGGAAAGGCTCTCCTATAAAAGTATGTTTTAAGAAGGGACTTAAAAGAGTTCACTGACTCAGCTGACCTGATTTCCAGGCTGTTCCAGAGCCTCTGGGCCCTGACAGCAAACGCTCTGTCCCCTTTAGTTTTCAGTTGAGACTCTGGAACAGATAGCAGACCTCTGCCAGAGGATCTCAAGGTGTGTGCTGGTGTATATGGGACTAAAAGGTCAGAAATATAACAAGGCGAGAGGCCATGAAGAGCTTTAAAAGTGATCAATAGAATTTTAAAGTCAATTCTAAAACATACTGGGAGCCAGTGTAATGAAGCTAAAATAGGAATAATGTGGTCGTATTTCTTTGTTCTGGTTAAAAGCCTGGCAGCTGAGTTCTGGACAGTCTGGAGTCGATCAATTGATTTTTGGGTTAAACAGGTAAAAAGGCTGTTGCAATAATCCAGGCGTGAGATATAGGCGTGTAAAATGGTCTCGGTGTCCTTAAAAGTTAACATAGATCGAATTTTTGCTATATTTCTAAGTTGATAAAAACATGATTGAACAAGCTTTGTGGTGTGCTGCTCGAAATTTAAATTACTATCAAACCAAACACCAAGGTTCTTTGCCACAGGCTTAATATGATTTATTAGCAAACCGGCAGATGGCAGTATTTGATTTGCCATCTGCTGAGACCCGATGACCAGGATTTCTGTTTTGTCTGAGTTCAGCTGGAAGAAATTATTTGACATTTTTTATTTTTTAACTTCACAAAGGCAGTTGTTAAGTGAACTCAGCATTCCAGGGTCTGTGGATCTAATGGGCAAGTATATTTGTGTGTCATCAGCATAAATATGAAAAGAAATGCCATGTTTATGGATAATATGTCCAAGGGGAAGCAGATATAAGGAAAACAAAATGGGTCCTAAGACCGACCCCTGAGGAACACCATATTTAACTGGACAGAACGAGGAGACATAGTTGTTTACAGACATGCAAAACGTCCTATTTGACAGGTAGGATGAAAACCATTCAATGGCAGTACCAGAGATCCCCACCCAGTGCCTCAGTCTGTCTAACATGATGTATGATCAATGGTGTCAAAAGCAGCGCTAAGGTTCAGGAGTACAAGGACTGAGCACATGCCTTCATCTGCAGACATTAAAAGGTCATTGGTGAGTTTAAGCAGGGCAGTCTCAGTGCTGTGGTACTTCCTAAAACCAGACTGAAACTTTTCAAATATTTTGTTATTTTCCAGTACAGTGAGCAGCTGTTTGGACACAATTCTTTCTAGAATCTTTGCAATAAAAGGCAGTTTTGAAATTGGTCTAAAATGATGTGGGAGGGAGGGATCTAAACCAGGTTTCTTTAAAAGTGGGTTCACACAAGACGTTTTAAAATAATCAGGGACACAACCAGTAGTTAGGGAGCTGTTGAAAACAGAGATCAACTGGGGCCCAACAGAATCTATTACTTTCAGTAAAAACTTTGTAGGTATTACATCAAGTGGGCTGGAGGACACTCTCATTTGTGATACTGTTTTTAAAAGCTCAGACAAGTCAATGGGATAAAACTGGTTAAAACTCTCTTGTTGCTGGTGAGGAACCTCTGAGTAAGAGGCTGCGGGGGTAATAGTGGCTCTGATTGACACCACCTTATTGGTAAAATGAGATAAAAACAATTCACAGTCATCATTACTTCCAGCTGAGGCACAAGGAGGGGTTGGGTTTACCAGCTGATCCACAGTCTTAAACAGAAACCTGGGATTGTGTTTATGTGTAGTAATGAGTTCAGAAAAATAGTGTGTTCTCGCATCCTTAACCATGTTATTGTAGTTAATTAATAAATCCTTCAGACTGAGGTAATGGACTTGGAGACTGGATTTTTTCCATCTGTGCTCTGCTTTCCTGCATTCCCTTTTAAGGCTGCGAATGCTGTCATTTATCCAGGGTTGCTTACTAGCTTTTGACGTAGGCCTAACCTTTAGAGGAGCAGTAATTATTAGTGACGACAAGCAGATATGATTGAAGTGATCGACCAGATTGTTGGTGTTAGAATCAGACAGGTGTTGGCTTTGACTATGAAAGAATGCGCAAAACTTTGAAACACTTTGTTCATTAAAGAAGCAGAAACACACAGAGCTTGGTGAGGCGGCATGAGTAACAGGCGAATCGCAGCTAAAAACAATACATTTGTGGTCAGATATGGTCATGTTCACTAATTCCATAGAGGAAATGCTGACACCCAGGGTAAAGATCAAGTCCAGTGTATGACCACGGTTATGTGTTTGCCCTTTGACATGTTGTGTGAAGTTAAAAGAAGTGGCCATATTTAAAAAGTTAGTTGCATTAACATTGTTGGGGTCATCAACATGAATATTAAAATCGCCACAAAGAACAATTCTGTCATAATTTAAAACCAGAGTAGATAAAAATTCAGAAAGTTCTGATAAAAATCTTCCAGGCGGTTTTGGGGGGCGATAAATTATAACAAATAGGATAGGTTGCAGCCCTCCAACTTTAAGAGTGAGAACTTCAAAGGAGTTAAATTCATCAAAGCGTACTTGATGACATTTTAAATTTTTCCTATACACGCTCACTAACACACCACCACGACCACTGACCCTCGGTTGACTAAAACAATCATAATGAGGCGGACACAGTTCAGATAGCTGGCTAAGGTCATTCATTTGCAACCAGGATTCAGTTAAAAACATAAAATCTAGATTTGCAGACAAGATAAAATCATTTAAGATAAAAGTCTTACTCGAAAGTGATCCATTGAAGAGAGACATTTTAAATGAGTTTGTTTTGGGTGCTGGAGTTGGCGCAATTTGAGAGATGGTTATTATTTTCAGGAGTTATGATGCTGCGTTGAAGCGAGATCCTGTCCCGTCACTGTTCCCGAGGTCAGAGCCAGAACCAGAGACGGCACGGGCAACATCTGTGTCCCAAAGGTGACGGTACATCAGTGCGGACAGCAGTATGTCACAGCGGCTGACAGAAATAAACATGTTGGGAATTAGGCTTGCTACACCGTAAATACCATTGCATTTTATCAGCCATGGAGAGTAACTATGCCTGTAGTGGAATGGCCTCGAATGATGACCAAAAACACTTGTCTTTTACTTTGACCATTTATTGTTCAATATGTTGCAGTTTTCCAAACAAGAAAGTGAACAACTTTCTTGTTTGGAAAACTGCCCATATTATGAAAAGAAATCACCTTTTCTATTATATTGTTATTTTGTGAATCTGGTGCTTCTACGCACATACAAACTATCCATGCTGTTTTGAGTGAGATACAGCTTTCTGAATGTCCTTTGCCTTCAGTCTCCAGGTGAGCTGTTTAAAATCTGCACGGCTTTCTACATAACCAGCCGAGATGACTTCTCTAAGGTGGCTAACCGAAGCACATGCTAGCACTTGCATGCTAGCTCGTTCTCAATGGCAAACCACTGCTACAACACACACTAGTTCACCATAATCTACAAAAGAACTACTTCCATGTCCTTGTTCAGCAGGTATTCCACAGGTGCCCCTTGTTTAGAAGCAGTCTCCCAGCTAATCCTGTCTTGGACTGACCAAAGTTGGAGAAAGAGTGATTTAGCTGATGTGATCTTACCTAGCTACTGCGCATGTGCGACTACCAACAAAGATAGTATAGAAATTAGATGTCTCACTCTGTAGCTAAAACAAGTGAGATGTCTCACTCTGTAACTAAAACAGAGACCTAAACACAGTCTGAAATCAGGATCTGCAGCAAAGTGTAGGACAACAAAAATATGATGTTTTTTGAAAATTAAACCATGTAAACTTATTCTGGTACAACCTCAAAATACAATTATGAACCTGAAAATTAGCATAATATGGGCGCTTAAGCTTGACGGACATGTTTTCCATGTAGCGCCTCACGTTCATTTCAAACCTAGCAAGAGACAAGAGTACACAACAGACAACTCCTGTGTAGGCTACTTCAAAATAACAGCACTTCCTGTTCGCAATAAAACTAAATTACTGTTTACAAATAACAGTAATTTTTGTTACTTTTCAAAAAGCAGCTGTAAATCAGGTACTGTAAATAATGTAAATAGTGAGTTTTAATTGACCATTGACCAATTTTTGTTTTAAATTAAACAACATGAATTTCTTATTCAAGTGCTTCAAACACACATTTTATAACATTGCTGTACTTCAATACAACTGTAAGGTATTTTTAATTGAGCGGTTTCATTTTTTCCTATTTGTCTATTGTATGTTTTACTTACTTTACATATTCATATTAATTATACAAAATATTATGAATAATCTATGATCTTTTAAAGTGGATAAAGAGGGGACTTTAATGATCCGGTGGTGCAGTTCACAAGCTAGCTAGCTGCGAAGTGAAACTTCCGCTGTTATTTTGGTAAAAGTAACTCAAAAGTAAAGCAAAAGTAGTGTAATGGATTACAATTCAGAGACAGTAATATTGTAATATAACTAATTACTCTCAAATGACAGTAACTAGTAATCTATAATCTAGAAGTAACTTGCCCAACACTGCTGTTGACCCCCTCTCCTTGCACTCTTAACATGTACTCCCAAGAAAGTGAATGCGGGAGACAAGGAGAAGACACTGTGGGTGTCTCGGAGATGTCAGCCAAATTGTTGAATTGTTAAATTTGGCGACCTAAACCATGGAGTTAACCAGGAGTTTATTTGCAAAACAACACCTAAAAGAAAACACAGCAGTGTGTCAATTTTGCAATGCAACGCAAACCATTGTCTACACTAGTTCAAAGTCAAGATCATGTTTATCACTATATCAACATTTTATGTTATTAATAATAATATTAATAATAACAATAATAATAATAATTAAAGCTGAAAGCAGCGATGAACGGGCCCTCGCCTCCTCGCAGGTCGGGGGTACTGGCAAACGCCAGTCTTTGAGGCAGTGCATTTACGCGACAGTCAGACATGGCAACGGCAAAGATTGATTTTGCTGCAGCTATCTGTGTGAGGGCTTCTGTCAGTTTGTGACCCAACCTGCTCCTTCCTGAAAAAGCTTCGATATGGATGTGTTTTAAAATTCTGCTTTTTTGTCAAATAAAAAGGAGAGAGCATGATGCCTTCTATTCCTAGATCTAGATAAGTTTACCAGTACTAATCTGAACTAACGACATAATCACTTTCACTAGATAGAAAGAAAACATTGACTTTCACTTGGTGCTATTCACAGACAGTAAAAAAAAAGTCATTATTGTATGCATTGCTGCTGTTAGGGGGCACTATGGAGCCACCTTGTCATTTTTCATAGGTCTGACATGTGTGCAAGTTTTTGTTAGTTTTCCCGCATGCTAAAGCCCTCAAAAATAAGAGAGACGGTAGAGGTGCAGAATAATAATAATCCTTACAAAAAAATAGGTTCCTTGCACTTCGTGCTAGGACACCGTTGGTGCCCTTGCACTTCAGCATAATAATAATAATAATAATAATAATAATAATAATAATAATAATAATAATAATAATAATGTACACTATATTAATCCCGCAAGGGAAAATTAATATGTTTTCACTCTGTTATTACACACATTACACACAGTCCTGAATTATGCACTTCTATATATTCTTATTAATTTATTTTAACAAATGGGCCTTACAACGGGCCTCTTCCTTCCTGTCATCTTCATCTGCCTCCTCCTGATCACTCTCTGCCTCTGTCCCTCTCACTGAATCTGCCGCCTCCTCTTCCTCCCCTGTCATCTTCATCTGCCTCCTCCTGATCACTCTCTGCCTCTGTTGCTCTCTGAATCTGTAGCCTCCTCTTCATCCCTCAGTTAATTCTTCCTTTTCCTTTTCTCTTTCACGTACTCCTGCTCCGACCCGTCTGGTCTCTCCAGTTTACTGCCTTCTCTGTCTTCATTTCCTCAGACTACATTACTCAAATTTGAATACAAATGGTCAGTCTCATCAAGCACTGTGTAGTGTGTTGAAACGTAATGCCACCAAAATGGCAACCCTCTGTAAACGTAATTAATTCCAACATGCCAGTTTGTAACATTTTGTATTATGCTGTTCTTCTCTTGTCTTGTCTTAAAATCAAAACCGAAAATCAAATCATGCTGTGTCGCCTTTAGCATACATTACATTTATTACAAATTTAACTTTACATTAAGCGTGTGTTTAAACTTCACCTGGGGAAACTGACGTCACCTTTAGAGGCACAGGGGCAGTTCAGTCGCTCCAGTCTTTGCCGCGCGTCTGTACCAGTGTCTGTACCTTCGTTTGCTGCGCAGGAAGGTACAGACACTGTTTTTGACATGATTTATCATAATGTTTTGATCTAATGGGTTGCAAAAATCTGCATATAATTAGCAAAGTGAGGACTGCGCTTATAATGTGGTTGCCCCTGGGCAAGAGTCCAGTTGGTTAATCCAGCCAAGCACTCTGGTCTTGGTCAGAATCATGATTAGACAACATAAAAAGCTCTGCAGCACTACATTTTTCCAAGGGCCAGAATTTTTATACACCTATTGTCTTTCAATATTTTCACTTTCTTACTGAATTAATGCTAGATTTTTACATGTATTAGTTTGAGCAAACTCATAAAAAAATGGAAACTCTATAATGATAACTCTTATTTTATTTTCACAACAAAAACATTAAAACAGTGAAACATGTTGGATGACTCAGAACAAACGTGAAAAAAGATGTGCTGGACAATTGCCGAAAAACCCTCAAGGGGCTTAGTAAGTGGCAATCTCCATAGAAACAATTATATTTAACAATTTAAAAACATTTAAATATTATTTTGTAAAAAAAACAAACACAAATTTCTTTGTATAAAACTATTTAAGTTTGCATTTAGAGCACAAACCCATATGTAAAATTCAAACAACTTAGGAGCAACAGTTTTACTCTCTAACTGGCTAGAAAATGATCTCAGGAGACAGTTCACTGAGGAGTGATAGTTAGGGTGCAATATGTTATACTGACAATTTAAAATAGTTTAAAATAGTTGCGGCAGTACAAATTCTAGACGCTTGTCTCACATAGCCAGACATACTTCATAGCACAGCGGAGTAGCTAACGTTAGATGCTGGCTATATTGAGAGTCATAAAAGCCTGTTCTCACGCGGAGATCTGTATTGACAGGCACACTTTTTCAGTTTAGAATTGTGGTAGGAACCGCAAAAAACACAACAATCTTGCCGTCCTCTCCACGACACTGAACACACTTTATTGGCTTAGAAATATGGCAACAATTGCTAAACACAATGCAAACGCACAGTCCTCTATTTCCAATTTACAGGCCCCCTCTCTTGGCTTACAATAAGTCACTCTTGTCGGCTACGGCTGCTGAACAGGCTACATGTTGTAAACAGCCGTGGCCCGCTTGCATGGTCCTACGCTAGCAGTTAGCAGGGTTAGCACGGCGACGTAAGCCAGGACCAGTAGGGATCATTTTACTGGCTGTGTCTCATTTGTTTTTGCAAGTAACCAACTTGGGTACTCTAGCTATATAATTCAATGCGAGTACACAAATGTTAAAATTACATAAAATGCCCACCCCTTTTAGCCGTGATGAATTAGCCTGAAGCTAATGCTTACCTGCTCTGGAGGAAATTAGCCAATTCTACATCCTTTTGGGATCGTAGCTGTCTCCATCTTTCAAATACATCTCCAATATTTACCCAGGGTTTGTTTGTTACATCTCTGGTCAATCAACTGTTAGAAACATGCCGTTTTTTTAGGTCAGGTAGAATCTATCTCTGTTGATCATGTTTGTTTGTTTGCTGCTTTCATGGTTGTACTAACGTTACAGCTGTAGCGCTGGGTTTACGTTTTACAGGTATCTGGCAACGCAGCCTGGCTGTCAAACTGGGCAGACACACAAGACAAAACACAAACAGAAACATTGTCCCTTACGAGGTCATAAAGGGCAAGATTCCAGCTCAGCCCATCTGAGGATTCATTTTCTCAAAGGCAGAGCACTATACCCAGGGCTCGGTTTACACCTTCTAGCTACTGGGGGACCATAGGCAGGCTGGGGGAACTCATATTAATGTTAAAAAAACATCATAAAGTGAAATTTTCATGGCATGGGACCTTTATTATCTAATGATGCATTGGGGTCATTTTTGGATTTGTTACAGTAAATATATTACATATTGGACCTTTAAGTCTGTGATTATGGAAAGATTGTTATAGTATGCAGTGTCCTGATTGGTGGAATGAAAGGAAGAAAGAAAGAAAGGCCGGAAAAGGCCAAACTGTTGCAAAGAAATACAAATACAGGGGGCGGGGTTTGTGCTCTGCCTGTGTAATGCTAAATACCATAAAGCATTTTTTTCTTCACGTTTTCTGAATTCATGATTATTCTGCAGGCCGGACTAAAAGCTTTGGCGGTCCGGATGTGGCCCGCGGGCTGCCAGAATGTTGGCTGCTCTACAGTATGTACAGTCATGATAGGATGACTGGCAGTCAATTTATATATATATATATATATATATATATATATATATATATATATATATATACAGTATATGCTGTGTAAGATGTCCTGCCTCATTCTTGTGCCAAAGTCTCCACGTCCCAGTGGCACCAAGGACTACAAACAAGTGGCTCTGACCTCCCACATTATGAAGACGTTAAGAGTCATCCTGCAGCAGCTCCGGGGCATGGTCAACCCATATCTGGACCCACTCTATTTTGCCTGCCAGACCAGACTTGGAGTTGAGGACGCCATAATCTAACTGATAAACTGTATGCATGACACTATGGAGTTTTTCCGCTTCCTGGGAACTTTCATCTCTCAAGATCTCAAGTGGGAGCTGTAATAAACGTACTTGGCAATAAAGCTTTTCTGATTCTGATAAACCGGCAAGCACCATGAATATCAGGTTCTTTGACTTTTCTAGTGTTTTTGACATCATCATGCCGGTTCTTCTCAGTGACAAGCTGACAGTGATGCAGGTGGATGCCCCCCTCGTGTCCTGGATTGTTGACGGGAAGACTTTACAAGACACAGGGGACCATCCTCTTTCCCTTCCTTTTCACTGTCTACACCACGGATTTCAGCTACCAGTCCTGCCATCTTTAGACTTTTTCTGATGACTCTCTGGTAGGGGGATGTATCAGTGATGGTAAGGAGGCTGAGTAAAGCGCTGTGTGGGAGAACTTTGTCACATGATGCAAGAACAATTATTTGCAGCTCAGTGTGACAAAAACAAAAGAACCGGTAGTGGATTTGAGAAGAATGGAGGCAAAGGTGACACCTGTCTCCATTTTTTGAGGAGGCTAATGTCCTTCAACATCTATCAGAAAATGCTGAGGTTGTTTCATGAGTCTGTGGTGGCTAGTGCTCTCCTGTATGCTGTTACATGCTGGGGCAGCAGGCTGAGAGTGGCAGACACCAACAGACTCACGCTAATACAGAAGGCCAGTGATGATGTTGGTGGAACTGGACTTCTTAAAGACAGAGAGTCAGAGAAGAGGAGGCTGACCCACTCCACAACACACTGGTCAGTCTGAGGAGCACCCACAATGCGCCACAGGAGGTTGTTTCTGCCTGTGGCCATCAAACTATATTACTCCTCCCTCTGAGTGTCACACTCTTAGAGTTAAAACTGGTCTCACAGCATGCATCTCCACATCACATTGTAATATTCTTCGACAATCATTTACAATAACTTCCACGATAGTTATCAGCTATATGAACAAAGGTGTTATTCATTGAAACTATCTTTCAAACCTAATCTGACTTGCAATCTTATCTCATTTACTTCTACCTAACGCTTGTATTTATGGCTGTAAATATGTAACAATTTTCTTTACGTCTTATTGTAGATATGTTACTTTTTTATTGTATACACTTATTGGCTTGCTCTTTTCTTACTCTTATTTTACCTTGAACCTGACTGTGAGCAACTGCAACTAAATAATTTCCCTGAGGGACTCAATGAGGTATTCTGATTCTGATATATATATATATATATATATATATATATATATATATATATATATATATATATATATATATATATATATATATATGTGTGTGTGTGTGTGTGTGTGTGTGTGTGTGTGTGTGTGTGTGTGCGTGCGTGAACTACCCCATTCCCTACGGGATCATTTAAGATTTAGTCGTCCAGGTTTATTTTGAAAGTAATTACCGGAAGATCACGTTTAAAAAACGTGTCAGTAGTCAGAGGCTGGTTGCACTCACACTGCTCCTCCACGTTTCGTCATCAGTGTGTTCTGCAGACGACAGAGCGGACCTATAAACAGCTGCCTTGCCGACCTGCAGACAGTGAACGTGTCGCGCAGGGACATGGACATGAGGACACACTGAGTGCAGATGACCGAGCCGCGGACCGTCAGGGCATTCCTGTGATAGGGACAACTGATGCGCCGGATCAACATATCAAACACTCACATCTGACAGATTATCACTAACACCCGTTAAAGAACTAAGAAAACTGTTTGCCAGTTGCCAGTGCGCATTTTGGCACTCGTGGCAACGGAAGGATCTATGCTTTTTTTATCACTTTGCATTGATTTCAGTCATTGATTTACCCATGCCACAGGGCAGGATTATAATTCCCTCTTGGATGTAAAAGTCATCGATTTTCCTACTCCTCAACACCAAACTTTTCTTTACACGTCTGAAAATTGCGCACGGAGATGGCGCAAAGGGTAACTCTAATTTAACACATTATTGTTGAATTATTTTTTTTTTAAGAAAATATACTCTTGATGAAGGTCCGGAGGGACCGAAACGTTAGTTTTTCTAAATAAAAGCTGATGCTAGCAAGAGCAGAGTGCGGAATGTGTTCCTCTTCCTTCTAAGTTGAATTTTGATTTGAAATGGTTTGCACAAGTTATTATTAAATAGGTAGGCAAACAAAATGATCTGATTTCTTATGCAAAGTTAATTGGCTAATTAAGTTAGCCGCGATTTTAAACTATAACGTGAATTGGTCTGATGCCTAAATTGTCCTACTGAAACAACCAACACATTATAAGAATATAATTGTCCCAGGTTTTCCGCTTATTAATTCCCTACTTCCCTTGTCCTCCCGACACATGCCCTGATGTTATCTTCAAATTTCACCCCAGTACGATGAGCTGGCTCTTTACGGAGGCGCGATGGACGGAGTCGGAGTCCCCACCTCCATGTACGGAGACCCGCACGCCCCCCGGCCCCTGCCCCAGGTCCACCACCTGAACCACGGGCCGCCTCCGCATCCTACGCAGCACTATGGAGCCCACGCGCCGCACAACATCATGCCCAGCAGTATGGGCAGCGCCGTCAACGACGCACTAAAGAGAGACAAGGACCAAATCTACGGGTAAGTGAGTTGTAAAATGAGTTGTTAAACAAAAAAATAGAAATTCCGTAAAAATCGTGTTACTGTCTTTCTTTTTAAACACCTTATTATTAATAATATAATCTGCTCATGGCATGAGTATTTTTCGCTGCTGCTTGAAACGAGACGAAATACCTCAGTAGCATGGAAAATTGATTAAAATCTCTTAACAGGTTGTTTGCATTGGAAACATAAAAAAAACACTGTTTTTTTTGTTAAACTCACCAGCTTAATTTAAAATGTTATCTGCCGCTTTGGTATCCTACTGAATAGGCAATAGTTCATGTACAGGCCTAACAATGGCTATAGAATAAAATGGGCCTGTCTTTGCCTCTGTTGCAGTCACCCATTATTTCCACTGTTGGCTCTGGTGTTTGAGAAGTGCGAGCTGGCGACCTGCACGCCCAGGGAGCCCGGGGTTGCGGGAGGAGACGTTTGCTCCTCCGACTCCTTCAATGAAGACATAGCCGTATTTGCAAAACAGGTAGAAGCACTAACGTGTACTGAATTGAACATACTGAAAGTAAGGGAGCCAATTTGAATAAGAAGCAATGAAACGTATGTAAGAAGCAGTTAAACACCAACTGAAGCATTTTCTTTCCCTGTTTAGATCCGCGCAGAGAAACCTTTATTTTCATCCAACCCAGAGCTAGACAACTTGGTGAGCACTTATTTCTTTCTCATTTAATTCTCCTCTTCCCCCAATGTCTTTTTCTCTGCCTGCACTGCGACATCACAGACTGGGGCAACCTACCTAAATGCCACATTTCTTCTTTTTTGTAATAAAACAAAAATAATATTTTTATTATGTTGTTTATTAGCAAATGTACACAGTCATTATTATTATTATACCACAATGGGTGTCTATAAATACATGTAATGTTCTGGTATCATGTATTTTTTAGATGATTCAAGCGATTCAAGTCCTACGATTTCATCTCCTGGAATTAGAAAAGGTAATGTATGCAGTATATATATATATATATATATATATATATATATATATAGATGGCTCAAGGCCAGATCTAATCCACCTTTTACCAACCCTGTATTTAAACAACACTGAATATTTTAATTATTTATTATTCTGGTGTTCAGCCAAAATTCAGAGAATCTAAATGAAAGACTG
This sequence comes from Percina caprodes, assembly GCA_013375575.1. Taxonomy (NCBI): domain Eukaryota; kingdom Metazoa; phylum Chordata; class Actinopteri; order Perciformes; family Percidae; genus Percina; species Percina caprodes. The sequence goes on from JABXJD010000076.1 coordinate 2,282,895, forward strand.
GATTTTGCAGGTTCATGAGCTCTGTGATAACTTCTGCCATCGGTACATCAGCTGCTTAAAAGGCAAAATGCCTATTGACCTGGTCATAGAGGACCGAGACATCTGCAAGTCGGACTTCGACGACCTCTCCGGGTCCTCCACCAACCTTGCAGATCATGTGAGTCACCTGCCCTCTCTAAATTCAGAAATGGATTTTTAATTGATTACCAGAAGAATTATTTCATTTAAAGTTAAGAACTCGGAGAGTTGCTTGAAGAGTCCTGCTTCTCATTGTTAACTTTTCCCATTATTGAAAAGTTAAAATACATCTGTTGTTAACCCACACAAGTGAATAATAGCTGTTGTAAGCTATAGACCACTTGTTATGAAGCTCGGGTTTGGGGCCCATCTAAAGGTACAGTAACTTTGATTGAACATGTTTTGCTACAAAAATTCTATTTTTTTCGGACTTTTCACAATAAAAACAATTCAGATAAAACAATCTGAGAAGAGAAGAATTCATATTAAACATGTCACTTTAAAGATGACATTGCTTGAGAATATCTCCTGTAGATCAATGCATTACTCAACAGGAGCCATTTAAAAATATTTTCTTTACTGGCAGTGCACAGAGTTAATCTGAAAGGATGTTAGAGTTGAATTCCTTTAGCCTTATAACATATATAAAAAGCTGATAAATCTCATAAAACAGGATGAAAGGTCTTTGGGTTTGGGGAGTTTTTGTAGCATTAATGAAACCGAAGGCTGCAGTTGTTTGCTGTTTAATGGCATCAGTCCTGTTAATGGTGATGTACATAGCCCCAGCGGAAGACTTCCGTAAGACAAAGAGAGAAACTGCTCTTTTGAGAATAATCACAAAATGGGCCGTTGAGATTTGTTGTTTAAATCATATTTTGTGTTCAAATGAGACTTCATTACTTATGTATCTATTTATTTATATATGAAGGTAGTCAGACATGATGATGGTGATCTTCATAACACAAAGTGCAGCTGCACTGCGTTGGTTTTGGGCTTCAGTCCCTCTCAGCCTGGTATTTCTCAGCCAATAGGATTATTGTAGCTAGAGTGCAGGCGCTCTTTGTCAGGCTGCCCTCCTGCTGTGCGCTTTACACTGTCTCTTCCTATTTTTGGCACCTGTGTTCCTTTACAAAAAAGCAAATTCAGATGTTTCTAGTGGTTCAGAGTTACAGTGTAGCAGCAGCAGTGTTAGAGTATGGCTTTATTGACACTTTGCTACAACAAATGAATTGGCTGTGTGCTAAAAACAGTTACTTAATGGATTTTTCAGATTTTAGAAAGCAGTTAACTATCATTCCCTTTGGATATGATGAAAGTTCCTCCACGAAATGTAGACTGTAAACTGACCTTTAATTTTTCCATCTGTACTTCAATTTTGTGTTCCAGTGGATCCTCAACTCCTTTCGTTGCTTCAGATGGGTTCATGGAAGATTTATAAAATTTATAAATAGTTTTTTTATATAATATAAAGTATACAGGTTGAAAACAAATCCTACATTTGGTATAATAGATTTCAAGGCGATCATGGGCTATATAAGGTTGATAAACCTTACCTGAAATGGTTTTTAATGTAATTTTTATCTTGGTAAGAGCACATCCTTTACTATTTTCAAATATGAATACTGGCTTAAAATATTGTCTATGGCTTTTGTGAAAAATATTAATATTGGCTTCAATAACTTCATGAACATAAATTATCTTTGTTCTTGAGAATGTGTGTGCGTGAGTTTACACGTATGTCTACATTTAATGCATCATGCACAGCTGTGTAATGTACAGTACATGCAGTATTATTTATTTATTTATATTAATTTATTTATTTTTTACCATTGACCAATATGGAGAACAGTGTTGACAGGTAATTCATTACAATAACATGTTTTACTTTTTATATATATAGCACCTGATCTAACCCTTTGCTCCCTGCAAAAAAAATCCCAGTTAAAAATGTTGTCTATTGAGACCTTACATTGTATTTTCTAAAATGAAGTGGATATCTGCCAGCATGATTTTATTTTATCAAGTTTCAATTTTGAACAACTTTTTTCAAGAATTTTTTTCTTCTTTGATATATATTCCATATCCAAAGGAAACTGCACACATATCTCTATTGGCATAATTTTTGAAAATTATAAATAAATAAATACAAATAAATGAAGACGGAATTTGATACTAATTGTTTTTTCATGTGTACTGATATTTGGTATAATATATTTTGACCATTTCCACATCAGAAGAAGCCACAGTTTTCTTAATAATTTTAAGTATTCTTAAAATTATTGTTGGTGGCAGTAGCTCAGTCCGTATGGAGTTGGGTAGGGAACTGAAGGGTTGCAGGGTCAAGTCCCCATACGGGCATTAAAGTACAGAGTGATTGGTTCGCTGAAGAGATGCCACTTCACTTCCTGGGCACTGTCAGGTGCTCTTGATCAAGGCCCTGTACCCACCCAACTGCTCAGTGCATTGATCCAGCTGGCAGCCTGCTTTCTCTGACATCTCTTCATTTGTGCATGAATAGGTCCTCCGCATGTGTGTGTATTTCAGGCATGTGTAGAGATTATTAACAGATTTCCCCACTGGGGATCAATAAACATTATAAATGATCATCTAAAATTACATTTAGACCATCATGTGACATATATATTTCATGAACGCTTGATTGACACCCCTCACACTGATTCAGTAAAAAAATTTTATCAACATTTAATGCCTTAATTTTAGAGAAATAGTTTAAGAATTGATAAGAGAGAGATGACTTTCAACGAAGATATGTGGTCTAAATAAAAAAAAAAAACAACGTTACTATACATGCTCAGCACTTTAAAAGCAGAGGCCCCTGCAGATCTCACAGATCTCTTTAATCCTTTAACTAACCCCCAAACCAAAAGTCAATTCTATAGAATTTACTTCCAAACTATGCCTGTGTCTAATTAAAGTACCTGTGCGGCAGAGTGTTTTATACTTATATGTACTGTTCCTGAAACGTTACAATAACTGTTTATCCACAGTCCTAAATCCCCTTTAAGCTGGACTGCTCTGGTTTCTCTGGATCAGTAATTCACTCAGTAATGAGTCTGTAGGCAATTGTCTTCTTTGTTACAATAACTGGCAGAAATGGTTTATAATAATCAATTATAACCAGTTTGACCTGATTTTGCTGAACAAACATCCCTTCATTCACAACATTTGCCATGTTGAGAAAAACAACATGTGTACATGTTGATATTGGTCTTTACCCTAATTTGCTGCTGGTCTGTAAAACCATGAAAGTAAAAGAGAAACTGTACAAGGCAAACATGTATAAGTGAATGTTTGGTAGAATTCTCTTCATCTGTGTATTTCTCATACACACCTGGGTCTTTGGCTGTACACCACCCTCCATCCTTATAATTGGGTTTAACAGATGGGATGTTGGAAATAAGACCTCCATTAGCTTGATAAACGTGGACACACATGGCGCTTCTTTATGTAGCTGTGTGTACTTAGGAATTGTAATTATTGGGTGGCTGGATAAGAAAAGAGGGGCCATCATTGAGAGGCCTTACTCACACTGCGCCATTGTCCCAGCGCTTCTTGTTGTCATCTGCCGAGCTCTTCATCTAATCACCATCCGGCAAACAGCTGACGCAGAGAGGCTGAAGAGGGAGCTCTGCTGTTTGGTTTGGGCTTGTGGCTGTCTGAGTGGCCAGCCCAATCGGCCCAATAAATACAGGGTTTCTTCCCAACACAGGTCACAGTAACAGCTAGCACACAGGAGAGTCCACATGCTGCAGGGTTACTAAACTGTCTTTTAAACTTCTGTTGATAGTCTTGTTGCAACTATATTTAAATCTCCCTCTTGGACAGAATGGTAATTGTTCTTGATCACATTTATTACAATTTGGTTGCTGCCTTACTTTGCTAATCATTTGCAGCTGTCTTTGTATCTTTGGGAATTTGCTTAATGGACCTTATACTGGACCTCCTGGATCTTTCTCATCTGTTTTTCCTCTCTCCTCTCATCTTCACCTCTGTCTCCTTATTTCCTGTCCTCTGGTTTTCCGACCTCTTCCTTACCTTTTCAGAACCCCACATCCTGGAGAGACATGGATGACACCCACTCCATGCCCTCTGTGGGCACCCCGGGACCGTCCAGCGGAGGACATGTCTCTCAGAGTGGTGATAACACCAGTGAACTTGGTAAGAGCACTCGCAGGCCTCCTGTGTCCTTATTCAAATCAAAGCTTTGACTTTCTTATGACACCTTTCTGAGGCACTGGTGATTGAGGGGGATCCTTTCAAGAAAGTTCATGCATTTATTTAATCAAATGACTTTGTTTTGATTGCATTGATAAAAAAAGATAATCTCAGTTTAGTGAAGACGGCTCTGGCAGATATTCACCCCAACTGTTACTCTTTTATCTAACAATTTGCAAATGAACAATGTGCCAAACAAATTTCTTTTGTTCTTCTTAGTAATGTTTGCTAAAAAAATGTTTTAGGGATTTACTAAGTGGGTTGGTTTTTAAATTATACTATATATTTGTGAGCATAGACAGATTTAGTATGAACCAATGGGCTTTGAGATGCAAGCTGCCGACATGGCAGGAAAGTTTGAAAGTATTTAGAGACAGTATAGAAATTGTAGCTATCACTAAGGTTGTGACCTTAATATCTTTTCCTTTGAAGCTTGGAGTTGTAGCAACATAATGGTGTGTCACATAGAAAAAATGCCTGGTGAATGGCATGGTGGTTTTTGGGCCACGTTCAGCCCTGGAAAAACGTAGCAACATGTTTTTTAAAACTGAAAGGGGGGCACGTTGAACTGTATGCCAAATGCTCTGCTTTTTTATTACCACACATACACATCTCAGCTGATTGGATATCACCTGTGACACAACCAATAAACAACAGACACACCCACCAAATGAGAGAAAACATACTTTATCTCAAAGCCGTTTCACACCGCTCCAAGGAAACATGTCATTCAACCAGGAAACGATTTATACCGTTTTGAGATTGAACGTGCCACTGGCTACAAGCTTGATTAAACGTGGAATTATGGGAGTTGTAGTTTTCATTGTTAAACACCATTCAAGTTTTATTCACGTTAACATTTAGTAACGTTTATTCATGTCATTCAAACTATTTCTGTGACATTGTATGATTTACAATTACTCTCGAACATATCATCTGGGTTCCTGTGTTATGACAAAAGTTATAGTGTAGTTACTAGTGGGGTAACTAAAGGACCCCACTGACAGGGAACTAAACAAACGTCTTGTGTAACTGAAATAAAATTACAGATTTCTCTGGGTTTGAAAACTGTTAAAAACATTTGGTATAGTGTAAGTACACAACTCAACAAAATATATAACAGACATTATAATGCAGAAATATTACATATCATACCTTTAAAAGACAAACTCACAAACACATTGACAAACTTGACAACAACAAATTTGTTGACAGTAAATAAAGTATACAATACACAATGTACATAGAAGTAAATTATTTAGACAAAAAATCATCAAAAGAGCATTCAAGGATGATTTTCCCATGTAATTGTGGTTCCTCACTTTTACAGTCAGTGTGGGTTCTCAATTATAGGTCAGTTAGCGCTGATAAAGTGATCATCTGAGTTTACTTTAGCTGTCTGCTGCTATCACCCTTTGATGCCATCCAGCCCTTGTCCTTCTTGTGGTCCCCCGGTGCTCCTGCACTTAATGTGATTTCTGATGTGCTAATTGGAGGCTATAAGGGTTTTATGGCTTGTTTTTGTTTTTCTCCCCTTTGGGCGCAGTAAAAATAGAATGGAATTCAAAGCAACTTTCCACCCTCTGCACATTAGGCATTAAGGACCAGACCATTGCTGAGAACAATAGGAGGATGCTTTGCAAGACAAGAGAAGTTAACAGGATAAAGAGACAATCAGAAAAAGATTCTTAAAAATGATATTTGCTTCTCAACTTCACCTGAGACACACACAGCACATATTTGTTTTATTACTTTTAATTCAACCATTAAGTATCCAGAAATGTTATGTTGAGACGAGCTAAGGCCACAGAGTAAATAGCTTCTTTTCTCTAAGCTATTTTTAAACATCAGTGGGGGAAAACCCAAGATCCATGACCTTTTGACCTGGGAGAGAATGCATAGGGATTGGGAGTGCAGAATGCCCCCTGTAGGGATGTAAGGACAGAGTACTTTATGTATGAGGAACAAAGGAAAAGAAGAAGGCAGAATGATTAGAGCTGTGGTTGCTGCTGCAGGATCTGCTGCATGCTACCTGTTGCTTCTGCCCGGGCCTTTCTGCCTTGTTTCCAATCTATTCTCATGCCAAACACAACCTGTAAGGATAGTAAAGACAGTTAGTGGCTTATCACGTTAATATCACGTATATTTTAAGATTATGTTTGTATGCAACTATTCTGCATTAGTGGTTATAGACTAATAAAAAGATTGATGATTGTGCTTTCTAACACCAGCCTGCCAGGTTGTGCCCCTGCTCTCAAATTGTGTGCCTTTGCCCAACTATCACCTTCAATTCCACAAAGTTTCCTCACTGTTGAAATTTTAAACTTAATGAAGTATCGCCATTGAACCCTGTCTGCTACACCATAAAAGTATACCCTACTAATTTGCTTGCCATAACATTTTAGACAAGACATAATTGCTTCCTGGATTATGCTCACTGGCAATGTGTTAAAATGTGTTAAAATGGAAAAATCAGCCGGTTTGTTTTATGTTTAACCAAGATCACAGTGCAATGCAATTATTTTGATGAGGCATTTTCTGTTCCCTTGTTGAACAAAATGAAAGAATACCATAGCTTTTGCTACATATCTTATTCATTTATTTATTTATTACAATTTGTCTATATGAATTTATCCCAAACTCAATACAATAATTAAATTTGAAATCTTTTGGAAGTATCCCCCAGGTTGGGCTACAGACAGAACCCTATTTATAGTGACTCAAAGACTATAATATTGTGACTGAGTGCAACAACAAAAAACATAGATAGATAGAGAAATTACAAATGACAAAGATGAACATGAGATTTTCAAAAATGGTAATCATTTTTGAAAATCTCATGTTCAAAGTTTAAAATCGAATGACAATCCAATAGACCACATAACGGGATTGTGGTCCTCATGATAGTGGGATGTCATTAGTAATGTTTCCATGGTCTGATAAAACCTTTTAAAATTTGCTGTCACTAAAGTGGTTGTGATATGGCTTCAAGCCCGGCTAACCACAAGTAAATGATCCATACAATATGTGGCTGGTGGTTTGTGTCATGGCTTCCTCCTCCTCTGGAAGCTCCTCTGGTTTTGGTTGTTGCCTTATAAGCTTTGTGATATGCAGGGGCTCAACCCCAGGGGAATGCTGTTAGCCACAGCAAAAAGGGCTGAGCTCTCCAAAGGATGTTTGGAAGGGGGAGGACAAGTGGAAGCTTGAAATATCCATCACAAAGACCCAAATAAAATAAAAGGCAGTGGGAGTGATGCAGAAATATCCTGCACACTTGTGTTGAGAAAATGAGTGTAAGGAACAGCTTGCATCTTTTTGTCACATCAAGAGCCTGGAGTCTGAAGTCAGGAATGTGGTGAGGTAGAGGTGTTGACATGCCAGTGAAATCACAGCTTCACTGTGACCATGGGCTACTCTCTTTTTAGCATCTGTCATGCAAAGAGAGGGAAGAGAAAGAGATAAATGCTAAATGTCTGCTCTCACAGAAAACAAATAGCTGTTTATTTGATAACAAATAAAAAAAATTATTTAATAAAATTTTGCACATTTTACTATTTGAGGGTCAATTCACCTGGATTACAACAAGTTTATTTTTTTATGTACCAGTAGTGCCGTGGCAGTAGCTGAGGAGGTGGAATAATTTATTAGGTAATACGTGCAGTGTGCCGAACAATCACCAGGATGCACATGTGAGCACTCCAGATGCAGTTTCTCAGTTGGCAGACTGAGGAACAGAGAAACACCATGACAGTATTTGTAAATGAGTCACAGCAATCTGTTAAATCATCTGCCACATTACTGAGTTTTAATTTAACGGACATTTGTGGTATGGTTATAGTATGTATAAAAGAAATACACGGACTACCAGTTCTGAAAGGTGAAGCCAATGTTAAAGTGCCTTAACTCCACTGGCGCAAAAAAAGAAGTCTGATAAAAAAGACAAAATTTCTCACTTGCTTTATTATCTCAGTAAATATTGTCCTTTAAATGTATGGACTAAGTCGCTAGTTTCAAGTCTTCTTTAATTACAGTGCAATGTTTATTTGGTAAATTCTGGAACCCAAAATAGACAATAAATCAGGGTATGCTTTAAGGGAGTGGTTAGTTTGTGATTGACAAGTTGTTGTAGTAGCAAAATAAAAAATAAAGACCTAGCAATGCTAATCATGGCATTGTGTACATTCAAAAAGCCAAGAACTTGTTTTTGGGTGTTGTTCTGGTTTTTGTCATAGAACTTTGATTCTTTCACTGCATGTTTTTTTCCGATCGCGGCAATTCACACAAATTCAACCAGTCACTGTGACTTTGGTGCAACTCGCAATTTTGACATATCCGCGTGTTTGGCATTTGGAGCCGATGTTCTGTAGTCTATAAACAACTATCAACAGGCACCAAGTCTTAATTCACAATACATTTTTCACCAAATCGTTGCAAAGTTAAATTACACTCTTACAACTCATGGAAAATTAAACCGTAATTAGAGCTGCAAGCAGCGTTGGACAGGCCCTTGCTAATCTGCGTGCTTTGGGGTTACTGGCGGACGCCACTCCTTACGACCGAGCACTCAGACACTGAAAATCGTCACCAATGAAAAGGAAATTCCCTGCTGCGTTCAATGACACCTCACACAAGACTATACCTTAAATGGGTCACCAGTTATGAAAGGGGGCGTGACCGTAGTAGTGGGCGTGGTTAAAGTATAGGGGACGGGTCAGTAACATTGTAAGTTTCATGTCAATTGAATGATGTTTGTCATATAAGGCTGATTTCCTGTTGCCAGTTGGTGGCGCTATGGCTAAAATTCCATATTGGCCTGTAGATGTGCTCAGGGCCTGTACTCTTGGTGATTGTGGGAAATTTCAAGCAGAAATGACAATGTACACTGTAGTTTCAGCCACTTTCTCATTCATCGCACTCAAAATGGCCAGGCCATGCCCACACCGTTTGACCAAAAGTTTTTCCTTTAATAACCTTTCATTTTTAAGGTCTTTAAATGATGCAGACTGAATTTGAAGTCGATCTCTAGGGGGAGTTTGTTAAAGTACAACCCTTTGACTTTTAGGCTTACTTCCTGTTGCCACTATAGGTGCAATATGACTTTGAGCCAATATCGACGTGTATATTTTGTCAGGGTTGGACTCTAATGAATTGTGAAATGTTTCAAGCCAATTGGACAATGTACACTCAAGTTACACCCACTTCTTGTTGTGCATTTCTTGGCGAATCACATAAAATGGCCACCCGCCACGGCCATGCCCTATGAAGAAATTTTTTTATTTTAACGTCTTGGTTTAATGTCTTGTCTTGGTTAGGGACATTGTCTTTAGAGCTTATTTTTAGTGAATGCTCTGTCCCATTATTTTATTTATTACAACTCTGAATTTTCACAGTTTTTTTCATCTCCTTCCTACTCTACATCTACTCCATACGCAGTTCACAGCGTTTTTATACAGCAGCAGTCATTGTGGAGCATATAGCAAATAAAAAATACCTATTACAGTGCTTTACTTTTCGTAGCTATATGTATGAATGGTTCATGAGAACAGCCTGAGCAGGAAAGTCAGCTAAAAGCAATGAAGAAGAAGTCAAGTGATGTGATTCATGTCCTATGGTAAACTTCCAATGTTAACATGCAAAGTGCATATAATAACATAACACTTTTGTGCAATTTTTCTTGCATTGCAGCAATATGCTTATGTAGGTTTGACATCTGAAATCAATCCAAACTTCACTTTTCCATAAGTGGGTTAGAGATTAGGTTGAATAGAAAATATTTTGCACCTCCCCCATGTGTAGCAATGATGTTAAGGCAACATCTTTTGTTTTGTTAATGACCCTCCTGCTGCTGCTGTCTGGTAAAAGTAGGAAGAAGACCTCTTTAAAAAAGGTAAAAGATAAATTACAGAAACTTTAACCTCACTAAAGATCATGGAATGTTATTCACATAATAGTCAAGGCAGACATTATAGATTAAAGACAATTATTGGACTATAATCTAGGAATATAATTCAGTACATTGATGAAATGTCATCACTATAAAAAGATTCTGTAGTTTTTACAGTATTACTGTATTAACAAATGCTTACTGTAGAACCTGTATACAGCATTGCACTAATGCCTGTTACAGTATCCAAATACAAAATGACAGCACCCTATTACTTTGATGACAAAGCTAATGAACACATTGATGAATACACAAATAGTCTCTTAACCATCACATTTGCAGGTGTGTGTGTGTGTGTATATGTGTGTGTGTGTGTGTGTGTTAAAGTAGGTGTACTCATCTGGTGAAAATTATCATAACAATGCTACACTTCGTGCCCTTGTTTGAGTATGTTGCTTCATCCAGTGCTGTTTTTGCAAATAATACTAATTAATGGAATTAAAATAGTAACTGGTTATGAAATGCACTACTGGAAAAAGTAAAACATGTTATTGTAATGAATTACCCATCAACACTGTTCTCCATATTGTTCATTGGTAAAAGAAATATATATATACTGTTTATATATACACTACCTTTCAAAAGTTTGGGGTCACATTGAAATGTCCTTATTTTTGAAGGAAAAGCACTGTACTTTTCAATGAAGATAACTTTAAACTAGTCTTAACTTTGAAGAAATACACTCTATACATTGCTAATGTGGTAAATGACTATTCTAGCTGCAAATGTCTGGTTTTTGGTGCAATATGTACATAGGTGTATCGAGGCCCATTTCCAGCAACTATCACTCCAGTGTTCTAATGGTACAATGTGTTTGCTCATTGGCTCAGAAAGCTAATTGATGATTAGAAAACCCTTGTGCAATCATGTTCACACATCTGAAAACAGTTTAGGTCGTTACAGAAGCTACAAAACTGACCTTCCTTTGAGCAGATTGAGTTTCTGGAGCATCACATTTGTGGGGTCAATTAAACGCTCAAAATGGCCAGAAAAAGAGAACTTTCATCTGAAACTCGACAGTCTATTCTTGTCCTTAGAAATGAAGGCTATTCCATGCGAGACATTGCTAAGAAATTGAAGATTTCCTACAACGGTGTGTACTACTCCCTTCAGAGGACAGCACAAACAGGCTCTAACCAGAGTAGAAAAAGAAGTGGGAGGCCACGTTGCACAACTGAGCAAGAAGATAAGTACATTAGAGTCTCTAGTTTGAGAAACAGACGCCTCACAGGTCCCCAACTGGCATCTTCATTAAATAGTACCCGCAAAACACCAGTGTCAACATGTACAGTGAAGAGGCGGCTGCGGATTCTGGGCTTCAGGGCAGAGTGGCAAAGAAAAGCCATATCTGAGACTGGCCAATAAAAGAAAAAGATTAAGATGGGCAAAAGAACACAGACATTGGACAGAGGAAGACTGGAAAAAAGTGTTGTGGACGGATGAATCCAAGTTTGAGGTGTTTGGATCACAAAGAAGAACGTTTGAGACGCAGAACAAATGAAAAGATGCTGGAAGAATGCCTGACGCCATCTGTTAAGCATGGTGGAGGTAATATGATGGTCTGGGGTTGCTTTGGTGCTGGTAAGGTGGGAGATTTGTACAGGGTAAAAGGGATTCTGAATAAGGAAGGCTATCACTCCATTTTGCAACGCCATGCCATACCCAGTGGACAGCGCTTGATTGGAGCCAATTTCATCCTACAACAGGACAATGACCCTAAACACACCTCCAAATTGTGCAAGAACTATTTAGAGCAGAAGCAGGCAGCTGGTATTCTATCGGTAATGGAGTGGCCAGCCCAGTCACCAGATCTGAACCCCATTGAACTCTATTTTCTATTCATTTCACAATGTATGGTGGTGAATAAGTGTGACTTTTCAGGAAAACACAAAATTGTTTGGGTGACCCCAAACTTTTGAACGGTAGTGTGTGTGTGTATATATATATATATATATATATATATATATATATATATATATATATATATATATATATATATATATATCTCTTGACTCTGTGTGCATTCCAACATAATATAATAATTAATATATAAGGCAAATGACAATGTATGTAATGACAACATCCATTCAATGGCATTGTTTGCATTATAAGTTACTATATATCCAATCACTAAACCAGTGTTTGGCTTAATGTGACAACCCATTTAATACTTAGTACTGATTTATTTCACTGTGAACACCATGCAGATAGATCCTAAATTCCACAAATATGCACTAAAGTAAAGTTGAAGTTAATTGGTCAACATCTTGAAAATCAAATACATTATTAACAACTTTTATACAATGTTTGATAAGTTTGGTAGAATCCTGGTCATCATGTCAGTGTTTATTTTCCCAAATGCTTTTTTGTGGAGTTAAAGGTTAAAAGTTAAATTGTAAATGTCTCTTCTCACAACAAACAAAGCTACATCATGATAGTAATGAAATTGGAATAACATACTATTACCTGGGTAAACAAATATATTTTTTTTTAATTTGTTATTTAAAAAACATTTGCTATGGCTAACCTCCCTTTGTCCCCCCTGGGATGTCTTGTCTTTCCCTGTGTAAAGTTATTGAGGCTAACTAACCCTTGGGCAACCGACTCTAGATATCGCCATATTTCTGCTTTGGTCTGCATTGTTAGTGTTGTTTTGCATTCTTTTGGCAATGCAATCCATGACTTTAGGGGGCAAAGCTACTTAAGAAGGACTTACAAGAGGGATGTATTTGTTTGGGTGTTGATATCAACTATCTTTATCCAGAATGGCTGACTCCACCTTTAAGTGAGAAAATCTATATTTTCTAATTGTTACTTTCTAACTACTAACTAATCTTTTAAACAAAAAAGGATGGCTTCTTAAGTAAAATATTGACATTGTTATTGCGATACAAGCTGACAAGCCTGCTGTGTTTTCACATGTTTGCCCAAATGACATTTTTACTAGACTGTAGCCTACTTGAATCAGGTGCATTTAATGTGATAAACCACAACTGCAAATGGTCAACTTCAAACAGCTTAAAGAATGCTTCTCCCAATAACAGCTTCTAATCGTCATGGTCACTTTCTCACATGCAGGATTATTCTTGTCTTGGAACAACAACATAGACTACTCCATTTAGAGATGTGTATCATGTCTAATAAGGGGAAGAGTCACTGATGATGGATCAGGCCCTGCTCAACTCATTAGACAGGCATTGGGTTTGCATCAAAACCAGCTGCTGAGAAAGCTGCAATCAGTTCTGCTAGCTTCTCTGCGCTGTCTTATGGAAACGTCATTCACCGACAACATAAACAGCATTAACAGCCCCGGAATTATAGAAAGCAGAGGCTATGGAGGAGGAGATGAGAGAGAAAATAAAAATAAATTTGAAAAATATACACTACCGTTCAAAAGTTTGGGGTCACCCAAACAATTTTGTGTTTTCCTGAAAAGTCACACTTATTCACCACCATACGTTGTGAAATGAATAGAAAATAGAGTCAAGACATTGACAAGGTTAGAAATAATGAATTGTATTTGAAATAAGATTTTTTTTACATCAAACTTTGCTTTCGTCAAAGAATCCTCCATTTGCAGCAATTACAGCATTGCAGACATTTGGCATTCTAGCTGTTAATTTGTTGAGGTAATCTGGAGAAATTGCACCCCACGCTTCCAGAAGCAGCTCCCACAAGTTGGATTGGTTGGATGGGCACTTCTTGCGTACCATACGGTCAAGCTGCTCCCACAACAGCTCAATGGGGTTCAGATCTGGTGACTGCGCTGGCCATCCCATTACCGATAGAATACCAGCTGCCTGCTTCTGTTCTGAATAGTTCTTGCACAATTTGGAGGTGTGTTTAGGGTCATTGTCCTGTTGTAGGATGAAATTGGCTCCAATCAAGCGCTGTCCACTGGGTATGGCATGGCGTTGCAAAATGGAGTGATAGCCTTCCTTATTCAGAATCCCTTTTACCCTGTACAAATCTCCCACCTTACCAGCACCAAAGCAACCCCAGACCATCATATTACCTCCACCATGCTTAACAGATGGCGTCAGGCATTCTTCCAGCATCTTTTCATTTGTTCTGCGTCTCACAAACGTTCTTCTTTGTGATCTAAACACCTCAAACTTGGATTCATCCGTCCACAACACTTTTTTCCAGTCTTCCTCTGTCCAATGTCTGTGTTCTTTTGCCCATCTTAATCTTTTTCTTTTATTGGCCAGTCTCAGATATGGCTTTTTCTTTGGCTCTCTGCCCTGAAGCCCAGAATCCCGCAGCCGCCTCTTCACTGTACATGTTGACACTGGTGTTTTGCGGGTACTATTTAATGAAGATGCCAGTTGGGGACCTGTGAGGCGTCTGTTTCTCAAACTAGAGACTCTAATGTACTTATCTTCTTGCTCAGTTGTGCAACGCGGCCTCCCACTTCTTTTTCTACTCTGGTTAGAGCCTGTTTGTGCTGTCCTCTGAAGGGAGTAGTACACACCGTTGTAGGAAATCTTCAATTTCTTAGCAATGTCTCGCATGGAATAGCCTTCATTTCTAAGGACAAGAATAGACTGTCGAGTTTCAGATGAAAGTTCTCTTTTTCTGGCCATTTTGAGCGTTTAATTGACCCCACAAATGTGATGCTCCAGAAACTCAATCTGCTCAAAGGAAGGACAGTTTTGTAGCTTCTGTAACGACCTAAACTGTTTTCAGATGTGTGAACATGATTGCACAAGGGTTTTCTAATCATCAATTAGCCTTCTGAGCCAATGAGCAAACACATTGTACTATTAGAACACTGGAGTGATAGTTGCTGGAAATGGGTCTCTATACACATATGTACATATTGCACCAAAAACCAGACATTTGCAGCTAGAATAGTCATTTACCACATTAGCAATGTATAGAGTGTATTTCTTCAAAGTTAAGACTAGTTTAATAGTTATCTTCATTGAAAAGTACAGTGCTTTTCCTTCAAAAATAAGGACATTTCAATGTGACCCCAAACTTTTGAACGGTAGTGTACATTTTCCAATTCCCCAATCAAAGATTACACACATGTACACACATGGAGTGCATGTGCATTAACAGTATTGGGGAAATTGATAATTAGAATACATTAATAAGTAACAGTAATGACGGAGACTGTATACATACAAAATGATTGGGCCACAAATCTCTCTAAGTAAGAGGCTAGGTCTAGTTTCCAATGTTATACTACCACCTTAGGCAACTGTTGCAAAGTAAGATGGAGATTTCAGCAGTGTGTGAATGCCAGAAGGAGCATACTAGAAATGAAAAATAAGCAATTAAGGCTGAGTTGGAATGGCCTAAATAGTTTACATAGGTTTAAGTCTACAACAACACAGGCTGAACAGCATTGAGCGTAATTGAGCAGCAGAGGTAGAAGGGGCTAGAAAGGAAGACTTTTTATATCTTAGGGTGCTGTTTTGTGTGTGTGTGTGTGTGTGTGTTTGTTTGTTTATGTGTTTCTTCTTAGCTGCAGGGCAATACTCCAGCCATCCCTGTGGTATTGCCCACCCCTCCATCTACCCTCTCTCATCTACTGTGCAGACACTGGCAGGCAAAGAAAGAGACAAGAGGGGGCAGTGGTGGGGGGAGGGGGGGCATGGGAGACTTGCACGGGTGTATGACTTTGAGACTGCACCGTCACACACTGGTAAGATTGGCCGAGTTGCCGGGGAACAGTCACTAACGATTAGTGTAGCAGAAGATCTGCCCTGCGGCTTTCCCCTCTCTGGAGCAGAAGAAAGAGGGATGAGGAGAGCAGAGGAGGTGGACTAGGGTGGGGTGTCAAGGATGACATTCGAGGGGGAGACCAGTGGGCCTTACTTAGATATAATTAGGCAGAGTGAGTCCTCTTTTCCTCTTTTTTCTGTTTTTGTTTTACTACATGAACTGTAGCTTCATAATCTGATGATTTAAAATACTACAGTAACACTCAAATATAAAACTCAAGTCTTTGTTTATTGTTAAAGCTGCTCTTTGATTCCTCATTTTATATTAAATAGACTTGTCCTTTTTCTTTCAAAGATAGAGATGCACCAGTCTTATCAGTTTTCTTTTCTTTCAAATTGTTAATGTTAATTTTGCTAGATTAAAATAGACTGATAATTAGACTGAATTGTCATTGTAATTTGGAAGGAAGATGACATGCCTATTCTTGATCCCAAACTTTCCACCATCTGAGGGAATATTTGTCTAGAAAGAAGTAATTTAATCGACAGGCTGAAGAGAGGTGTAAGACTAAACAAAGTGAAAAGTAGTGAACAAAGGCAGTGTGAACCCTTTCCTATGTCTGTGATGCAGAGCTGGACACCATTTGTCAAAAATCCCACAACCCTCCGAGCCTACGACCCTAGAGCACATCCTTTTTAATGTCAATATTCATTAGCTGAAATATTTATGCATGAATATGGCTCATATAGGCACATTTGATTGATGCATCTCTAAAAACAAAAAGACATGCTAGGGCAAATCTTAAGAAAAGTAGGGTTCCTGTCAAGCCTCAAGGGAGGAGTCACTCAGATGCATTATTCACATGCCCTCCAGGCAAGCTTTCAAGACTTCTCTGCCTCAAGGGCAAAAAAAATAACCACCACTGTTAAAAGTAAATCATCTCGCGTGATGCACAATTAATGGCAAAGAGGGAGAGGCTGCAGATTGCTCCTTGTTGTTGCAAATGGAGTGAGGTACCTACCAGGGACTGAAAGGAAGCTTCCTGGCATGATCCATGGCAGCTTCCTGCTGGAATCAAACAGGGATGCTGGTAATGGTAGGATCCATAGCCAGATATGAAATCCAACACTGCTGTTCTTATTTTGAAGGGGTCAGTCAATCAATGAACTTATGGAAACCCACCCATTCACACCCCCTACATTCTGCCTCAGTACCCCAAATTAACAGCATGTTTCCCACTTCAAACAGCACAAGGTTTGATGTTATTGGGTTCATACTTCATTCACAGGCTAGGCTTTTGTTTTGTTATCCTCTTTTTAGCTACAAAACGTTTAGTCTTATTTCAAACAGTGGTCACATATAAATATCAGTACATAGCACCGAGTCCGACAGCAGTTTGAATGCTCATTATTTTATTTCAGGCGCACAGCTCCTGCAGTCATTACCGCATGTCAAACGCGTAGCTCAGATTGAATTAATAGGTCTTGGTTTTATTGAGCTCCCACACTACAAAACTCGTCTTCATTATCCAACGGCCAGAGAGTCAAGCGAGGTGAAAGTAAGAATCTTGTGCTGCTGTGCCACAGAGGAAAAAATTGAAAAAAAGTGAATGAGGGCCACACTAATGCTTACTCATAATGTCACTCCTCTTGTCTCTGATTGCAGGAGATGCCCTCGACAACAGCCTGGCATCACCAGGCACAGGAGACGAGGATGACCAAGACAAGAAAAGGCAGAAGAAACGAGGCATTTTCCCCAAAGTAGCAACAAATATAATGAGAGCATGGCTCTTCCAGCACCTTACGGTAAGGGAATTTACCCTGCATCCTGTTAAATTGCTTTTCTATACAAGCAACATCTAGCTATGGCTTTTAATAGATTTCAAAGGGTGCAAATATTCCCCTGAAACAAGTTTCTTACTGAGACGATTTTGCAGAGCCACCGTCGCAGCCTCCGGAGCATAGTGCCGCAAGCCAATTGTGATTGGTTGGTACAGAAATACAGACAGCCCAGAGTGTTATTTTTCTTCTCATATCCCAGAATGTATCTGTGGTGTAGCCAGACCTTACTCCACAGCACTGTGTCTCAGTTGTTTAGTTTGTAAAAGGCCCATACAGGTCCTGTATTGGAGTAATCCCTTCCTTGCCAAAGCTCACCTTTAGATTTTCCAGATGAAAAAGGAGGATAATTGAATTATCCCCTCTCTGTTCCCCATTCCCTTTCAGGCCTAATTTGTTAAGCACAAGTGTTTGCCATGGCAGGATGTGTCTATGAAAAGTGTGCAAGGGGACTTTGGCCTCTGAAAGGCCTATTGCAACACCCAAGCGATCAAGCATTCATCAGTCGTTGAGGGTGTGAAAAGAGCGGGATTATGTTTTGTCAGACGTTGCAGTGTGAGGCCCGCGGTTGGTAGGCCTTGGGGGGGGGTTCTGTCCACAACTAGCTGTAGCCTCCTGCTTTTGTTGTCCATTTGGAAGACCCTTAAAAGATCCCCTTCTGTGGAAGCTATAGAGAAAGCAGCTGTGAACGGTTTTAATTCATTATAGTATTCATCATTGGACCATTAGCCTGGTCATAACTGTTCCTGCATCTGTGACCATGAAGTGCTGTAAACATAATCAGTAAATTCTTTAAATTAACCCTAAAACTTACTACTGACCAGAATAGGCTGCAAGAGTAGTGATATGATCTTGTCTTTAAGTATTTTTTTAAAATCCAAGCAGCTTTGTTTTGTACTAGCTGAAGGCGTGAAATTGTTTTTTGGCTTCACCCTGAATATAATAAATTGCATTAATCTAACCAAGACGATATAAAAGCTTTTTAAAGTTTTTTTGCCTGCCTGGCTAGCAGAGTTTTTGTTTTGATAATTTTTCTTCTCTCATAAGAGTAAGTAGTCTGCATAGTTAAATGGTTTATATCAACATTGACTGGTACTATATCTTAAACTTGAGAATATTGAATTGGAATGAAAGTGGAGAATATTGAATGAAACTTATCATATCATCAGGGCACTTGTGTTTTCAATGTGATACTATTAGTGTTACAGTTT
This sequence comes from Percina caprodes, assembly GCA_013375575.1. Taxonomy (NCBI): domain Eukaryota; kingdom Metazoa; phylum Chordata; class Actinopteri; order Perciformes; family Percidae; genus Percina; species Percina caprodes. The sequence goes on from JABXJD010000076.1 coordinate 2,301,818, forward strand.
CTCTCAATCGCTTTAGCACAAATTGCATTAAGTAAGGCTTTCAGATCAAAATAGTTTGCATTCATTTGCTATGGAATCATATTATTATCAAATGCATGTTTTTTGTGTAAATCTCTATACATGAAAAATAGAGCAACCAACAATCACAATAACCTGTTACATATACACAATTCAATTCAATTCAGTTTTATTTATATAGCGCCAAATCACAACAACAGTTATCTCATTGCGCTTTTCATAAAAGAGTAGGTCTAGACCAGACCTGGGCATCTTGCGGCCCGGGCCACATCGGCCCTTTGTGCGTCCCTGTCCGGCCCGCGTGAGGCCAATCATAAATTACAAAATAAAATTAAAAAATATCTATGTCGAGTGTGCAATACAACGGTGCTGCTTTTGTTTTGAAAAGCGTTATTTGTGTTACTTCCGTGTGGACGTATGCGCGTGCGTGATTGTGAGTAAAGGAGAACAGCAGCAATCACAAATTAAAAAACAAAAAGATGTCCGCTCACGCTAAAAAAGAAAAGTTGATAACGAATGCCGTGTTTTCAACAAGACATGGACTGCCAAGTATTTCTTTACAGAAATTAAAGGTAAAGCCGTGTGCTTAATTTGTGGCACACAGGTTGCTGTGTTTAAAGATTATAATTTGAATCGCCACTACACGACGAAGCACAAGGATAAATATCGGAATCTGTCTGATGAAGAGCATGCAATGGAGGCTGATGCGTTGATGGTAAAACTGAAAACCCAACAAGATCTTTTTACCAAACAACACACCCCCAGAGATGCAGCCGTCAGGACAAGTTTCGTCATTTCTCACAAAATTGCCAGAAAAACTAAGGCGTTTTCTGACGGAGAGTTTATTAAGGAGTGCTTATTGGACTCTGTTGCGCTGATATGCCCGGAGAAGAAGGCCGCATTTGAGAACGTGTCACTCTCCCGACGCACTGTAACGAGGCGCGTTGAGGCCATCGCTGGAAACTTGGAGCTTCAGCTGAAGGACAGAGCGGCCGACTTTGACTGTATTTCTCTGGCTTTGGATGAGAGCTTCGATGTACGTGACACCGCCCAGCTGCTCATCTTCTTACGTGGGATAACTGCAGACTTTCAAATCACGGAGGAGCTGGCAGCCATGCAGTCAATTAAAGGGACAACCACAGGTAATGACTTGTTCACAGAGGTAAATGCGTGTTTGGACATGTTAAGACTGAAATGGGACAAGCTGGCAGGTGTGACAACAGATGGTTGTCCAAATCTGACGGGGAAAAATGTTGGACTTTTAAAGAGGATGCAGGATAAAGTGACAGAAATTAACCCTGTGCAGAAATTGACATTTTTGCATTGTATTATACATCAGGAAGTGTTGTGTAAGACAGTGTTGAAAATGAACCATGTTGTTGATGCTGTAACTAAAACAGTTAACTTTATCAGAGCGAGAGCGTTAAATCATAGACAATTTGTTGCACTTTTGGAGGAAAATGAGAGTGAACATAGTGACATAAGCCACCACAGCAACGTCAGGTGGCTCAGCCTGGGAAAAGTACTGAAAATTTTCTGGGACCTGAGAGACCACATTCAGAATTTCTGTGGGAAGAAAGGACATGACATCCCAGAACTTTCAGATGAAGACTGGGTGGCAGACCTTGGATTCGCTGTGGATGTGACTGCACTCATGAATGAACTGAATGTCAAACTGCAGCACAAGGGCCTTTTTGTGCATGAGATGTACAGTGCAGTGACGGCTTTCATGAGAAAGTTGCAGCTTCTCTCAAGCCAAGTGAAGGACAACATTCTGACCCACTTGCCAACACTAAAGGAAGCCACAAGATCAGCCGATCACCTCCACAAGTACTCAAGCAAGTTAGAAGCACTGCATGGAGAGTTTTCGAGGCGATTTCAAGATTTCAAAACTCTTGAGAGTGAAATGCACATGGTTTCTTCTCCCGTCAACTGCAGTGTGGACAATGCACCAAGCAATGTTCAGATGGAGCTCATTGACCTGCAGTCTGACCTACTTCTGGCAGAGCACTTCAGGTCAGTCTCACTGTTGTACTTTTACTCCTCCCTCAAAGAGGAGAACTTTCCACACCTGAGGAGGCATGCTCAGAGGATTCTGGACCTCTTTGGATCCACCTATGTATGTGAACAGACATTTTCAGTGATGAAGTTCAACAAATCCAAACACAGATCCTCTATCACTAATGAGCACCTCTCAGCTGTCCTTCGCATAGCCACCTCAGACATTCAGCCAGATTTCAATGCCCTTGTTCAAGCCCAGAACAGACTGGATTATTCGCACTGAAGAGGTAAAATGAGGTGGAAAACATAACAAATTATTGTTTGCTGTATTGCAGTATTTCTATAAACTTGTTAAGTTGTTTGTTGTTTTTCCGTGTTGGTGGAACAAAGTTAAAGTGTGAACAAGTTAAAAATAAATTGCAGTGATTCAATGATTGTTTTTGTTTTCTTATTTTCATTTCACATAGCCTAATATAAATATTTAAGGATTAAGAGTTTAAATAAAACCATCAAAAGCAATCTGCTTTTGTATGAAGTTAGGTTAAATGAAATTATTATTTATCTTACGGTATATCAAAAATATTAAAGATATATGGCCCACCCTGGTCTAGACCGTACTCTGTGATGTTATTTACAGAAACCCAACAGTTCCCACCAAGAGCAAGCACTAGGCGACAAAGGCAAGGAAAAACTTTCTTTAAGAGGCAGGAACCTCGAGCAGAACCATGGCTCAGGGTGGGCGGTCATCTGCCTCGACCGGTTGGGGGTGAGATAAAGAGAAAGAGAGAGAAAGACAGACAGACAGACAGACAGACAGACAGACAGACAGACAGACAGACAGACAGACAGACAGATGTAGAATTGAGAGAGCACAAGACTCCGGGAAAGATAAGAAGTCGAGTTAGTAACATGCATTAATGGGATGAGGTTGCATACAGATGGAGAGAAAGTGGAGCGAGGTGCTCAGTGCATCATGGGAAGTCCCCCGGCAGTCTAGGCCTATAGCAGCATAACTAAGGGATGGGTCAGGACTTCACCTGAGCCAGCCCTAACTATAAGCTTTATCAAAGAAGAAAGTCTTAAGCCTACTCTTAAATGTGGAAACGGTGTCTGCCTCATGAACCCAAACTGGAACCTGGTTCCACAGAAGAAGCGCAGACAAAACATTGGAGAACCCTTTTGCCATTATGCATAATGTAGTCTGAAAACTGCTGTCCTGGTTAAAAGAAACAATACAACTGATCTCAGCTGGTATTCTGTCTACAATTGAGTGCAAAGGAAATTTCTAAGTGACCCCAAACGTTTGACTGGTAGTGTATATTAGATACATAATAGGTGTGTATAGGAGCTAGATTTGTTTATTTACGTGAGAAAATAAATGATCTGAGAGAATAAAAAATGTTTGAGAGAAAAAGTTATCACACTGATAGCAAAAAAGCATTTTATAAGAGAAAAAACATATTTGAGAGAAAAAGTTTTCATACCAATAGCAAAACAAAATCTCTCTTAAAATACTTTTTTAAACTCTCAAATATATATTTTTTGCTATCAGTGTGAAAAAAAATTCTCTCCAACAAAAGTGTTTCTCTCAAAACGTTTTTCTTCTCGCTCTCAAAACCTAAGTCTTTGTTCTTGATTCAATTTTTTTCTCTCGTCTCAGGATTTTTGAGAGAATTTTTTTCACACTGAAACCAAAAATATATTTTGAGAGTATAAAAAGTATTTTGAGAGAGATTATTTTGCTATTGGTATGAAAACTATTTTTTTTTCTCATAAAATGCTTTTTTGCTATCAGTGTGAGAACTTTTTCTCTCAAACATTTTTTTTTCTCTCGGATCTGTTTTCTTGCATGTAATAAAGAAACAATTCTAACTCCATAGTTTTGTTGTAAAAGTTTTCAGATGAATATATTTAGGCTATATGGGGAACAATTTTCTCTAAATTTAGAGCAACCAAATGCAAAAAGGAGAAGAGTGAGGATATCACAGCAGATTGTTTTTTGGGGGTGCTAGTCATGCCAAAAGTTTTTCCCTCATTGCATTGCAATGGAGGATATTAGGTATAATGTCGATAAAATCTGGCCAGAAAGAGAAGAGACATTGGATGACCCTTGCATGATACATTTGCAGCATATTTTCTTTTTTCAGTTCCTGATAATTTTGATGTTGTATATCTTTTTTTTCTGTACAACTTCCTTTGAGTATTTGTGGTTGACTGGTGGTACATACATTGAGCAAGTATAATGTGTGCCGTGGCTGACATCAATACTATTAAGCTGCCTAAATATACAATGTTAGCAACTGGACAATATTACAGGGTAACTATCGCACTTTTGGAGGACACTGTCATTTCACAAGATGTTTTTGCATTTTGACTGTCTTGGGCTAAGCAATGATAAAGGAACCTTTTGTTTCAATGGCAACGACTTGTTCATTGATGGATTTGAAAAAGGAGTTCATTATTTTCACTTAGTCATCATCTCTTGCATCTCTCTTAGAGTGATGTGCTAAATATACCACGTTGTGTGAGGATTGTACTTAGAAAAATGTAAGTTTGTTTCAGTAAATGTGCCAAAGCAATTGAGAAAAACTGTATGTACTTAATTTTTTCATGCTCATCTGTTACTGGTCAAAACACGTAATTTGATGCTTCAAGGCAGGACATCCTCCCTTACCAATCAAGATTGATATCCAATGGTCCAATGATAATTTCCAAATGTCATAGTCAATTCTGAGCATCAGGATCTGGCTGTCAGGCGATAGATTCACACGTTAACATAATACAACCATGGATTCAAACAGTAGCATATTAGAAAATAAGTTATAATGTGCAAATTATGAACTAGCCTTCTTTTAAAAACATTACTAAAAATATATATTTTATTTAGTCATTTTCATCAGAGGCCAGATTTGCATTATTCAGTTTTAATTTTTGGACTGTAAGCTAATGGCAATAGAAAATTTGGACTGTGGGGCGATGCTGCCGCTCTGCTGCCGTTATCCAGGCTGAACCCACAGAGGAACTATAGTGACTAGATTACAGCCCAAACCAACTGCTCTGCACTCCTCTACACCCGCTGGATTCCGAACAGACGACAGATGGCATGGAGATGTTCAGGTGAGTCAAAGGTTTAATATTTTACGGCAAGACATACTGTTTTCTAATTCAATTTTTTGTGATTTGGGATAACTTTACTAGATAAAGCTAAAGCGACACACCGCTTGTAAGTCACGTTAGGTCAAAACTGGAAATGTGCCACTGCAATTATATTACAATTCAATTCAATTCAATTTCATTTATACAGCACCAAATCACAGTTATCTCACTGCGCTTTTCATAAAAGAGCAGGTCTAGACCGTACTCTCGGATGTTATTTACAGAAACCCAACAATTCTCACCAAGCACTAGGCGACAGAGGCAAGGAAAAACCTCCTTTTAAGAGGCAGAAACCTCGAGCAGAACCATGGCTCGACCGGTTGGGGGTTAGAGACAAAAACAGAGAGAGAGAGAGAGAGACAGACAGACAGACAGACAGACAGACAAAGAAGAGACAGAGAAGAGACAGACAGAGACAGAGAAGAGACAGACAGAGAGGGAAAGACATGGAGAATTGCAGCAGAGGGTGTCGAGCAGGAACATGGAGGCAGCAGGTGACTCCAAACACAGATCCAGACTCCACAGCTCATGAGCCAGAAACACCTGCGGAAGCGATAGGAGGAAAGAGGAGAGGGGCGAGAGATCAAATATCATTTCAATAACACAACAAGGAATTTATGAATTGTAATCATTACAGTAATTTAACACAAATAAACCAGACTAAAATTAATCCTTAAAAAAATGTCAGAAATTGAAATGATAGAAATAGATTGGTAACTGTGGAGATATTTTACTGACTAGACTTCTTCTGACCTTACCAGATTCCCAGAAGACAGCCAGCCTGTACTTTTCTCTTGCTTTTGGAAGACTGGATGCAACAAAGGGCCTCACAGCAGCTATGGAGATAATCCCCCAACATGTAAAGTGACTGAACCCACCCACAGGCAGAATAACTCATAACACACTTAATGTTTTCTTTGTTTTGAACAATTCCAGATTTTCATGGTTTTGGGTGCTGAGTCAACCCTTGTTTTCTAGTGACACTCATCAACCCTCATTTTGCACACGCACACACACACACACACACACACACACACACACACACACACACACACACACACACACACACACACACACACACACACACACACACACACACACAGGTTAATTCTCATCCAGAGCCTGCAGTGATTGTTTATAAGATATCTTTTTCATTATTTCTTGTCAATGCACCAAAATATCAAAGTGAATTCCTTGTACCAGAAAACCTATTTTGCAATAAAGTGAATTCTGATTGATTTTAATTGTTTAACTGCTTAATTTTCTGTTAGAAAAGAAAGTAGAGATGAGAGATAATATTACAGTAAGTAGCCAACTTGTATAAAATAACACATGTACAGTATATATGTACTGTACATATATATATATATATATATATATATATATATATATATATATATATATATATATATATATATGTATATATACAGTATATAAAGATTATTGTACGTACAGTAGCATACAAGACCAAACCAAACCAAACCATAAAACCAGGTTTGAAATATGGACACTACTGTAAAGTGGCTCAAGTTGGGCTAGACTCTGGCTGGAGTGAAAGGCTGAGAAATGGCTTATGCTTTTGGAAATTTGGTGTGTAGTTTTGCTCCGTGCACTTTTTAGTGTTTTTTTATTAGATTATTAAGGCCAGAGCGCTATTGAAACTAAAGGAATTATTAGTCCTTCTTTCTTTCTTTTTCCTGCCTTTTTCTCACCTTTTGAGGGGCTTAACATACTCAAAAACTCGCAGTTGCATCAGGGCCGATATTGGCTCAAAGTCTAGTGGCAACAGGAAGTAGACCTAAAAGTCAAGGTGTTTTACTTTAACAAACTCCTCCTAGAGATTTAATCTGATCGACTTCAAATTTGATGAAAAGTTATTAAAAGCTTGAGTGGGCGTGGTGGCCATTTAGAGCATTTATCGAATAACGAAGAAGTTGTTGTTACTTCTGTTGACATTGTCTCCCGCAAGGAGTGGCGTCTGCCAGTAACCCCAACACAGAGGAGCAAGGGCCCGTCCAACGCTGCTTGCAGCTTTAATTGGTTGAGGATTTTGTAGCCTGTTATAAAAGAGGGATCATTACATGGTTTTCTTTGAGTGATCATTAACTGAATCAAAACAAGACCCCTGTGGTGAAGATCATGTCATGGTGTTTGGTTTCATGTGAAAAGGAGACTGTAGAGGGATGGGCAAGAGGGATTTATTTTTCTTTTGTCTGTCTGTGGTATAGAGCTTTGATTTGAGGGCAAAGTGTAGAGTAATCTGTCAGTTGACTGGTTTATGTGTGTGTGTGTGTGTATCCATATCAACATTTATATGTGGTCAGCCTATTGTTATATATGTGTATGTGTGCATGTCTGTGTGTGCACTTAGCCTGAAAGGCAGTTTAAAAATGAAGTGCTTGGAAGCTCATCCTTCACTGATGACCACAGGAGGCGGCTGACAGCAGCAAAATGGGGACTGTCCTGCGACCCTGCTCAAGGGGTACAAGGATCACCTCTGTCTACCATCTGCCGTCCTCATCTTACTGTCTCACACACACAAACGCACAGACATACACACTCTCACACACAGAGCCAGTGAAGGGATCAAGGACAAGGAGATGGAGCAAGACGGGGAGGGGTTGGGGGGAGACAGGGGACCTAACCTTATGAAGGCCCCAAACAAAAGCCACCATTGTCCCTCTTTATATCCCACCCGATCGGTCGTCAAACAATGAAATAATTTTGGCATGAAGTGTTAAGGGGGCCAAACTATGGTCAGCCTTTGTTTTTCCAGAGCCAACTTGTGCAATCACGTCCAGGAGTGGGAGAGCCGGCACGGAATACGATTACACTTCCTCAGTTTACCTTATAGTACAAGAGCTTGCACTTAAAGGCAAATTGGACCTAAACGCCACTAAATGAAAGCCAGCTATTTTTGTTTTGAGCCTTGACATTTATTAATTGAATGTTCTATCTTTTTGTTACTCACAGCACCCATATCCCTCAGAGGAACAGAAAAAGCAGCTAGCACAAGACACAGGCCTCACCATTCTTCAAGTGAACAACTGGTAAGTCACTCTAATGCCAGATTTGACTGCTGTCATATCCACGTGTAAACGCACAATCTGTCTCTTTGATATATAAAATACACTGAGAAAAATTATAAACGCAACACTTTTGTTTTTGACCCCATTTTTCATGAGCTGAACTCAAAGATCTAAGACTTTTTCTATGTACACAAAAAGCTTATTTTAAACCACAAATCTGTCCAAATATGTGTTAGTGAACATTTCTCCTTCACCGAGATAATCCATCCACCTTGCAGGTGTAGCAAGATGCTGATTAGACAGCATGATTAATTCAATTCAATTCAATTTTATTTATAGTATAAATTCATAACAAGAGTTATCAGGAGACACTTTACAGGTAGAGTAGGTCTAGACCACATAATTTACAAGGACCCAACAGTTCTAGTAGTTCCCTCCAAAGCAAGCTTTTAGGAAGAAACCTCAGACATTTATTTATTGGTTTATTTAAAACCGGGACAGCGTACAATAAATATATTGTAAAGTATGGTGGTGGACTTGTAGCTGGAGAAGTGCCAGTTCACCTCCTGGGCACTGCCAAGGTGCTCTTGAGCAAGGCACTGAACCCCCAACTGCTCGGGGCGCGTTTCCATGGGCAGCCCCCTCACTCTGACATCTCTCCATTAGTGCATGTATAGGTAGTGAGCATGTGTGTGTGATTCAGGCCTGTGTGTAATGTGTGTAATAACAACAGAGTGTAAATTGTAATTTCCCCTTGCGGGACTAATAAAGTATTATTATTATTATTATTATTATTATTATTATTGCACCAGATATTGGGCTGTCTGTTTGGTGGATGTAATAATGGCAAAACATTGGCGAAGCAGTTAGCCTCATCACAGCCTAAGGCTACAGGGCTAAACCAAAATCAATAAAATAGGACTTTCTCCCAATGCCTCAGATTATGTCAATAAGAATAAACTAGATAATTCTTTTAGACCCTGGAGACACACAGCGGTCGAGTTCTTCAAAAGCGGCTCAGTAAAATGTACAGTTTTTGTAAATGTTGGATATTTTAGATGATGAATGGGGCTCTTGCTTTGAAAGAATTACAAGTAGAGCAGGTAAAACTGCAGTTTATTTAGTGTTCAGTGATCACCTTCTTTAGTGAACTAAAATGGCTGCAGAATACTGTTAACAGCCTGGAAAAAAGAAATTAACCATTGAGATTATATTTTATCACATATTCCAAGGTGAGGAATGCTATTAAAAAAAAAATTGATTTTGGTAAATACCAGGTGTGGAAGCAAAATTTGTTTTTTCATTCACTCTTTCGCCGGTTTATCAAATAGTTTACATGATATTGCTCTTTTTTCCAGGTTTATCAATGCAAGGAGGAGAATAGTCCAGCCTATGATTGACCAGTCCAACAGAGCAGGTAAAACTTTATTTAGTGTTCAGTGTACTAAATAATTCCTTTCATTCTATCAAATGATCAGGTGAAACTAAATGTAAACTGTACTGCCTTATTCTGCTTAATATCACTTGTTGCAGCTAAAGACACAATGAAAAGTGAGAAAGATAATATATCAGAGGAGCCAGTCCTAAGGCTTTTGAAATCTTTATTGCATGAATGAGGTGAAGAATGTTGAGGTGGCTTTGTGTGCTGCATGTTTGGGTTAATTGCAAAGTGATTGTAAAAATTGGGTTGCTCACTCTGACTGTCTTGCTTCTGCTCTCACAGTGAGTCAGGGAACAGCTTACAGTCCAGATGGCCAGCCAATGGGAGGATTTGTTCTTGATGGGCAGCAGCACATGGGTCTCCGACCTGGAGGTGAAAATCTGTATAATCATTTTCTGGTTGTGGTCAGCTGTTTTAAGTAATTAAAAGAGAGGAAAGCTAAAGCGCTCTTTTAAGCACCTTTTTTCACAGTAATGTGCCATGTAGGATTTATATTTTGTTATGTATGGCGGTTTCTGTACAGCATCGGCATAAGGCAACAGTTTGTGATTGGTCATTTCAAATGTTGATCATTGTTTGGTGCCGATCCAGCAAGTACAACAAGACATAAATTAAATTGTTTGTAAAGCATTTAACAAGATGACAACATTCATATAATTTCTCTGGAGGAAAAAATAACCTTATTATCTGAGTTCATCTTCAGTTCAATATTATATCAAGTAACATTAGACTGTAACCCAATAAAAAAAAAAAGAAGAAACATATGTTATATGCAGTAGGAAGGTAGTAAGAGTAAAATGTAGCCATAAAAGGTTATCCATGTTAGCCCGTTAGCCGTCTGAAAGTGCATCCTCGCTTACAGTTGTCTAGAAGAGCTATTTGTAAAATAACTACAGTTAGTGTGTGGTAAAAATACTCACTAAGTTTTAAGAAGCACGTTGGTGTGATTACTCTGAGGATAAGTTGTGCTTTGGCTGATGTGTGATGTATGATGCCCTATAGTCTTGGGGAAAAGACCCCTTTCGTAACATTTGAATGTAGAGTCTTGTGTGAGGTGTCATTGAACTCAGCAGAGAGTGCCTTCTTCATTGGTCCGCCCTATGATCCCCCTATGATCCCCGCCCACACACCCTTTAATAACTGGTGAACTGTTTAAGGTAGAGTCTTGTGTTAGGTATCATTGAACTCAGCAGAGAGTTCCCTTTTCATTGGTGCTGATTTTCAGCACAAATGCACGGCCGCCAGTAACTCCGATGTGAAAGGAGGTGCAAGGGTCTGTCCAACACTGTTTGCAGTTTTAATTGGTTTTGTTTTTACTCCTCATTCCAGGGCCAATGGGTAGCATGGGCATGAACATGGGCATGGATGGGCAATGGCACTACATGTAAATCCACTTCAATGAGGCAAGCCTGAAAAACACTGGTAAAGTAAGTAGTCCAGTCGTTGTATGTCTTTATTTGTAGCAAAAAAACTATTTCTCCATTCCCCTACTTTCTCTTCTGCTCCTTTCACTCATAGCTCTAATCTATTCTTCCCATTCTTTACCAATCCAATCTAGACTGGAAAATTTCATTGCGACCTGATGTTTGCTGTAGGGACTTTTATGTTAATGCAATACATATAGTCATAGTTATCTATTTACAATATCACTGTTTGCTTTTGTCTTCCTGGTTTTATTTTAAGGCAACATGCCTGGGAACTTCTTTGCATTTAGTTCTTAAAGGATAACTCCGGTTTATTAGAACTTTGGTTTTGTCTTAATGGTTTTGACCTTATTTCCATCGTAAATTAAAAAAAAGAATCATAGAATGATTAGCTTGTATGATTGTTTAACAGCATAAGGAGTTTCTGAATCAGATGGAGCTGCTTTTGGCAATTGTATGAACTTTATTTGTAGGGATCTCACCCTGATGTGATATAATCTCATCAGTTAACCTGGCTAAGCAACCACTGAGGTTTTTTAGGGTTTTAATGGATTAATTGTCTTCCCACCAGAATTTGTTCATAACAGTGATAATATTTTGGGAATTTAAGCCTTTAATAGACAGGACCGCTTTAGACAGGAAAGGGGGAAGACATGCAGCAGATGGCCACAGGTAGGATTCAAACCCTGAACCGTTGCGTTTGACTGGGCCTGTGTATATGGGCGCCTGCTTTACCAGGTGAGCCAACCAGGTGCACATGTTGAATTTTGAATATAGTTAAAAGAGACAACAAAGGCTCAGTTCTGCAGCCCTTTGCTGTCTTATCGAATAAAGGCTAACTGAAACGCACTTCTCATCGGTATACCAAACAAAAGCCTCCAGAGACTGCAGTATGTTCAGAATAGTGCTGCAAGGATCCTGATGAAAATGCGAAAATACGACCACATCACACCCATTCTCCCTTCACTTCATTCAGGATTGAATTTAAGGTCTCCCTTCTCACCTACCAGTGCATCTATGGAAATGCCCCTCCCCCCCATCTGAAAGAACTATTCACCCCTTCTACTAAAACTTGATCCCCCGTTCAACCAACTTAAACTACCTCCATCTTCCCAAGACTAAGCTGAGAACCATGGGTGATCGGGCTTTCTGTTCTGCCGCTCCTCAGATCTGGAATGCCCTCTCCGACTACCTGAGGGCATCTCAAACTATTGAGACTTTTAAAAAAAGTACTAAAAACATTCCTTTTAGGAGAACTTATGAGTTTTAACTAACCCTGCAAGTCGTTGCACTGTCTATTTGTATTTTATATTGATGTTTTTACCTTACTTTTACTGTATGATCTTAACTGTAGCACTTTGAGATTTGCTTCAAATGTAAAGTGCATTACAAATAAAATCTATTATTATTATTATAAAATGGCAAAGAAAAATTATGTAAAAAAAGAAAGAAAGATGAAGTGGACTATTTACTTTATTATTTTTGTACATAGATGTTTTAATAATATTGTCATCATCAATTATTTGTAATTGTGTAGCGAGAATTTAATGTCATTACAGCCCTAGATAACAGCTAATGTGCATCATGGCCTATAGAATGAAAAAATTCATTAAAGCTGCAAGCAACGTTGAATGGGCGCTTGTTTCTCCCAGCACGTTGGTGTACCAGCGGGATGCCTGGGCGATTTACTTCAAATGTTGCCGACGCCCTCAGCGGAACCGAGTTTCCACTGATTCAGAATAACTGTTGCCAAGAATTGCAACTCTTCCTGTTTGACTGCCACCTTCACAAAGTAATTTTATAACTTGGACATTTTTTTAACTATCAAAATTATTTTGATAAATTTTTGTCATTAGGGTCGACCAAGTTTACATTCAACATTTCGTGCAGATCAGATTAATGTAGTTAGAAAAAGTAGGTTTTGCATGCATTGCGATTTGGCTAATTAATTTTAAAAAGTTTAAACAGCACCATCTAATGGCCGATTGACTCTAACATTGGCACATATACTAAATGGCCTATGAGGAACACATGTGTTGAGATCTGTGGCAGATCAGAATATATGTTGTCAAGATATGATGATCATGATGTCCAAATGAAGGCCTTTCACACATTAGGGGGCGCTATGGAGCCCACTTACAGGTGTGGTCCAAATTGCTGTACAGGTTCGCAAAGCTCCCATGTTTGGATATGGGCGCAAATCTTTGTGAGTTTTTGTATATATTAGGCTGTCAAATATATACCCAAGGGCTAAAACCAATTAGGGGTGCTATAGAGCAACCAAGGTGAACTCAAATTGAAGAATTTACTATTTTGCACATGGCTGCACAATTTTGAGCGTTTTGATAGATGCTAAAGTCCTAAATCACCTGTTCAAAAATCAAAATGGCCAACTTCCTGTCAGGTGGAAAAATATAAAAAAAATGATACATGGATTTCAAGATGAGACCTATGTTCCGTCAAATTTGGAACATTAACTTCTCAGTTTTTCTGAATCATGGAGCTATGGACACCCAAGCCCAATCACTACAGAACTTTGCAATGTTCACCAGGTCTGACATATGTGCAAATTTTTGTGAGTTTTTGTGCATTCTAAACCCCTCAAAAATGCAACGAAGGACTCGGAAAAATAGGATCCGTACAAAAACAATAGGTTCCTTGCACTTTCATGCTCGGACCCTAATGAAATAAAAAACACTGTGTGGGGAAACACACTCCTCTCCATCAATCTTCTATCTTCTATCTTTGTACCACTTCCTCTTTTCCTTTCTATTGCTCCACCCTCTTTTCTACCCGCTCTTTCCATTTTTCTTTTCCTCCATCTCTTCTCACCTGGCAATCTGATTAAGAATCGAGGTACTATTACCCCTCCCCTACCTCCTCCTCAAGCCTCTACCAGCTCCCCACCACTGCTGACAGTTCTCAAATCAAGATGTATCGCTTGCCTGAGGCACCCGAGCACAGAGATTTTTATTTAACACCCACTCTCCACTGCTCAATGAGCCACGCTATAATGACACTTACCTTGATTAATAGAGCTCTTTATATGTAAATAGGCGCTGCATTTGCTTCATTTTTTTTTACTGGGGCCAATTTTCACCAACACAGCCCCCTCTTCCCGTTCTGAACATCTCCCTGGCTTTCTTAATAAAGTTCAAAGAGCAGATTGTGAACCAAAAATTCACAAAAAAACACCATAGTTCACAAAATGATTTAGTTTTTAAAACTAAATAAATAAATAAATACATCTAGATATGCATAGAGACATCAGATGATATATTTTGGAGAGTGTTCATTCTAATTATGTCTTATTTAATGATCATTAACTAGTTACAGTAATAGCTTAGTAGAGCCTGATGTTTTTGCTTACCCTAATTAGATCTGTGGCAAGAGGATATGCTGAATTCGGCAGTAAATCTCCCTAGGACTGCAGGAAGAAAGAAAGCCATTTTTAAATAATATGAGGGTTTTCCATGCACGATTAAGCCTGAGCCATAACATTTAACCATCATGGAATACGTGACTGAATTTGCACTATTTTACTCTCCTCTCTGCTAACTCAACCATATGCTTTATTATTTACTGCTAGCTCTCAACTGCATCCCATGATCAGCAGATGAAGGAATTACATAACATGTTCCATACTTTCAGTCAGTCAGATGGTGACAATTGACTAAAGTATCTCCTTGACAACAAAGTCCATCCACAAAGGACAACCCTCTCCAATTAAAAATGATATTCCCATACAACCATTCTCAATTTTGTTTTGAGGGAAATGTATTTTCTAGCGCATTGTGACATGGTCACTGTTTTAAATTTGTGGGTAAAGGTCCAATATGTACTGACAGCTAGCATTCAAAATAGTTACTGCTGTCCAAATTCAAATACTGGAGAGTCCTTTCCCCGGCCCCTCCAGGGGCTTTTCAATACTTTTAAAGTGGGGTGCCACACTTGGGACCAATAAGGGGACTAATAATCAGTAAGGGTGGTTATTTTCGCAGAATACAGCATAGAAATCTGTATCAGAATTTTGAATTGTCATCATAGAAACATTAATTGGTCATGTGACAAGGGCTGGGGAAATTGGCAGAACAGCTAACCAAGTGACAGTACTTTGATCCAATAGAAATCACAATTGTCATTCTAGCCCCCCTGGGCCCTTCCTCCCCAGCAGCGAAGTTTACAGGGGTTGCCAGGTTGCGAACGCTAAACCCCATGTCCCACAACGTTGGCTAGAGGCTAGTCTCGCTAGACATTACTCCACAGCTCAGCGGAGTTGCTAGATGCTGCTATGTTTAAGGTATAAAAAGCCTGTGCTCTCGCTGAACTCTGTACCCGGCTGACAGTCACCTTTTATCAGCTAAAGATAACAACGGGGTGCTAAGATAGCTCAGTTGGTAGAGCGGGTGTCAATATATAGAGGTAGGCCTATACTTCTTGACACAGTGGCTGTGAGTTCAACTCTGACCTGCAGCCCTTTGCTGCATGTCATTCCCCCCTCTCTCCCCTTTCAAAAATAAAGGCCAAAAATGCCCAAAAAAATTATAATATATTTAAAAAAATAAAAAACAACGTCCGCTAAAAAGACCACAACCTTGTTGTTGTGCCCGACTCGGCTTAACGTCACTACTACGGCTGGTAAAAAGAGAACAGAAGTTATGAGTTATGTCCAAATCCAACAAAGTTTAATTACCTTTACATTGTTAGGAAGTCAAATTTGCGGTTTCTGGCTATCACGGTGCAATAATATTTTTTGCAAGTCCAGTAAATATAGCACATTTCTGAATCCCAGAGTGCTGAAAGGCTGACAGAGCATTCAGAATCAAGACATTGACAGTAACAGGCACAGTCACATTAAACAAGGTGGAAATTCTGGATGCAATACCCTTCCAGAACAGACCGGGAAAGCACTCCCAGATCATGTGAAGATATGTCCCTTGTGCTTTTGGCTGTTAATTATTTTCATGTGGGGCATTTTTACGGGGTGAGATATGTCCTATGAATGAATTTGTAGTGAATCTGCTGATTGTCTGGATTGCGTGATACTTCTGGAAAACTCGTCAGACTTATGTGTCCTAACCCTCTGTTTTCTGTCCTGTAGTTATAGACTAATGTGTCCTATTATTTTCCTGCATGTGTCCAGGCCTCCATGGTGGGCTCAGGGATCTTCTTCCATCTGGCTGTGGAGCTCAGTACTGTAGCCGCCTCAGCTACCACCACGTCAAACCCACCTGCTCATATATCCACTTGACTACTCTCACTCCCACCTCACTTTGCCCAAACCTGCAAGGTGTGCACGTGTAGAGGATTGCATGGAAGCACCAGGCCGGTCAAAACTTTAACATTAAATGGAACAGAGACTTGGAGTTTTACGGCTGCATGGAAAATATAAGGATGAAGGGCTTCATAGTGAAGAGAAGCAGTTTTACAGATCTCGTCCGTTTTGTTTAAATTATGTATTTATTTTTCTACAACAGCGGATCACGGGAAAGACAACTTTTTACCTTTTTCCCATTTTACAAGTAAAGCTTTACCCTCGCAAATAAACTTGTACAAAACACACACACACACACACACACACACAAAACCTCTCTTTACTGGAAAACAAAACAAAAAAACACTGTGAATATTTTTTTTTTTAATATGAGGACTTTAATTGTATGTGTGATTGTATGTTGTACAGTATGTGTGCTCTTTATTTGGCTGTTTCTATTTATGTTTGTGCTTGTGATCACTAGAGGAGTGAGCTTGTACCACTGACATGTTTTTTTAAATCCCAGCTTTAATCAAATTTTTAAAGAAAAGAAAACTGTACATTTTGTTTCTGTCTTCAATGCACTGCATCTCTTTCCTTATGTTCTTATAAATTGGAACTGAAACCTTTTTTTTCTCAATGTTTTGAATAGTTGTTAGCACCAAAACACAGAGAAGTCTGCACTCAAATCAAAAAAAGAAACTTAAATGAGGAAGACAAAGAAAAAGGAGTGAGCAACGTATTTTAATGTGAAGAGCAGATGCGCCATCTTGATTGTTTCCGTTTTTGCTATTTTCCTGCGTGCTCACTTTAAAATCCGATCGAGAAAGGTCAGTGTAGGCGTTGGAGAAAATGGTTTAAGCAACGACATTAGCTGGTAGTGCAGGTCACGTAGCAAGCACTGGTTCGATATGAGACGGGATTGCAGTTGTCTCGCGTTATTCGATTGATGGTGACAGGAATGATGGATGGCCTGGCTGCAAAGTTTAAGAAAATGTATAGAAGTGGGAGGCTGCATCGGTTTCTATATATAGCATCTGTAGGGCTACTGCTGGGATGGTTGGATGCATATGTGTGAATAAGTCTGACAGGAAGACAACAATATGTAGATAAATGTAAAATGAAGAAAAAAAAAACCTTCGTTGTCAATGATACACTGATGTGTTTTTTTTATACTGTCGGTTCCAGGTTAGGCCTATTTTAACTACATTTGCATCACAGGAGAAAATAAAAAATAAGACATCTAGAACTTATGTAGGCTGTGTAAATGGCATCGCAGCACCTTTTCATTTATCACTGTCAGCCTGTAACGATCCTCAGACAGACTGTTAGAGCTGGAGATGACCGTAATACGCCTTTATAAATATTGATAAATTTATTTTTAATCTTTAACAATCGAAACCGAAATTATAAAGCGCTTCATCCGTCTATACAATCGACAGGATTTCGCTTTATACACTGTCAAAACAGTTGTTTAGGCCTATATTATTATAAGGCTTTTGTTATTATTATTATTATTATTATTATTATTATTATTATTATTATTATTATTATTATTATTATAGCCTATTGGTCATATTTTGTTAAATCTGAAAAAGTGAGTTTTACAGTCACCTTTCTTCGGGCAGGTCCTGTCACAACTGTGATAGAATAAAACAACCACTTTTAATTTTTGTCAACTAGTCATCGTTTTTTGTCACATTAAGAAATTACTTGTTGCTTTTAATAGCCTTCTTGCTAAAAGCACATAATGTTTAGGGCCAGCTAAGTCTGACATGCGGGCCTGGGTGTGCCGTGCCTCTTTGCGTTTCAACTCCTATTCCACTCTGGCTCTTTAGATTGTAAAATCTATAAATAAAAAATAAAAATAGTCTTCTCCTACCTAAAAAAATATAAGAAACAGATGCAAACAAATACCACAGCATACTGACCACTGAATTAACTTAGTCTCATCAAAATTAACATTTATTGCAGGGTTATTGGATTGCATTTCATTAAATTGCGCAATTAGTTATTGTTAGTCCATATTTTCTGATTACAAATGTATTGTTCGAATGACCTTCAGGTTATAATTCGATTATGAAAATAGCAGTAGCCTAGTCTGCAGTTTTTATATCATGTTTTCCTCCGAAAAAACATATTCCAAACTGTAGAATTCCGTTTTGCGAGTAATGAACAATTCTTTTAATCATATCCTTCATCTTCTTTTATTCAACACAGACAAATTGTAGGCTATTATGCTGCGTCGCTCATATGAGGAAAAGCAGTATGACAAATACAGATTGGAATGTTCTCTGTATCTTCTCTTGCAGCGCATATGAGCGCCGCTAACAGGCCTAATTCATTCAGCCCTGCCGACTGTGCTCAAGATAAATGCGTTTTGAAGGCTGCCGGAAACAAGCGCCTATCCGTTTGAAATATGGGTCATAGCTCCAGAAAGCTGCATCACATGATGCACAAACTCTGCTTTTTACACAGAATTGCCTCCTAACACAACGAGATATTAAAGCTATTGAAGAGGAAAAAAGCATTTTATATTATCGTTTTTAGTGACTTTTTTGACAATCATAAAAAAGTATAAAACTCAACACCCAAAATACAAACAAACAAAGAAACATACTTGCGCACTTGTACACACACACAAACACACACAGTATACCCAAATGATCATGACCATGTCTAGAAAACCACAACCCAGAAATGTCCAATAGTACGCATACAAAAACCAAACAAAGACTGGCATAATAAAAACAGTGCATAATTACATGTAGAATTAAATTGGGTCCAGATATTGCAAAAGGGGGCTCGAGGATTCTTCTTCCCTATGCTAATGTTTTTAATACTTAGTCGTTCAGTTTCACTGAAAAAGGTCCATGTAGCCAATTTCTGAAACATGGTGGATTTGATGTTTTCCAGTCCTTAAGAATTTTTTTTTTTTTTGCCAGAACCATGCCCATCAATAAAACTTTTTGAATCTCAAAAGGAAGGATTAAACAGTCCTCTGAGCATCCAAAAAGAGCCAAGTCGCTGGAGAATGATAAACCCCCGGAAAAATATACAAATATTGCACCATTTTAAATTCTGAAAACTACAGCAGGAATATAAAGAACTGAAGGCTACTAGAAGTAAATAAAAACCTCTGAAAAAATATATTATAGAATATTAAAGAGGATATGAATAGAGAATTAACAGCAAAATCACTATTACATATATATTCTACATACACATGGGAGCGCCACACAGACACAGATGACCAGAATATTTTAAAAAAGGATTGTGATAGCATTGGATCAAAAGATACAAATGAACTTACTTACAGATGAAGCCATCTAAAAACATAAAATACATACAAATAGTCAGGGATGACACAATATTGCCCAAAGACTTATTTCCATTGTGGTCCCTATAAAAGGCAGGGGGCGAGGACAAGTGGCAGCAGATCACACATCAATCATTCATCATACATTAAACAAATTCATCCAAGTTGTACAAAAAATAAAAACAAATAGGTAATAGGCACCTAACCCATACTTTCAAACCCTGTTTAAAACTGCCTATTCTTCTGACTGTCTTGAGTGCACCCTACCAGGTAATCGGTTCCAAAGGGTAGTTCCAGCATAAAGAAAAAACTGTTTGCCTAGATTAGTCTAGATCTGTGGGGTACAAAATTGGTTGAGCTACCCCTAGTGGTTGTACCTGTGAACTTTATTTACTCTATTAAAATAATGTAAAAAATACATAAACAGTAAATGTTATGTACCATACCCAGCTGCATCTGAGACACTTGATCCTCAACCTTTCAAAGTGGGAAGATTCTAGATGAGTTCTTATGGGGAGGTCTAAAATAAGCCTTATTAATTTATTTTGAGACATCTGAAGCCTATGTTTTAGGTTCTCTGTGACACAGTTATACCATGAGCACACGCATAATCAAAATTAAGCTTTGTTTTTTTTATCCAAAAACTTTGATATTTTGGCCATAAAGCGGACTCTCTAATTTACTTTGGTTATTACCTTTTGGTGAGCTACTCCAGGTAAATGGCAATACAACATACGTACATCCAAGGTAACTTGATTGATTCCTTGGCGGTAATTACAGTATCTCCAGCTAGGACATTAAAACCTGAGGCTTTCTTTAACCATATTGTTCCAAACAATGTAGATTCAGTTTTCCCTAAATTAAGTGAAAAATGAAAATGAAATGAAAAAGAAATGCCGTTTATGTAGTGTCATCAACTGTTAGTCAATTGTAGCACAGTGACTTTCTGAAAAATATCTGTTCCTCTTGGGGGGGGGGCATTCTAGTCTTTTGACCAAATTATTTGAATTTGAGTCATTTGTCTCGTTTTGATAGTTAGTTTGTGAAGAGAATATTATTTTTGCAATGAACAAAATGTGATTTTGAGCAAAAAAAGCCACAACACAAACACAATGCTACAACACAAATACAAAAGCCACAACACAAATACATAAGCAACAACGTTGTCAAATGTTTGAGAAGTTAGTTAAACATGGTTTCTTGCTAATTATGATTACTGTTGCTATTTGTCACAAATAAACAATGTTGTTCAATATCTTTGTATATTCATACAGTATGTATGTATAGTCTGCCATTTAGGCTACAAAGCTACAGCTATAGCTACAGCTATAACGTTATTTAAATGGCGTCCAGTGTCTTTTAACGCGCGAGTCCTACGTTTAAAGTCTATAGTTTGTCTTGTTTAGTGAAGCTGTTTAAATCACACAAATGTTATATCCCACTGTTAGGTGCTTGTAACTTGTTAACCTTATCTATGTGGTTATTGATCAGCTCCCACCCTGTGGCAAATTCCCTCCGTTGGTTTGGAATTGTGCGTGTGTGCGTGTGCATGTGTGTGTATGGTTATGGTTACAGTAAACAGAATTGTGAATGCTGATTGTGTTACCTGTAATAGGCATATTACAGTGGTAGGGGCATAATATGACATGCATAAACACATACACGGGTTGGTCTGAATGAAATATACCCAGAATTTGTACCATGACCTTGCTTCCTGCTTACTACTGGAGGGAGCTAATGAATCACTAATTACGGGTCTGTGTATGCACCAGTACAAATGTGTTAAGGGATCACTTCCAGAAATGTAGCTACAGTACCATCCCACAAGTTTGAGAACATATGGCTTGGTTGTAGTGTCAAACTTTGCTTTCCTTGGTCAGGTCATACTGCAGGAAATGTGGCAAAAGGTTCAGTTTTTATGGAGTGTCCAAGATGAAGTTATGCTATGTTTAGTTCCGACAGATTGTTTCAGGAGATACTGGATTGCTTTGTTATTTGACAAATGAAGATAAGATTTATGAGTTAACCACTTAAGGAAATTTAAAAAAATTGAATTACTGTTTCTTCAATGCCAAGTAAAAGTTAAAACACGGGACCACGGTATTGGCACAATAGTCCCTAAAATAATGAACACAACTAAAATAAACTTGAAAGAAAATTGTTAGTGAGTGACTCTGGATTTTTCTGTACATGCTCCTAGAATTAACGGAAGGAATTGTGGATTCCCAGTATCTACACAAACCTTGAGCCAGTTTGACAGCCTCATGACAGCGCCAGCAACTCCTGTTGGAGAGGGTGAACAGCAAACTCGCTTTGAACAACTGCAGAGACAAAGTGGTTTGACATCTCCTCTACAATGGGAATCTGCTGTATCACCTTGAAGAACATGGCTGATCTTTAATGTATCTTATATTTGTATCTTAAGTCAATTTTGGAAAGGTATTTTGAGTCCTTACAATGGCTTTGGGAATGATGCATTCATTACGTATCTGGGAATAAATAGTGTTAGTTGATTCTCAAAATGATTTTTTTTTAAATTTGTAAACCACATTAAAAAAAAACATACCTCTCTCGAATAGAGTCTAAAGTCAAATTTGTGACTCGAGTCTGACTCAAGTTCACACCTCTGCCTACTAGTAAGGTAAGGCTGAGGACATTCAACAAAACCATAGACTGTACAAATAATATACAGTCTATGAACAAACCTTTTTGCATGGCTTTAAATACAGTGTAAGCACAAGAGTCCACAGTCTGAATTCTATTTATTTATATTATTTTCACTAGAAACAATGTTTACCATCAAATTGGCTAAATGCAAGGTATACCGACAATATATCTTAATGATATGGAAAAAAATCTAATATATATATGCATCCAAAGCCAGTGAAATTCTTAATTTCAAAGCTCATTTTTGCATTTGGAATATTATCAAATTCCAAAAGTTATTCAAAACCAGGGAGAGGAATGCCAGAAGTTATCAGAGGAAAGGAGGCGATAGTGGTTAGCAAAGCTCAAGCTCACTCACGTAGTGTAGATAGCAAACTGGGGCTCTTTGAATTGAAAAAAATAAACAATTGAGAGTCTGTATGATGTCATACAGTTAAAGTTAGGTTGATTAAAGATGTTTTTGCATTACTTACTTTGGCTTTCACAACATAACGGTCGTTAATGACTTGGGACTGCGTCTCTTCCTCATCCATTCACCATCTAGTTATATGCCTCCAAACCTTTGTAGGATTTAAGGTCTGCAGCTGTGTATGGGCTCGGCGAGAAAAACAGGTAGTTGACTATATCGGGATATACAACTGAAGGAAGAATCACCGAGTCGTTATGGATCTAAGAAGAGGGAGCCAACTCATAGGGATCTGCACTGCCAATAAACTAATTTCTCAAAATAGCGCTCCTTTTCTTGTGGTCCAAGTCCTTCCCTATATGCCTGTTGTTTAGACATGGCTACATTCACCTCAAGTATCCAAAGTGCACAATACTCCAATGTAGTTGTTTACACCAAGTGCCTCCAATATGGCCGCGCATCCGGGTTACTGCACGTGACGTCGGTGAAAATCCTCTATAAGTTGTGTGAATAAAATAAGACAATTAAGAGAAAATTCACAAAATTTCAACATCAAGAAGGTAGTCTGCCCAGAAAGATCAAGTTTTTTCCTCCTGTACCCTCTTGTTTCTTCCATGAAGACTTAGCTCTGGTTGAAAGATATTTTCAATGTCCATAGCAGATAACTTTTTATCTGACAGGCAGACAACAGGTGTCAGGACTTGAGGATGCTGCTGCATGCTATTAACATCTAAAAGCTGGAAAGTCCATCCTTGAATATGAAATACAATAACAGTTTGGCAGAAAGTTTGAATGTGCACTATATAGCAGCAAGACAGCAACACCATTTTTACCCTGAACAATTCTTTTTTTTAAACAGTAACTAACAAAAAAACCTACCTTTCCTTACCTAAGGAGGATGCACTGTCTATCTAAAAAAAATATTTGATGACCTTTCCTCATTTGAAATTGAAAAAGTAATTATATTATAGCCATATCAGAAAACTACCTTGAAATAAGTAGGACAACACTGCACCCTTTACATAAAACGTAAACAACCTTTAGAATTTTACACCCTCATACCTTTCATAACACTTTCCCTATTTCCTCTTCCGTAATGTCTCCTATAGATGAGTTGAAACTAGATGGCCGTGAAATGTGGCTGACCAGATCCTTTGAGAGTAAATTTGGACCAGGTCCTCCTTGTACTATGGATCCTCTCTGATTGCTGCTCATGTAAATACATAGTAATCATGTTAAATCCGTTTAATATTTAAGTTTTTGATTGTCATGGCATAATTTCTAAAACTATTAATACTCATAGCAAAACCACTCACTGAATTTGCAAAACTAAAAGCACCAACACTGCTTTGCACTCAGTTTACAATTTTGTAACACACTTTGCAAAACTGTAGGTACAATCCACTGTACATTGCTCTTTTTGCGGAACTGTAAACACAACTCACTGCTTTACACTCATTTTCCAAATGATCATCACACTCCTAGCAAAACTGTACACATGTATGGCTATTATTTAAACTATTTTACCAACTTTCTGGCACAGGTGAAAACTGTTTTAGATAATTAGTTCATTTTGCAATCAGCCTAAATATAAAAAAGCACAGGTGAGCTTTCTGTGTGGAGTACAATGGAGGGAGCAGGAAGAAAGAGAAGAGTGAGAATTAGAAGAGGCAGAGGAAGAGGATGTGGAGGTGAAGAAGCAAGAGGGAGAGTTAGAGGAAGAGGGCAAGGAGGAGCAATAAGAGGAATAGGAGGGGGAAGATGAAGAGGAAGGGTAAGAAGAGGAAGAAATAAAATTACTGATGACATCAGAGCTACAATAGTGGACCATGTAATCCACCATGGAATGACCCTGAGGGAAGCTGGCCAAAGGGCTCAGCCTAACTTGAGCCGCTACACTGTAGCAAGCATTTAAGGGAATTTCAAAATGAGCAATATGAGCATTTCTGTATTATGTTGTGCACTTGCCGCAACCGGATGAATGAAACAAATCTACAGAGTCTCTTTTGAAAGAAAGAGTGAGCATGTGAAACAACAACAATGTGCAGGTAAGGTATAGTATCATTGGTACTGAATCTGGATGTGCATACTGTAGTGCTGTGCATGGGCCTGCTGTGCTTGTTTTGTCTTGTCCAGAGAGTGATGGAGCTAGAGGCACATGCCATGGGTCATTAGCTGCTTTTTGGGGATGAGGCAGGTTTTACCTCACTAAACCAAGGAGACATGGCAGGAACATTATTGGACAACGTGCCACAATCAATGTCCCAGGACAACGTGGTGGTAACATAACTACGTGTGCAGCTATCAGTCAAAATGGTGTTGCTCACCATCATGCAACCATAGGCCCATATAACACTGCACACATCATTTCATTCCTGGACACCTTACATGACATACTGAACTGAGCTCAGAGACCAGAGCAGACCAGATACGTCATTATATGGGACAATGTTAGTTTCCATAGGGCTGCTTTGGTCCACAACTGGTTTACAGATCACCCACTCTTGAAGAACGTAATGGTACGTGGTGGAAGATACATTTTACCAGAAAAAAGTTGTAGTAAGGGTGACTTACGGGTAATTTCTTACTCTGCATCCTTTTAAATATCATGACTGACAGCATCACTGTCACCTGAGTCCTCCGAATCATCTATTATAATGTTACTACAGTAAATATTATAAATACATATCTATATACACATAAGTAATTTGGAATTCTAATTGAAAAGTTAACACATTTTACATTGTTGATGTCACCTAGCTCTGGGGAGTCATTCCCCGGAGTCCTTATGTTCTTTTTTCCCAGCATGTTCCCTCGGATCAGGGAGGCTCCAAAATCAGGGTAGCAGCTGTCGCCATGGTCCCTCTACACATTCTGCATTCTGCAATGGCATGTTCAACCCTGCTGCGTCCTTCTGTGCCTTGTAATGCCGCACAGTGCCCTGCTATGCCTTGAACTACTACAAAGAACTGCTACAAACTATTATTTTTATATTATTTCTGTTATTGTCACTCTTCATTCTAACCCCAACCGGTCGTCAGACACCGCCTACCAAGAGCCTGGGTCCGTCCGAGGTTTCTGCCTAAAAGGAAGTTTTTCCTCGCCACTGTCGCACTGTTGCTTGCTCTGGAGGAAACTACTATAACTGTTGGGTCCTTGGAAATTCTGGAGTGTGGTCTAGACCTACTCTATCTGTAAAGTGTCTCGAGATAACTCTTGTTATGAATTGATACTATAAATAAAATTGAATTGAATTGAATTCAATGAATCAATGAATCTCCAAATTTAGAGAGGAAAGCATCATACTATAACATGTACTTTCTATTGCACTTCCAGGCCCTTAATTTCCACTGGTTGCAGATCGGCTGTGGATTGGCTCCGCTGCATTACGACTCCGTGCCTACCAGGTCAGGATTTGTTGAGGATCTTTGTTCTGTGTATCTGCTCCGGAGGGCTGTGGACTACCGGAGCTGGGACGGAGTCGGAATGCAGCCATTCCGCAGTCAGTGGAAATACACACATTGACTTTAACGGAAACCTATTGACTCCGCCGCCGTTTCGGAGGGGATCCGTAGCCGTTCCGCACCAGGTGGAAATTAGGTGTGACGTTCCTGTGCAGTCTGCTCTGGAAAGTAAGATCTGCATGACAAACAAGTGAATGGACTGGTAAGTAGAAGGGCTTAAAGATAAAGTTAGGGGTATCAGATGTCCTTTTTATAAAGAAAGGCACTTCTCTAACAATTATCATTTTGGGTATCTAAGTCATTGTCACATATTACTTTATGTACACTGTAACAAATTGTTGTAAAAATAGTGGATATTTTGCACAGTAGTGTATCGTTGTCCAGGTTCATTTTTGGACCCACCATTGTTGAGACCTGTTTAATTTAACCAGACCTATATTGACCCGGGGAGGAAAATAAGTTTAATGAATGTAATGTTAGTCATCACTTGTCATAGTTTAAGTATAACTTCTGACAACAAAGTAGTAATAGTGTTTTTATGGATTTTATGTAGATACTGAAAATGTTTAGCTTTAATAAATGCCTAATGTTGTAAGGCCATCTCTTGTCTGAGCCATTTCTGTGACAGCTATTTTCATTTGTTATTTCAGGGGTTTTTCACTGTGAAGATCACATTCTACAGTTTTGTTAATGGAGAATACTGTAGGAACTGTAAAATAACAGTATAATTGCCCCAAAGAACTAACAGTATGATACTGTAATGTATATTTTCCATACAGCACAGTACTGTAATATTTTTACAGTGATAACAGTTTCAAGCTGGCAATTGTAGCTGCCAGTAGTTTACTGTAATTTAACAGGAAATTTTGTTAGTGTACTGTAGTTAGCAACAGAATAAGACAAAGCTACATATAAACATATATACAGGAGCCACATATTACCAGAGTTTCTGGATCAATTTTTTTTTAAATCACATTTTCTGGGATTTTGAGTGTTATTTTGTGTCACTGGGGCTTCCACATGCACAAAACTTGGAAAAAACTATCCATGCTGTTTTGAGTGAGATACAGGTTTCTGAATGTTCTGCCTTCAGTCATGCTAGCTCATTCTCAATGGCACAACACTGCTACAACACACATAGTCATCCATAATCTCCAAAATAACTACTTACATGTCCCTGTTCTGCTGCTATTCCACAAGTTCCTAGTTTAGAAGAAGTCGCCTGGCTAATCCTAACTTGTACTGCCCAAAGTTGGAGAAAGTTCCAACAAAGATAGTATATAAGTGAGATTTGTCACTCTGTAGCTAAAACAGAAACCAAAACAAAAATATGGTGTTGTTTTTAAATGAAACCATGTAAACCTATTCTGTCACAATCTCAAAATACAATTATGAACCTGAAAATCAGAATAATATGGGCGCTTTAAACACCAATACTGGTCAAGATTGGTTCAAATAGCTGAAAGTTAATATAAAAAAAAAAAAAGAAAAATCAGTTGTACTTCAGATTTGACAGAAATAACCTGAATATTCACAATATGAGTATCTCTCATGAGATGAGCATCCTGAACCACACTGTTAAAAGGCATACCATCTTTGACATGCACAGGAGTCATACAGGTACAACATGCTAATGTTACACTTACTACCGTATCAGCTGAATTGAATTCAGCAGCACTTCTGTTTGTAATGATCACCTCAAGTCTAATCTTGAGACACATGATTAGACAGGAAGATTTGAATGCATCTTGACAGTGGGCCAATTTACTTATTGATATAAGAATGACTTACAATTGGTAAGTAAACCTTCCCAACTGCATCCTTATAGAGTTTAAGAGAAAGCTGCTTTCCGCAATTGCCGAGCCGCCGAGGTGTAAAATAGGGTAAAATGAGCCAACAACGCCACCTAGGTTGAAAACTAAAGCCTAGGACCTCTTCAAAACTTCAAATTAAAATTAAGATTAAAAGAATTAAAATAAATAAACAAAAATAAAAAGATAAAGAGAAGCTAAAAAGATAAAAAAGGCGAAAGGCAAAAGTATCTTATATCAGGGGAGAGCAGTAAAACCAGTGGTGTATTAAAACATTGAGTAGGCGACAACGATTTGAGGGATAACAGGGTTCATTTTAAGGGAGGATAAAACAGTAAAAAGTTCCTCCTTAAAAACAGTAAAAAACAAAAGTACAACAAACTAAAAATCAATTGAACACAGGGCAGCAGAATAGGAGTGAGAGGTTAACGTCAGTCCATGGATCTCCGCCGGGGACCAGCTTTGTCTCGCCTGCTCTTCTCCTCGGGCAGAGCCTGTATAGGGGAATTTATGGTTAGTCAAATGTTCTTTTACACCACCACAGCTAAGTATACCACAAGCTACTTATTAGGACTAACACCGGTCTGAAAAGAGACTTGAGCAATCATCTTCTCCAACTTTTAGCCGCTAGCGGTCGGTGTTTGCATTTATCTTGGTGCGTCCTCCAGGTCTCTTCCAAGCGGGGCCGTCCGTCTCCCTGCTCGTTCTAGTTGTTGTGCCCAAGTCCTCTCGATTCACTCAGTTCCTGTTGTTGCACCAAAAAAGTCCTTTTCTAGCCGCTCTGTTCTTGCGCCGACAAAGAACTCCCTTGGATGTTCCATGGTGTCAGTTCCCTTCTTGGGTTCCCAGGTGCAAACCCTTAACTTATTAGGCCACATGTCCCAAGGCGGAAGTAAAAACAACATTTAAAAAACACACATTTCAAAATAAAAGCATGCAATAAAAGATAAAAACACATCAAATACTAAAAACACAGCAAATACAAATATAAAAGCATGCTCAAATAAAATCAACTTCCGCCCCGTGACTACTACAAGGGCTAATGCCATTCCTTTCAGCACTCAATCCTTTATGTGCATAATACCTACTGAACTGTAAAGAACAAACACAGAAGTAGGTTCATTAAAAAGTACATGACAAAATGGACTAGCAGCAAAACAGAAGTTACCTTCTCATTGGTTCTTTTTGAAACATGATTGTCTCTCTTTCTCTTTTAAACTACGAAAATTCATAATTTTTATTTTGATAATTGACTCATCTAATTAAATATATAATAATTAAATCTTTTAAGTAAAACTTGTGTGATCTCAACTTGTTAAATGTGAATATTTTCTAGTTTCTTCACTCCTCTGTGATAGTAAACTGAATATCTTTGAGTTGTGAACATAACAAGATATTTGAGGACGTTTTCTTTGGCTTTGGGAAACACTGATCCACATTTTAGAAACCAAACTACTACAATAATTCACACATTAATCGATAATGAAAAAATGTGTTAGTTGCAGCCTTTGTTCACTCATTGAGAAAAAATTTGGATAATCTAAGACTAATTAAAAATGACATAATAATGAAACGTTACCTTCACTTGTGCCAGGCTTAGCAGCATCATGCAAAAATGTGATGTTTTTACCTGCACTGAACTGCAGAATGCTGTTTCAGCATGTAGGTTGAATCCACAAAAAGGACAATACATTGTAATCTGTAATAAAACAAATAGTGTCATTAGGCAAGCATTAGGAATGTAAGCATTAAATAAATAAATAATTTACTTAACATTAACGTTATATTTTATTTGTTTAAGTGCAATGCATGATGCATGTGTACATGATGTACCACATAACAATAAGCAAGTACAGAACAATGTTAAACTTCTTAGTGAAGTGAGGGAATGTGTTTGAGTTTCAGAGACATTTAAACGTATTTTGTTGATCGTGGTTATGTATAGTAAATCTAAATAAAATAATGTAGCTGTGTGATTAAGCCATCTTAAATCTACTGTACATTATCTATTGAAACCAATTTTGGTCGTCAAACATAAAACATCTTGCATCTGACACTGCTTAAATCTTGTTTATCATCAGAATCATAAAATGTTATCAATCCCCTCTTTTAAATTGTTTAGTTGCAGTTGTTCACAGTCAAATTCAAGGTAAAACAAGAGTAAGAAAAAAGTGAGTCAATAAGTGTGAAAAGTTACAAAGTAATAGCTACAGTTACACATAAAAACGTTAAGTAGAACTAAAGTCAGGATTAGGTTAAAAAGATTATTTTTCTAAAGCAATAAATAATACAAATGCTATTGTAGTGCAGCATGAACATCAAGTGTAGAAATCATGGCAGACAGGCACATGCTGCCTTGTTGACTACTGTCACTGCCCGATGTGAGTCAAGTGCAGATGCGAGTTACGCATGCTCAGATTTAAACGGTTTATGGCATAAGGTGTCATACTGAAATTTGTGAAATCCATAAAATAAGAAACTTTTCTCATTACAAACAATAACAGAAGATGGAAATCATTTCAAAAAAGTTTTATTTATCTATGATTGTTTGATTGCTAACCTTAGCACAAAACGCCATTCAAGTGACAGCCTTTGTTGTTTTTAATTGCTACCTTGTAACCAGCAGTGAACGAACCTCGTTAAGTAGGTCCGTTTTAACTGTATTGACATTAGAAGTCTCTCAGCATCTTGTAGACTACTTGTCGCAAAGTGACGCATGCGCAACTCACATCTGCCCACAACCCAACGAACAGTTGCAACCAAAAAAAACTGCATCCAGATTACACAAGACTACACAGATTTTTTGGTATTTTCAGACACCCAAAACCAGCAGCTGATCAGGTAAGACTTGAAAATGAAAATCATGAAATCATGAAAATGAAATCATGAAATGCCTGTAAATATTTTCATTAATTCACCAAGCCAACCTACATGTGATGTGTACTGTTTAAGTTGCTAACTGCAGTAACTTCTTAACAAACTGGCATGGAAGACAAACCGCAGTCCAGGAAGAGGTCAAATCAGCCCAAGGGCAGACAAACTTCTATAGGTAAGCTGGGTTGACAGTTGCAACCTTTACAGAGTTGCTTGATAGATTGCTGGAAATTGAAGATAAAAATATGTGGTTGGGGAAACATTATGACTATGGACCATTTTTGTGATACAGGTTCTTGAATCAAGACAATAAGTAATGCTCATCGTAATGTATGTCTGAAATTAAAGGTATACCAGCATTGGAATTTTTGGCACCTCTTTCATTTGTTTATTTGTACACCCTGATTCACAATGGGAAACAACTTACACCCTCTGTGAAGACAAACAAACCTCCCCCATTTTAGGATATTTAATAATTTTTTCTTGCATTTTTGTCAAATGTTTACAAACTGTGCAGGAATATGCCAAACGTGGTGGTACTGTCAGTTATTTACTTAATGTTTTTCAAAGAAAGAAAGATGATTGACATCCTTTGGTATATATGAATTTGAACTGTATATTATGTTTTTGAAAGTATTTACTTAACCGTCCCCTCACTGCAGAAACTACACAAATGTGTATGCATCAATTGTTATTATTGACAGCGAGTCTGAGCCAGAAGAACACATGGAGCACACTGCAGAGCAACAGTATGAATTAATACTATGTAGTATTTCCTAAAATATTCTTTGTGGATTTGTTATTTTAAATACTAGTGAACCACATCTTTTGCAGCACAGATGATTTGACTGCTGCAGATATTATATCAGAACTTTCAGCAAAGATAATAAAAACATCTTGTAACAAGTTCAATATAAATAGAGCCAATGTATGGGATGGAGCAGTCCATTATCTCTGATGACATTAAGTATATTGTTGTCTCTTTAGATAAATTATTTCCTTTCTTCTATATGACAGTTTGCCGCATATTTCTTTATGTTTATGATGGTTGTTGCCTACCCTAGATATCCAACGCAGCTACATTGGATAAACTACATGCGTCAATTGACAGACATTCCCGCTTGTTGCAAACTGCCGGTTGCTTTCTGTACCCTGATGGTGTGGATAAGAAAGATAAGATCATAAAGGATTTCATGCAGTGGTACATCATTTACCGCAACCATTTCTCAATACAAAGGTAAAGTGTCTGCCTAATTTGACCTAAGTTAAAGATGTTGTTCTTTTCAAGTCAAATGCATTAGAATTCAAATAAAGCAAATGCTACTAAAAACAAAGGGCTGGTGTTTCTCTAAGGGTTTAGAAAATAAGGACACCCTCATAGAAAGCATATCATCTTAGTCTATGTCACAGCGGTGAATATACAAGATTATTTGATGTAAAATGGGATTGGTAATTGTGGGTTGGACTCACATTTCATTACATACTCACATTTCATTACATATCAGCCATGTTCTTCAGTCTGATATAATTTTCCATACAGGACTCCCAAGTGAAGGGTGGCATTAGACCACACTGTCTCTGAAGATCCTCAAAGTGTGATACTCAAACGCACACTGGCCCAATTCCTCTTGTATTACTGGGAACCCACAGTCAGTTCCACCAAACCTGGAAGTAAAATATGTATATCAGTTCAGTTTTGCATTTATTTTTTCAGTCAACCCAGTAATTTTTGGCATGTATGTTGTGGTTATAAGCAGGAAGTTGTGTCCATCCTGTATGATCTACTTGTGGGAAGTGTTACGAGTATCAACATGCTCTACTATTGTACTTGTGCAAATTTTGTAACAAAAGTTTGTAAATAAAGTAACTTATTATAGTAATGTCTGACATGAAGTGAAAAGATAATATCAGAATCTTCATTTTAAGGGAAAACTATTTGGACTAAAAGCTACTCAACATGCAACTGGCTGTTCAGACAGTAGCTAGAAGAAAATGTGATTAAAAAGGAAGAATTGGTTTTGATTGAAGAAAAAAACAACCTGTGAGGCAGGCTGTACATGACATCTGGTTTACTAGAAGAACAGCAAGACTGGTTAACAGGTCTGATGGCATGCGTGTTTCACTTATCTATGCATTCATCAAGGTCCCTCTGTAGCACACCTAGGAACACGAACCGGACAAGGCATGTGTGCTCCTGACTGCCAATGAAGATATGTCTCTCCCTCATGAGGTCCATCCAGAATTGAGACCTGAACACAGACATTCAGGGCCTTAAATTAACACTCGGCCACCTGCCAAATGAAGTGAATTTTGCAATTGGCAGGTAACACTGTCAGTCTACCTGCCACATTGGCCAATGAGAATTGAGTGATTCAGACGCGTAACTCGGTAACACAGTTGCTTACGGGCCTGGACCAATCAAGGGGCTGCATCACTGGAAGACATGGATTGACAGCTGGAGACCCCTATCAAATTTTCATTACTCGCAACAATCCCAGCAGTCCCACGTGCAGCCACTGACCAATTGTTAGCGAGAACAGGTCAAAGTCATTTCCAAGTTTCTGAAATGAAGATCAGATGTGTGTGACTCGAACATTTTATAAATATTTCAGATATTTAAAGCAAAAGGCTGTGCAAAACATTTCAGACCAAAATGGAATGTAAAGGAAATTAATGCTCAAGCAACCACACAAGCTCAGTGTTTTCTTGTCTGTTAATTTTTTATTTGTGGAAGTAAAAGTGTATTGACTGTTGTGGGTTATAGAAGGCCGGAAAAAAATAAACAAAATTAAAATAAGATAATGTAATGGTATTTATTGAGATCACCTGTGGAGTTTATTTATTACCACCTTTCTAAGTGATGGCTATTTACACAGACATTTCATGTTAACCAACAGAGATCAAATTTTGGACTTTAAATTCTGAGTCTTTAACTCCTCCAGGTCTGATTATTCCAGAATGAAAGAAAGGTATTAAAACATAACGTACACTTCAGTGATGGTTAATTAATAAAGATTTGATGTTATGGTATTTTCACACATGGTAATAAGTGTTATGCAAAAGCTATCAAAACTACATATGTCAAATTGATGTCATAAATTAAGGCTATAAAATTGAACTGTTTAAAGAGAAAATTAAAGAACACAGTGCATCCCTTATGCTTTAAATTCATGCTCTATTTGGTTATTCTTACGGTATGTAGTTGACAGCAAGTTCCATAAGCCTTTGTTGATATGCCAATTAATACTGCCTACAGAAATATCACAGATGTTCTCAGTTATCCGATTAGATTAGATCATCCCACAGTGGAGAAATTTCCTTGTTACAGCAGCATTTTCTTCAATCACAGCAAAACAAACAAGTAAACACACAAGAAAAACAGGCAAACAATAGACAATGAGTAGAAGGTAGACTGAAAGTAAGTAAAGTGGCATCAATAAAGGTATTGTAAAGTGCGGTTGCCATAATACAAGAAACAAATCAAATCAAAAACATTTGTAACATTCCAAGGTAGACCTTTCTAAAAAAAAAAAAATCAAATTGTGGCATCCATTAATGATTTATAGAATTGTACATTTTGTTTTTGTTGAGTTCAGTCACAAGCAATTATTTTAAAAAGTAATCAGAACTACTTAAATTCCATGAACATATATTATGTTTAATACTAGAGGTGTAAATAAATATTTAAAATGTTGAGGACCGCACCTTTGTTTTCAGAAGTATGACCACCAGCTTTCAATCCATTGGTTTGTGGTTGAGGAGCCATACAGTGGTGTGAAAAAGTGTTTGCCCCCTTCCTCATTTCCTGTTCCTTTGCATGTTTGTCACACTTAAGTGTTTCGGAACATCAAACCAATTTAAACAATAGTCAAGGACAACACAAGTAAACACAAAATGCAATTTGTAAATGAAAGTGTTTATTATTAAAGGTGAAAAAAAATCCAAACCATCATGGCCCTGTGTGAAAAAGTGATTGCCCCCCTTGTTAAAACATACTATAACTGTGGTTGTCACACCCAGGCCTGATTATTGCCACACCTGTTCACAATCAAGGCATCACTTAAATAGGAGCTGCTTGACACAGTAAGGTCCACCAGAAGATCCTTAAAAGCTACACATCATGCCGAGACCCAAAGAAATTCAGGAACAATTGAGAAAGAAAGTAATTGAGATCTATCAGTCTGGAAAGGGTTATAAAGCCATTTCCAAAGCTTTGGGAATCCAGCGAACCACAGTGAGAGCCATTATCCACAAATGGCGAAGACATGGAACAGTGGTGAACCTTCCCAGGAGTGGCCGGCCGCCCAAAATTACCCCAAGAGCGCAGCGACGACTCATCCAAGAGGTCACAAAAGACCCCACAACAACGTCCAAAGAACTGCAGGCCTCACTTGCCTCAGTTAAGGTCAGCGTTCATGCCTCCACCATCAGGAAAAGACTGGGCAAAAATGGCCTGCATGGCAGAGTTCCAAGGAGAAAACCACTGCTGAGCAAAAAGAACATCAAAGCTCGTCTCAATTTCTCCACAACACATCTTGATGATCCCCAAGACTTTTGGGACAACATTCTGTGGACCGATGAGACAAAAGTGGAACTCTTTGGAAGGTGTGTGTCCAAGTATATCTGGCGTAGAAGGAACACTGCATTTCATAAAAAGAACATTATACCAACAGTAAAATATGGTGGTGGTAGTGTGATGGTCTGGGGCTGTTTTGCTGCTTCAGGACCTGGAAGACTTGCCGTGATAAAAGGAACTATGAATTCTGCTGTCTACCAAGAGATCCTGAAGGAGAATGTCCGACCATCTGTTTGTGTACTCAAGCTGAAACGAACTTGGGTTCTGCAGCAGGACAATGATCCTAAACACACCAGCAAGTCCACCACCGAATGGCTGAAGAAAAACAAAATGAAGACTTTGGAGTGGCCTAGCCAAAGTCCTGACCTGAATCCTATTGAGATGTTGTGGTATGACCTTAAAAAGGCCGTTCATGCTCGAAAACCCTCTAATGTAACTGAATTAGGACAATTCTGCAAAGATGAGTGGGCCAAAATTCCTTCAGGACGCTGTAAAAGCCTCATTGCACATTATTGCAAACGCTTGGTTGCAGTTGTTGCTGCTAAGGGTGGCCCAACCAGTTCTTAGGTTTAGGGGGCAATCACTTTTTCACACGGGGCCATGATGGTTTGGATTTTTTTCACCTTTAATAATAAACACCTTGATTTACAAATTGCATTTTGTGTTTACTTGTGTTGTCCTTGACTATTGTTTAAATTGGTTTGATGTTCCGAAACACTTAAGTGTGACAAACATGCAAAGGAACAGGAAATGAGGAAGGGGGCAAACCCTTTTTCACACCACTGTACATATGATTGGCAGCCCCAGCAAAACCATCAGTGTGTTTTGATCATAAGGTACACTGGGTTGCCACCATAGTGTCATTTTCTGTACCACAGTCTGTGCAAAGCTGCATTGGTATGATACAACATTCTGAGACACAATGCAGATAGTGTTAGCAATGACCCCAGGATCATTGTTGCTTGCTCCACACACCAACCACAGTACTTTGTGGGAATAGCCATCTATACAGCCACTAATGGCCAAACCATATGGTTTTAATATGTCATAACCATCAACATGCCAGACATGGTTTGGTCCACGGAAGCTGTAAACTCTTACAAATCTTCGTCTCCTGACCGATCAAGCTCTCTCATCAAAGCCATGACATCATCTCTTCTCACTGAGTGGCCACTGATATTTTACCACACATTTTTACACAATGTATGAGTCTTATATTTGTATAAATGAGGAAAGAATAGACTTTCACTCAAAAACTATTTTAAAGTTCGAGAAGGCATATGAAGGTGGGAGGACAAGTCCTAAATGAAACTAATCAAAAATCACAGAAATCATTAAACAACAGCACACAAACACGAGTCAGCAGGTGATGAATGAGGGGGTTGGGGCCAAGCTCATCCATCACCTCAGTACCAACGTGACAGGAACGGTCAAATAACATTTAGCACACTGGAAACCTAGTATTTTGGGGGAGATTATACCTGTTCCAGCTATAATGGATTAGCTTGGGCCAGTGCAGGTTCAGCCAATTGGGTCTGAGGACTGTGCATTAGCATAGCTATCAGTGGTCCAGCCAGGCAGCAGCACGTTGGTGATTGACACATGGTGGTGGCTGCCCAGCAGACATGTAGCCAGTCTAAGGCCAAACAGCGAGGAACCAATTATGTGGGGAAAAACAGGGTCATTCATCATTCAGTTAGACACCTGTCCAGTCACACAAAGGAGATTTAAGAGCCTCAGCCAGCATGCCTAGACAGAGATGATGCTCATTAGATTGGACTGAAAAAAAAAAAATCAACCCCAGGGTTCACATTTAGAACACATAGCACATAGAAAACACAGACAATGTAAATGTTACATGCAGTTCTGTTTAGTGCAAGTCGGGTCTGCAGAGCTTTTCCTTTCTCATTCCGAATAATTCCAACTAGTGCTAAAAATGTATGCATGACTGTTGCTGTAGGTTCTTTGGATGTAAACAATATAGAAAGTGTTGTTACATTACGCTACATTTCTGGCAGAAATATGATTAAAGAGATTAAGATAACAGGATCAATATCATTCTCAGGTTTAGTGAGTGAGATGTCCTTGACATGTTAACCCTAGCTTAGCATGACTACTGTAAACAAGAGTAAACTGAGTAAATCTAACTGCACCAAAAATTTAAAAAGTAAGGATAAATAAATACAAAGCTGTCTTTATATATGTTGTTTCTGTATGTTGGCACTGTGTTGTTTTGAACAAAATGCTATTGTCAGCATGCTAAAATGTGCACAATGAACATTATGCATATATAAACAACACATGTTAATCAACATTTCTATAAATGTGCCAGTGTTAGCCAGTTGGCTAATTTTCAACCTTAGTCCTTTGGCCAGATGATTTTAGACTGTGGCACTTAGACCATTTAAGATAGTAACCTGATAGTTAGTCTGTATCAAGTACTTTTGGAACTTTAGTCAAACAATACCTTTGTACCAAGATCTAGAAAGAAAAATTACTTTATGATTCATTGATTTTTATGGTTTTGTGTGCAGCCAATCACCGCAGGCATTCTTGGATTTTATACAACATGTGATTGTCCCACTACTGCAGCAGCTACTGGTGGAAGCATTTTACGCAACTGAATGCATCTATTCCCATGATGGGTTTTATAAAAGGATGAAGTACTCTATGCGTATGTCAAATCCAGCTCCCATGATTAGGTCATGTTTTGTTTTATTTACATTCAGTTTACACTGGGGATGAGCAAGTACAGCATTATCTGTATCTGTTTACCACATGAATTATCTGTATCTGTATCTGTACTCGGACTGGGTGGGGCCTAACCCGGAAGTGGACAGAAGTGGGTCGGGTTGTCTTGAACAACCGGTATGTTATTTTAAGCATGCAATTGATATGGGTTGATCAGAAATTGTTATATTTATTGCTGATTAGAAAACTATTTCCATGACAGCATCAGCATTGAGCTTCAGATCAGTGGCGTTGTCATGGTAACAAACAAACTATACAGAACAAGTTTTGCAACACATGCGATTGCAATAATGAAGTAAAATGTAATGAACAAGAGTTTTCATACTCAATAATATAACTTTCTTTTTTTAACTTTTAATTTTTTTATGATCAGGGTGATTTTTTTTGTTTTTGGTTGTTTTTTATTTTCACACCAGGTATGTGTGAGTGTGTGTGTGTGAGTAAGAGAGAGAGAGTGGGGGGCGGGGGGTTGGAATGTGTTTGTGTGTGTATCTTAATTTGTAATATTATTTATTCATACCGCAACTGCCTTTTTTTAAAAATAAAATACAGATATTGACTTGCATTACTCGTATAATACTTGTACTCGGCAAAAGTGCTTCATCCGTACCGGGTACTCGTTTCAGCCGAGTATCCGGCTCATCCCTACACAGAACGCAGACGCAGTGGTCTACCCAATAGGATTTTTATTCAATCCGAGCACAGATATTGACTCGTATTACTCGTATAATACTTGTAATCAGCAAAAGTGCTTTATCCGTACCGGATACTCGTTTCAGCCGAGTATCCGGCTCATCTCTAGCTTACACTTCTTGTTTATTTTTTAAAACTCACTGTCCGTCTGTCTCTGTTACATACAATTGTCTTCTCGTCTTTGTCTGCCTTCCTGCCTGTGTGATCACTTGCCCACCCCTAATTTGTGTCACCTGTGTCTAATTGTCTCTCCTACCCCAAGACTTTTAAGACCCTGCCGGTCAAAATAAGGCCTTCAAATTCCTAAATTCTGTTTACAAAGTATTACATTTCGTTTAAAAGGTATTACATTTAGTTTACAAAAGGTAATAAATTATTTAATGGACAATAATAACGGCGCAAAATGGTGTTTAATTATAATTCCATGGACATAGTGAGCAAGCTCTGGCCTAAACATCCAAGGTCGGGTGTAAATCAATCAAACAAAACATCTCGCATTGTGCTACTAACAAGTTAACATTAGCTCATCTGTTAGAATGGGCAAGTACTGAAGGTCTGGCCAGAAATGCTGACAAGGTGGAGGGCATTGGGGCTGAGGTTGACACAACAATTGGGTAGGTGCTAAACACTAGAGCTAATGAAACGGCAGAGCAGGAAGAGCTGTCTGCAGGTTCCGAAAATCTAGCAATGTTATTCCACTTAAAAGGTGCTTAAAACATGAAATCTTTTTTTGATTTGGACTTATGAAATGTGCGTACAACCTAAAAAAGGCGTAGGACAGGCGTATGCCGATTCCTACGCAAAGCACGGTATTTTTTTAATTTGAATGTGAGCGTAGGCTGCTATTAAGTCTGGTTCTAACATGTGTACGCAAGTTTTCGAGTCAGTGTGGACTTGCGGTGCAGCATATAATCTGTTTAACAGAAGAAGAAGTCATCAGCGCTTGCTTAGTTGTATTTAAAGTAGGGTGACCATATTTTGATTTCCAAAATAGAGGACACTCGGCCCGGACTCAAAACACAAATTCAGACAGGCTTCTCAGAGGTTACAGAACATGCTTTATAATGCCACAATGGTATACAAATAACTTATCAAATAATAACATGTAACAACATGTAACAAAATAATAGTTATTTTCAAATAATTAAATAAATATGAAATGTTCTAAATATGACCTATTCTGTGTTAGCTTCAAAATCCAGCTTCAACTAAATATCTCTTAAAACCTTTTCAATGTAATAAGATAAGATTGTTTGGTGTCAATGTGAGCTTTGAGATCTCCAGCACCTATTAGACCTATTAGACACTGAAACATATGTGCAAGCTTTACACACGGTGCACTCCGCCTCCCACTTGTCCCAACTGTGCGTGGAAAGTTTTTTATTGCAGTTCAACTTTGAAGCTGCACTCACGCTTTGGCATTTTGGGTCCAGTGCTGCTCCCTGTCTGATCTGCTCCCTGTATGTGTGCGTCACAGAGCCGCCCGCAAGGCAGTCTCTCGGGAATTACGTCACGCAACTAAGTACCATAGTATTGTGTGCAAAGTGCCCGACAATTTAAGTACAAGCTTAATGGTCTCATGAAAAACAGGGAAAACCGGACAGTTTCATGAATTTATAAACCCCCCTCCGGACAGTAAGTAAAAACATGTCCGGGCAAAAGAGGACGTTTGGTCAGTCTAATTCAAATTACATTCTAAATAAACCAGTGGACGAGTAGTAAACGACTAGTCTAGCAAAGAATTAACTTTTCTTCTATCAAAAATACTTCACATGAAAAGGAAATACGGTGTAACAAATGAAAAATGCAGGCTCTCGACTATACAAGCCCAGAGCTTGGGGAGGAACCCCGACATGAGTGTATAGACCAATTGGCGGTTGCCTGCGAATTGGAAGGTTGGTGGTTCAATCCCTGGCCCTGCAGTCCCATGTTGAAGTGTCCTTGGGCAAGACACTGAACCCAGAGTTGCCCCAGATGCTGCGCATTGGAGTGTGAATATGTATGCATGTTTATCTGATGAGCAGGTGGCACCTTGTACGGCAGTGAATGTGTGTGAATGGTGAATGTATCCTGTATGATGTAAAAATCGCTTTGAGTAGTCGTTAAGACTAGAAAAGCGCTATATAAATATAGCACATGTACCACAAACAACCAGGAAATCTTAACCGCCATAGGAACATTGCACACAGAGGTTTCCCTGGTAAAATCCGAAAAATGCAACAAAATAGAGGAGAAAATTGCCGACCTAACAACTACTCTATGAGGGGAAATGGATTAACTAAAAGCCAAAAAAACTCAGCCATTAATGTAGTGAAAGCACAAGTGGAAAGTCAGAATCCATGCTGAAAGAGATAGGGGCATCTGCCTCTGACAAGTTTGATACTGTAGTGGAGTTGCAAAACAAATGCCAAAAAAAAAGTAGAGCCATCCATCCATCTTTGTCCACCTAGCCGGTATCGGGTCGCGGGGGGAGCAGCTCCAGCAGGGACCCCACACTTTTCCTCACCCCACTTCCTGCTTCTAATTGGCTCTGACCCAGATGGCAACGAATACCAGCCAATCAGAGGCAGAGCAGGGCAGTCTGAAAGTTTTTCTGGTTAGGAAAATGCGCAATTAGCGACTGATGGTGACTGGACTGTAGGAGAGATTTTGGAGGAATAAATGCCCTGGATAAAGTGGGTGAAATACGGGACGAAATATAACAAAGACTGGGAGAAAAAGAAAGGAGTAAAAGAATGGATTCAATCCATCGTGGGGAACAACTCAAAATTACTGTGAAAAAGTGTATATTTCATATCCAATCAGTTTTCTAATGTTAACTAATGTTTAAAGGTGGTTTAACTCCCTCCTGTGCTCATTGTCCGAAGCTCAGGGAGAGAAAATAAACAAACTGTACAGTTTACCAATCTGTCCACATGGATGGAAATTGACAATCTGTACCCACAGTAGGGAGTGAGGGGTCGCAGCGTCCGCCTAACCCGGCCCACCTGCTTATCGTCATAGTTGTTAGATCTATCTATCATATAATCAATAATATAATAAAACTAGAGGGAGGCAGGGCATACAGCCCGATACGGTTGGGGAGAGTTCTTGCCTGACCCTGGATCAGGGAGGCTCCAAAATCATGGTAGCAACTGTCGCCATGGTCCCGCTACATGTCCTGCGATGCCATGTTCATCCTGCTACGCTCTGCTGTGCCCTGCTACGTCCTACGGTGCCTTGTCATGCCGCACAATGCCCTGCTATGCCATGAACTACTACAAACTATTATTTTTTTTGTGACTGTTATTGCCACTCTTCATTCTAACCCCAACCAGTCGTCAGACACCGCCTACCAAGAGCCTGGGTCTGTCCGAGGTTTCTGCCTAAAAGGAAGTTTTTCCTCGCCACTGTTGCACTGTTGCTTGCTCTGGGGGGAACTGCTAGAACTGTTGGGTCCTTGTAAATTATGGAGTGTGGTCTAGACCCACTCTATCTGTAAAGTGTCTCTAGATAACACTTGTTATGAATTGATACTATAAATAAAATTGAAATGAATTGAACTTACTTACAGGTTTGGTCATTACAACAGCAATCATATTATCAGTAGAAGTCACTCTTCCCTCATTCACAGTAGAAAAAGTAAAGTGGTACTTTATGTCTATATGTTTACACCTCCGTCTGTTTACAGGGTTTTTGGCGAGAGCGATTGTTCCCTGATTGTCCTCGTGTACTATAGTTTGTGTGTACTTGTAGTTATCTATACCTCCCAGTAACTGCTCTAGGTATAGACACTCCTGTATGGTTGAGGACAGTGCCATATATTCTGCCTCGCATGTGGATAGCGCAACTGTAGGTTGCTTTTTAGTCTTGCACAAGATCAGGGAGCTTTTCTGACTAAGCCTCACACAGTATCCCGTGGTACTGCGTCTGTCACTGGTATCAGCCTCCCAGTCGGCATCACTGTAGGCCTGTATACCTAGCTTCTCACTGTCGTTTCTCTTAAAACTTAACCCTTTCTCTGCGGTGCCTTTAAGATACCTTAGGACATGCTTCACAGTGACCCACTGCTCCTCTATAGGCTCAGCAAAATACTGTGATAACCCACTCACTACAAAACTTAAATCTGGTCTGGTACAAGTAGTCAGGTATATAAGACTTCCTACAGCCTCCTGTACACTCTGACATCTTCCATCTTTACTGCATCCTCAGTATACTCTAGCTTTTGCTCACAGGGTGTTTCCTGGTCTTACAGTCTTGCATATTAAAACGTCTTGTTAGTGTACATTTCCTGTGACATCTTTATACACCCATCTGACTGATTGAAATCAATACCCAGAATATTTTTGAGTTCACCCAAATCTTTTATTTTAAACTTTTCTGCAAGCATCTCTTTCACATTTTTTCAGTCTCTCTTCATTGCTTGCTGCAATGATCAAGTCATCGACCCATATGATTATGATCACCTTCCCTTCTTTAGACTCTTTGGCATAAACACAGTGGTCGGCTGGGTTCTGTGTGAAACCATCTTCTGTTAGACAATCATGTAAAACTCTATTCCAGTTTCGCCCAGATTGTTTAAAACCATAAAGTGATTTCTCTAGCTTTTAAACTATGCCCTCTTTTCTTGGTAACCCTCTGGTGGATTGATGTAGATCTCATAGTCTAAAGGTGCGTGCAAGTATGCTGTTTTCACGTCCATTTGGTGCAGGAGTAAATTCTCCTGTGCTGCTTTCTGTAGCACCACCCTTACACTCGTCAGGTCTGCCGTGGGTGAAACGTCTCCCCATAGTCTACTCCCATTCTCTGGCTGTAACCCTTGGCCACAAACCGTGCTTTGTATTTGTCTTTTCCATCTACATCAGTCTTGATGGAATAAACCCATCTACCCCCACTGTTTTCTTGCCTATTGGCCGTGCTGTCGGGTAAAGGTCTTGTTCTCATTTAAGGATTGGATTTCCTCATCCATGGCTTTAACCCATTCTTTTGAGTTAGCTGACCCCATTGCTCCCCCAAATGTCTGTGGGATGCCACACACTGCTCTGCATCAGTAGTCTACCATGATATGGGCCCCATCACTAGCGCTGTCTTCAGTTATGAAGTCATCTAAGTAACTTGGTGTTCTTCTTTCTCTAGTCGGATAACTTCTACTTTTGGGTTCACCACTTGTCACACTCTGTTGTGTTTGATTATGGGCTCTAGACCTTGTTACTGCATCTGGACTATCACTATGTGCACTTCTACTCAGTACACACTAAAGCACTTTCTGTACTTCTACTGACCCCCTGAGTGTGAAAACCACTAGTCTTGGTTCTCACACTGTCATAGCCATCGCTTGGATCTGGCTCACCTGTTTTTCCTCTGCTGTCTTGCTTACAAACTTCACTAGCCTGTGTTTTTGTACTCTGTTCGTATCAGGATGGTACACCAAATACGCCGGGCTGTTCTTCTCATAACCAACAAAACGCCCCAATGTCACATCTGCTGCTGTTTGGACTGCGTATTGCCATAGCTGCTTTGGTAGGGCACTTTCAACTATCATGCACCTACCCATCCCAAAAAGAGTATGCCAACCGCTCTCTGCAGTTCCGTTCTGGTGTGGAGAATACGGAGCTGACGTTTCATGTCTGATCTTGTTTTTCCTCAACAGTGCTTGGAAATCCCCACACGTAAACTCTGTTCCGTTGTCGGACCTGATGCATCTCACTTTCCCATAAGGGGATACATCTGCTAGAAACTTTTCCGTAGCCTGTACTGTGTCACTTTTCTTCTTTAGAAAATATACAAACACTGCGCTTGAGTAATCGTCAGTAAATGACTGCACCTATTTGTAACCATCTATTGATACTGGAGTTACAGGACCTGCAAGG
The DNA here is from genome assembly GCA_013375575.1 of Percina caprodes. Lineage (NCBI taxonomy): Eukaryota > Metazoa > Chordata > Actinopteri > Perciformes > Percidae > Percina > Percina caprodes. Next base: position 2,346,551 of record JABXJD010000076.1, read on the forward strand.
TCTGTGTGTACCATCTGTAAGGGAGCCTTTGCTCTGGTATCAGGGTCCCTATTTCTGGTTTGGGCAAACTTTCCCTGAATACACACCTCACACTCTTGTTTGGGTCTACCCGTTTTGCCCTTGATCTGCATACCTTCAACAACATTTTGTAACTTAAGAACATTGTCATAGTTACAGTGGCCTAATATCTCATGCCATGTCTGTATGTCGTGACATGCATTGCACTTATCATTAGACGCAACTTCAGTATGCAAATAAAACAGCCTGCCATTTACATGAATGTTAAATCTGGTACAGTCTCTGGTTATCAGGGCGTCTTTATCTTCTTTAAAGACTACCGTAGACGCACTCGTAGTTGCTGCCTTCACTGAGAAGATGCTTTGGGGGTACGACGGTACAAACAAAGCGTCTCTTAGCATTGCCTTGCGCTGCTGTCCTCTGCTGTCGATGAGGTAAACCTCAGCATTTCCCCTCCGCAGAGTGACCCCGCTGCACTGGGTTCCGTCTGCCAGCTCAACACTGTGCGTTTCTGGACTGAACGTGCAGTCGAAACTCTTGAACATGGTTATGTCCGTGATTATATGGGAGGTAGCCCCCGTGTCCATCATCAGACCCCTCTCCTGGATGCTGCGTGTCAGCTGCCGCTGGGTACCAGTTCCTCTGTCTCTCATCTTGAACACATAGTCTTCGTCGGCATCTTCTGAGACTTTACTCGCACCATCATTTTTGACCCTACTGTCCTTTTCCTTATGCCTACACATGGCATCTTTGTGTGTGTCACTTCTGCAAAGACTACACCATGTCTTCTGTCTGCATCCCTTTGCTCGGTGGCCTTTGGTGCCACACTTGAAGCACACCATCTCTGTGTTGTCTGCCGCTGTCTGGTTTTCCCTTGAGTCTTCATCATGCTGTCGCTTGACTCAGCTGCTTTTATCTTCTCTGTCTCTTCAAAACTACGTAGTTTAGTCTTGAATTCTGCAAATGTGGTTTTATCGTCTGTATGTGCCATATGTATTGCGAATGGCTTAAATGTCTCCGGGAATCCCTTTAAGACCATAGCCACTAGCAGGCCATCTCCTAACGTTTCACCCGCCCGCAGTGCTGTTATGGCGGTTTCTGCTCTGATGATATAATCCATCACACTTTCATCATTTGCCTTCTGAAGCGATGTTAATGTGGTGTATAAATTGATTATGCGGGGCTTTCCCCTCTCTGCATAATGCTCTCTTAATATTTCCAGAGCTCTTCTTCCATTGTTGGGCGCATCCCTCATAACTAATGAGAGGCTTTTGTCAACTAACAGTAAATCAACTCTGCATATTCGTCAGCGTTTTTCTTAGAATCTGTTGTTCTACAACCAAGAGGGAAACCGCATTGTTCCTCTTCAATCCAAGGTTCGACTATCGGCCGAACCCTCCTTTCCAGCACCTTGGAGTAGACTTTACCAGCGAGGCTGAGAAGTGTGATACCCTGTAATTGGCACACACCCTCTGGTCCCCCTTTTTGAAGAGGGAAACTGTACGCTTTACCATTGAGGGAAAAGATAGAAAGAGCAGTATAAGGGAGCCTTTGTGGATGGGTACGTCCTACATTAAATCCCTCTTTTAATAGTAACGTTGGCCTATTACCAGCCCCTCTGTAACTCTTTTGTGCTCTGTTTATGATCTCTTTATTTGCGTGCTTCCTTGCTGCATCAGGGCAGCTGTGGCTCAGTGGTAGAGCGGTTGCCTGCCAATTGGAAAGTTGGTGGTTCAATCCCTGGCCCTGCAGTCCCATGTCAAAGTGTCCTTGGGCAGGACACTGAACCCTGAGTTTCCCCAATGCTGTGTAATTGGAGTGTGAATGTGTGAGTGTTTATCTGATGAGCAGGTGGCACCTTGTACGGCAACCTCGCCACAGTGTATGAATGTGTGGATGGTGAATAATAATGGTGTAGGATGTAAAAATCGCTTTGAGTAGTCGTTAAGTCTAGAAATGCGCTATATAAAATACAGCACATCTGTTGCTTTGTTTTCATTTTAAGTGACTCTCCCCAGGTTCTTCCTAAGTCAATTACTTATTTTTGTATTTTTCAACTTTTCAGAGGGCATTCTCAAGCTTTTCTTTAATGTCACAGATTCTGTACACCTTTGCTCTTGCCTTGCAACCTTTGTTCTCTATGCCTCCTGGAGTTCTTTTGGGTGTAGGCTCACAGCTGAGGTTTTTAAGGGATGTCTTCTGCATTAACACTCATATTGTCTGGTGATTTGTGGTGGTGTTGTAACGTGCCACTGCTGAGACCATTTTCAATTTCCTTTGTCTGCCTTGTAGAGAAATTGCCACTGTTTTCTCATTTTATGTTCTCTCTTTGGCATTTCTATCACAACACCTTGTTGCTTTTTCTTCAGGTGTCTTTCTCTGTCCTTCTGTTCCTTCTGCATATTTAACTGGATCTGATTTTATTCTTTCTCTGTATGATCGTGACCGCTTTGCTGTGGTATTGCTTGCCATCTTAAAGAAAGAGCCAATACATCATGTCAAACTTACTTATCTATGTGAATAAAAAAAAATTATTTCTCCAGTGCATTCAATACCATCCAGCCACTGCTACTAGGTGAGAAGCTGCAGACGGTGGATGTCAGTGTGTCCACAGTCTCCTTGATCACTGACAGACAGACCATGGTTTGTCCGTCTGGACTGTGTTCTGTCTGATGTGGTGATGAGTAGTACGGGACCCCACAGGGGACTGTGCTGTCTCCTTTTCTGTTCACCTTATGCACCACAGACTTCCAGTACAACTCAGAGTAATGTCACCTAAAGAAGTTTTCAGATGACCCTGCAGTTATTGGGTGTACAAGGGATGGACAGGATGGAGAGTACAGAGCGCTGGTGGATGACTTTGTGGACTGGACTGGTAAGAATCACCTGCTGCTGAATATGAGAGACAGACCAGAGAGATGGTAATTGACTTCAGGAGGAAGGTAACGGCTCTGCAGCCCCTTTGAATCATGGGAGGAGATGTGGACATGGTTGGGGAGTACAGATACCTGGGTGTCAACATCAACAACTGTCTGAAGTGGAAAATCAACAGCACTGCTGTTTACAAGAAGGGGATGAGCAGCTTCTATTTCCTGAGGAAGCTGTGATCTTTCAACGTGTTCAGCAGAATGTTGGAGATGTTCTACCAGTCTGTTGTGGCCAGCGCTATGTTCTCCACCGCCATCTGCTGGGGCAGCAGCATCAGAGCCAGCGACATAAACAGACTGAACAAACTGATCAGGGGCCTGTTGCACGAAAGCAGGATAAGGGATTAAGCTGGGATATTCAAGTTATCCTGGATGGATTTATAATGCTTCTAATAGTTATAATTTTATCATTGAAGAACCTCATAAAGTCATTACTACTAAGAGCTATGGGAATACTTGGCTCAGTAGAGCTGTGACCTTTCGTTAGCCTAGCTACAGTGCTGAAAAGAAACTTGGGGTTGTTCCTACTTTCCTCTATTAATGATGAGTAGTACGCTGCTCTGGCATTACGGAGGGCCTTCCTATATGTTTTAAGACTATCTTGCCAGATTAAACGAGAATTTTCCAATTTGGTGGAACGCCAAATCTTCTCAAGTTTCCGTGATATTTGCTTTAATTTGCGAGTTTCAGTGTTATACCATGGAGCTAACCGTCTTTGTTTTATTATTTTCTTTTTTAGAGGGGCAACAGAGTCGAGTGTCGTTCGCAGCGAGCCTGCTGCACTATCAACAAAATGATCGATTTGGGAGGGACTGAAATTAGCATTGAGTCCTCCGTTACTTTGTGACTTGGTAATGAATTAAATGCTAATGGAATCACATCCTTAAATTTAGCTACAGCACTATCAGATAGACATCTTGTATAGAAGGTTTTGGCTAATGGCGTGTAGTTCAGCAGTATAAACTCAAAAGTAATCAAGCAGTGGTCAGATAGAAAGGGATTCTGTGGGAACACTATTAAATGTTCAATTTCAACACCATATACCAGAACAAGATCGAGGGTGTGGTTAAAACAGTGAGTAGGTTAATGAACACTTTGAGAGAAGCCAATAGAATCTAAAAGAGAGATAAACGCAGTACTAAGGCTATCATTCTCATCGTCCACATGAATATTAAAATCCCCTACAACAACAACTTTGTCCGTTTTTGTCCGCAAATTCGGATAAGAATTCAGAGTATGGACCAGGTGCTCGTTACACTATAACAAATAGAACTGGTTGCAGTGATTTAACTTGGGTGTGAAAGACTAAGAACAAGACTTTCAAATGAGTTATAATTCAATTTAGGTTTAGAGCTGATTAGTAGACTAGAATCAAAGATAACTCCACCTCCTCGGCCTGTGCCTCGAGGAATGTGAGTATTAATATGACTGAGGGGGGTGGATTCATTTAGACTAACATATTCTCCATCACCCAGCCAGGTTTCAGTAAGACAAAATAAATCAATATTAGAATCTGATATTAATTAATTTACTAGTACAACTTTAGTAGAGAGAGATCTGATGTTTAGGAGTCCACATTTAATTCTCCTATTGTTTTGCACTATTGCACTTGTGGTTTTAATTGTTATGAGGTTTTCATGCACAGCTCCTCTTCTGTTTACCTTTGATAATAATTTTAATGGTCGGGGGGCAGACACCGTCACTATGGGGTTTTTACTAGGTAACTCCTGGAATAAAGGAGCAGAGAAGTGTGTTAGACTGCGACTCTGCCTCCTGGTCCCAGCTCTGGGTTGTCATGGATTAGGTCCACTAATGAACTTGTCAAGATTTCTAGAAATGAGAGCTGCTCCATCCCAAGTGGGATGAATGCCGTCTCTCCGAATCAGACCAGGTCTTCCCCAGAAAGACTGCCAGTGATCCACAAAGCCCACATCATTATCTGGACACCACCTCGACAGCCAGCGGCAAATTGACGACATGCGGCTGTACATGTCATCACTAGTTAGATTTGGCAGGGGTCCAGAGAAAACTACTAAAAAAATTAAAGCTGCAAGCAGCGATGAACGGGCCCTCGCTAACCTGCGCGAGTCGGGGATACTGGCGGACGCCTCTCCTGGCGGCCGTGCATTTGCGCGTCACTCAGACACTGAACATCGTCGCCAATGAAAAGTGAACTCCTGCTGAGTTCAATGATACCTCACACAAGACTCTACGTCATACGGTTCATTATCTGTGAAAGGGGCGTGGCCGCATCATAAGGAGCGGGTCAAACTTTACCAATGAAAAAGGAAGTCTCTGCTGAGTTCAATGACACCTCACACAAGATTATAAATCATACAGGTCATTATCTGTGAAAGGGGGCGTGGCCGCATCATAGTGGGGCGGGTCAAACATCACCAATGAAAAGGAACTCTCTGCTGAGTTCAACGACACCTCACACAAGATTCTACGTCATACGGTTCATTATCTGTGAAAGGGGGCGTGGCCGCATCATGGGGGGGCGGGTCTAACATCACCAATGAAAAATGAAGTCTCTGCTGAGTTCAATGATACCTCACACAAGACTGTACCTTAAATGGGTCACCAGTTATGAAAGTGGGCGTGGCTTACGCATAGGGGGCGGGCCAAACCATCACCAATAAAGAAGGAAGTCTCTGCTGAGTTCATTGATACCTCACACAAAGCTATACCTTGAACGGTTCAAATGTTATGAAAGGGGCGTGGCCGAGTGACTGGGCGTGGTCAAAATATAGGGGCCGCCTCAGTATCACATGTAGACCACACATTCTAAGTTTCATGTAAATCGGATGTTGTTTATCATATAAGGCATATTTCCTGCTGCCAGATGGTGGCGCTATCTCCAAAAGTCCATATTGGCCTGTAGGTGTCCTCAGGCCTGGACTCTTGGTGATTGTGGGAAATTTCAAGCAGATACGACAACGTACGCTGTAGTTACAGCCACTTTCTCCTTCATCGCTAAACACTCAAAATGGCCGCCATGCCACGCCCACACCGTTGACGAAAAGTTTTTCTTTTAATAACTTTTCATCGTCAACATGTTAAGATGACACATACCAAGTTTGAAGTTGATCAGATGAAAGCTCTAGGAGGAGTTCGTTAAAGTATAGCACCTTGTCTTTTAGGCCTACTTCCTGTTGCCACTAGGGGCGCTATGACTTTGAGCCAATAGCGGCGTGTATATGTCGTCAGGGGCGGACTCTGATGAATCCTGACAAGTTTCGAACCAATCGGACACTGTACGCTCGAGTTACACCCACTTCCTGTTTTGGTGGCGAATCGCACAAAATGGCCGCCCGCCACGGCCACGCCCTATGACGAAAAGTTTTTCTTTCAATAACTTTTCATCGTTAACATGTTAAGATGACACACACCAAGTTTGAAGCTGATTGGATGAAAGCTCTAGGAGGAGTTCGTTAAAGTACGACACGTGGAAATGGCCAAAATCGCACTAATTTCGAACATTCAATACAAAATGGCGGACTTCCTGTTGGGTTTAGGGGGGGGCTACAATGGAGTTTTATGTCCGCCCTGCCATGCTACATATGTGGACCAAGTTTCGTGGCTCTACGTTAAACGTAGTGCAGGGGCTGAATTTTCAAATTATTGTAGGGGCGCTAGCGAGCCATTTTGTGCGCCTATTCCCGAAACCATTAAAATACGTAAATTTTCACCAGACTTGATGCGACCGCCAAATATGGTGAGTTTTTGAATATGATAAGTCCCCCAAAAGGCAATTCATTTGACGGAAAATAATAATAATTAAAGCTGCAAGCAGCGATGAACGGGCCTCGCTAACCTGCGCGAGTCGGGATTACTGGCGGACGCCGCTCCTGCGACTGCATTTGCGCGTCACTCAGAAACCGGAAATCATCGCCAATGAAAAGGGAACTCTGCTGAGTTCAATAACACCTCACACAAGGCTATACGTCATACAGTTCATTATCTGTGAAAGTGGGCGTGGCCGCATCATAAGGGGCGGGTCAAACATCACCAATCAAAAGGAACTCTCTGCTGAGTTCAATGACACCTCACACAAGATTGTACGTCATACGGTTCATTATCTGTGAAAGGGGGCGTGGCCGCATCGTTGGGGGGCGGGTCTAACATCACCAATGAGAAAGGAAGTCTCTGCTGAGTTCATTGACACCTCACACAAAGCTATACCTTAAACGGTTCAAATGTTATGAAAGGGGGCGTGGCCTGAGTGACTGGGCGTGGTGAAATTATAGGGGCCGCCTCAGTATCACATGTAGACCACACATTCTAAGTTTCATGTAAATCGGATGATGTTTGTCATATAAGGCATATTTCCTGTTGCCAGATGGTGGCGCTGTCTCCAAAAGTCCATATTGTCCTGTAGGTGTCCTCAGGCCGGGACTCTTGGTGATTGTGGGAAATTTCAAGCAGATACGACGACGTACGCTGTAGTTACAGCCACTTTCTCCCTCATCACTAAACACTCAAAATGGCCGCCAAGCCACGCCCACACCGTGTGACGAAAAGTTTTTCTTTTAATAACTTTTCATCGTCAACATCTTAAGATGACACACACCAAGTTTGAAGTTGATCGGATGAAAGCTCAAGGAGGAGTTAAAGTATAGCACCTTGTCTTTGGGCCTATTTCCTGTTACCACTAGGGGCGCTATGACTTTGAGCCAATAGCGGTGCGTATATGTCGTCAGGGGCGGACTCTGATTAATCCTGACAAGTTTCGATCCAATCGGACAACGTACGCTCAAGTTACACCCACTTCCTGTTTTGTTGGCGAATCGCACAAAATGGCCGCCCGCCACGGCCACGCCCTATGACGAAAAGTTTTTCAATAACTTTTCATCGTTAACATCTTAAGATGACACACACCAAGTTTGAAGCTGATCGGATGAAAGCTCTAGGAGGAGTTCGTTAAAGTACGACACGTGGAAATGGCCAAAATCGCACTAATTTCGAACATTCAATACAAAATGGCGGACTTCCTGTTGGGTTTAGGGGGGGGCTACAATGGAGTTTTATGTCCGCCCTGCCATGCTACATATGTGGACCAAGTTTCGTGAACCTACGTTAAACGCACTGCAGGGGCTGAATTTTCAAATTATTGTAGGGGGCGCTAGCGAGCCATTTTTGTGCGCCTATTCCCGAAACCATTAAAATACGTAAATTTTCACCAGACTTGATGCGACCGCCAAATATGGTGAGTTTTTGAATATGATAAGTCCCCCAAAAAGGCAATTCATTTGACGGAAAATAATAATAATAATAATAATAATAATAATAAAGAAAAAGAATAATTCCTTCAGTTTCAATAGGGCCTTCGCGCTGTGGCGCTGGCCTAACTAAAGCTGCAAGCAGCGATGAACGGCCCTCGCTAACCTGCGCGAGTCGGGATTCTGGCGACGCCTCCTTGCGGCCGTGCATTTGCGCGTCACTCAGACACTGAACATCGTCGCAATGAAAAGTGAACTCCTGCTGAGTTCAATGACACCTCACACAAGATTCTACGTCATACGGTTCATTATCTGTGAAAGGGGGCGTGGCCGCATCATGGGGGCGGGTCAAACATCACCAATGAAGAAGGATGTCTCTGCTGAGTTCAATGACACCTCACACAAGATTCTACGTCAAACGGTTCATTATCTGTGAAAGGGGGCGTGGTCACATCATAGGGGGCGGGTCAAACATCACCAATAAAAAGGAAGTCTCTGCTGAGTTCATTGACACCTCACACAACAGCTATACCTTAAACGGTTCAAATGTTATGAAAGGGGCGTGGCCTGAGTGACTGGGCGTGGTCAAAATATAGGGGCCGCCTCAGTATCACATGTAGACCACACATTCTAAGTTTCATGTAAATCGGATGATGTTTGTCATATAAGGCATATTTCCTGTTGCCAGATGGTGGCGCTGTCTCCAAAAGTCCATATTGGCCTGTAGGTGTCCTCAGGCCTGGACTCTTGGTGATTGTGGGAAATTTCAAGCAGATACGACAACGTACACTGTAGTTACAGACACTTTCTCCTTCATCGCTAAACAGTCAAAATGGCCGCCATGCCACGCCCACACCGTTTGACGAAAAGTTTTTCTTTTAATAACTTTTCATCGTTAACATCTTAAGATGACACACACCAAGTTTGAAGTTGATCAGATGAAAGCTCTAGGAGGAGTTCGTTAAAGTATAGCACCTTGTCTTTTAGGCCTACTTCCTGTTGCCACTAGGGGGCGCTATGACTTTGAGCCAATAGCGGCGTGTATATGTCGTCAGGGGCGGACTCTGATGAATCCTGAAAGTTTCGATCCAATCGACAACGTACGCTCAAGTTACACCCACTTCCTGTTTGGTGGCGAATCGCACAAAATGGCCGCCCTGCCACGGCCACGCCCTATGACGAAAAGTTTTTCTTTTAATAACTTTTCATCGTTAACATGTTAAGATGACACACACCAAGTTTGAAGCTGATTGGATGAAAGCTCTAGGAGGAGTTCGTTAAAGTACGACACGTGGAAATGGCCAAAATCGCACTAATTTCGAACATTCAATACAAAATGGCGGACTTCCTGTTTGGTTTAGGGGGCTACAATGGAGTTTTATGTCCGCCCTGCCATGCTACATATGTGTACCAAGTTTCGTGACTCTACGTTAAACGTAGTGCAGGGGCTGAATTTTCAAATTATTGTAGGGGGCGCTAGCGAGCCATTTTTGTGCGCCCATTCTTGAAACCATTAAAATACGTAAATTTTCACCAGACTTGATGCGACCGCCAAATATGGTGAGTTTTTGAATATGATAAGTCCCTCAAAAAGGCAATTACTTTGCCGGAATAATAATAATAATTAAAGCTGCAAGCAGCGATGAACGGGCCCTCGCTAACCTGCGCGAGTCGGGGATACTGGCGGACGCCTCTCCTTGCGGCCGCGCATTTGCATCATTGGGGGGCGGGTCAAACATCACCAATGAAGAAGTAAGTCTCTGCTGAGTTCAACGATACCTCACACAAGATTCTACGTCATACGGTTCATTATCTGTGAAAGGGGGCGTGGCCGCATCATGGGGGCGGGTCAAACATCACCAATGATAAAGGAATTCTCTGCTGAGTTCAATGACACCTCACACAACACTATACGTCATACAGTTCAATATATGTGAAAAGGGGCGTGGCCGCATCATAGGGGGGCGGGTCAAACATCACCAATGAAAAAGGAAGTCTCTGCTGAGTTCAATGATACTTCACACAAGACTACACCTTAAATGGGTCACCAGTTATGAAAGGGGGCGTGGCCGCATCATAGGGGGGCGGGGAAAACATCACCAATGAAAAAGGAACTCTCTGCTGGGTTCAATGACACCTCACACAACACTATATGTCATACAGTTCAATATATGTGAAAAGGGGCGTGGCCGCATCATAGGGGGGCGGGTCAAACATCACCAATGAAAAAGGAATTCTCTGCTGAGTTCATTGACACCTCACACAAAGCTATACCTTAAACGGTTCAAATGTTATGAAAGTGGGCGTGGCTTACGCATAGGGGGCGGGCCAAACCATCACCAATGAAGAAGGAAGTCTCTGCTGAGTTCATTGACACCTCACACAAAGCTATACCTTAAACGGTTCAAATGTTATGAAAGGGGCGTGGCCTGAGTGACTGGGCGTGGTCAAATTATAGGGGCCGCCTCAGTATCACATGTAGACCACACATTCTAAGTTTCATGTAAATCGGATGATGTTTGTCATATAAGGCATATTTCCTGTTGCCAGATGGTGGCGCTGTCTCCAAAAGTCCATATTGGCCTGTAGGTGTCCTCAGGCTGGGACTCTTGGTGATTGTGGGAAATTTCAAGCAGATACGACAACGTACGCTGTAGTTACAGCCACTTTCTCCTTCATCGCTAAACACTCAAAATGGCCGCCATGCCACGCCCACACCGTGTGACGAAAAGTTTTTCTTTTAATAACTTTTCATCTTCAACATCTTAAGATGACACACACCAAGTTTGAAGTTGATCAGATGAAAGCTCTAGGAGGAGTTCGTTAAAGTATAGCACCTTGTCTTTTAGGCCTACTTCCTGTTGCCACTAGGGGGCGCTATGACTTTGAGCCAATAGCGGCGTGTATATGTCGTCAGGGGCGGACTCTGATGAATCCTGACAAGTTTCGATCCAATCGGACACTGTACGCCAAGTTACACCCACTTCCTGTTTTGGTGGCGAATCGCACAAAATGGCCGCCCCGCCACGGCCACGCCCTATGACGAAAAGTTTTTCTTTAATAACTTTTCATCGTTAACATCTTAAGATGACACACACCAAGTTTGAAGCTGATTGGATGAAAGCTCTAGGAGGAGTTCGTTAAAGTACGACACGTGGAAATGGCCAAAATCGCACTAATTTCGAACATTCAATACAAAATGGCGGACTTCCTGTTGGGTTTAGGGGGCTACAATGGAGTTTTATGTCCGCCCTGCCATGCTACATATGTGGACCAAGTTTCGTGACTCTACGTTAAACGTACTGCAGGGGCTGAATTTTCAAATTATTGTAGGGGCGCTAGCGAGCCATTTTGTGCGCCTATTCCCAAAACCATTAAAATACGTAAATTTTCACCAGACTTGATGCGACCGCCAAATATGGTGAGTTTTTGAATATGATAAGTCCCCCAAAAAGGCAATTCATTTGACGGATAAAAGAATAATAATAATAATAATAATAATTCCTTCAGTTTCAATAGGGCCTTCGCGCTGGCGCTGGGCCCTAATTAAAGCTGCAAGCAGCGATGAACGGGCCTCGCTAACCTGCGCGAGTCGGGTTACTGGCGGACGCCGCTCCTTGCGACCGCATTTGCGCGTCACTCAGAAACAAATCATCGCCAATGAAAAGGAACTCTCTGCTGAGTTCAATGACACCTCACACAAGACTATACGTCATACAGTTCATTATCTGTGAAAGGGGCGTGGCCGCATCATAGGGGGCGGGTCAAACATCACCAATGAAAAAGAATCTCTGCTGAGTTCAATGACACCTCACACAAGATTGTACTTATACGGTTCATTATCTGTGAAAGGGGCGTGGCCGCATCATAGGGGGCGGGTCAAACATCACCAATGAAAAAGGAAGTCTCTGCTGAGTTCATTGACACCTCACACAAAGCTATACCTTAAACGGTTCAAATGTTATGAAAGGGGCGTGGCCTGAGTGACTGGGCGTGGTCAAATTATAGGGGCCGCCTCAGTATCACATGTAGACCACACATTCTAAGTTTCATGTAAATCGGATGATGTTTGTCATATAAGGCATATTTCCTGTTGCCAGATGGTGGCGCTGTCTCCAAAAGTCCATATTGGCCTGTAGGTGTCCTCAGGCCGGACTCTTGGTGATTGTGGGAAATTTCAAGCAGATACGACAACGTACGCTGTAGTTACAGCCACTTTCTCCTCATCGCTAAACACTCAAAATGGCCGCCATGCCACGCCCACACCGTGTGACGAAAAGTTTTTCTTTTAATAACTTTTCATCGTCAACATCTTAAGATGACACACACCAAGTTTGAAGTTGATCGGATGAAAGCTCTAGGAGGAGTTCGTTAAAGTATAGCACCTTGTCTTTTAGGCCTACTTCCTGTTGCCACTAGGGGGCGCTATGACTTTGAGCCAATAGCGGTGCGTATATGTCGTCAGGGGCGGACTCTGATGAATCCTGACAAGTTTCGATCCAATCGGACAACGTACGCTTACACCCACTTCCTGTTTTGGTGGCGAATCGCACAAAATGGCCGCCCCGCCACGCCACGCCCTATGACGAAAAGTTTTTCTTTTAATAACTTTTCATCGTTAACATCTTAAGATGACACACACCAAGTTTGAAGCTGATTGGATGAAAGCTCTAGGAGGAGTTCGTTAAAGTACGACACGTGGAAATGGCCAAAATCGCACTAATTTCGAACATTCAATACAAAATGGCGGACTTCCTGTTGGGTTTAGGGGGCTACAATGGAGTTTTATGTCCGCCCTGCCATGCTACATATGTGGACCAAGTTTCGTGACTCTACGTTAAACGTACTGCAGGGGCTGAATTTTCAAATTATTGTAGGGGCGCTAGCGAGCCATTTTTGTGCGCCTATTCCCGAAACCATTAAAATACGTAAATTTTCACCAGACTTGATGCGACCGCCAAATATGGTGAGTTTTTGAATATGATAAGTCCCCAAAAAGGCAATTCATTTGACGGAAAATAATAATAATAATAATAATAATAATAAGAATAATTCCTTCAGTTTCAATAGGGCCTTCGCCGCTGTTAATTAAAGCTGCAAGCAGCGATGAACGGGCCTCGCTAACCTGCGCGAGTCGGGATACTGGCGGACGCCTCTCCTTGCGGCCGTGCATTTGCGCGTCACTCAGACACTGAACATCGTCGCTAATGAAAAGTGAACTCCTGCTGAGTTCAATGATACCTCACACAAGACTCTACGTCATACAGTTCATTATCTGTGAAAGGGGCGTGGCCGCATCATAAGGGCGGGTCAAACTTCACCAATGAAAAAGGAACCCTATGCTGAGTTCAATGACACCTCACAAGATTATAAATCATACAGGTCATTATCTGTGAAAGGGGCGTGGCCGCATCATAGGGGGCGGGTCAAACATCACCAATGAAAAGGAACTCTCTGCTGAGTTCAACGATACCTCACACAAGACTGTACCTTACATGGGTCACCAGTTATGAAAGGGGCGTGGCTTAAGCATAGGGGCGGGTCAAACATCACCAATAATGAAGGAACTCTGCTGAGTTCAATGACACCTCACACAAGACTATACGTCATACAGTTCAATATATGTGAAAGGGGCGTGGCCGCATCATAGGGGGCGGGTCAAACATCACCAATGAAAAGGAAGTCTCTGCTGAGTTCAATGACACCTCACACAAGCTATACATCATACAGTTCATTATATGTGAAAGGGGCGTGGCCGCATCATAGGGGGCGGGTCAAACATCACCAATGAAAAGGAACTCTCTGCTGAGTTCAATGACACCTCACACAAACTATACGTTATACGGTTCAATATTATGAAAGGGGCGTGGCGCATCATAGGGGCGGGTCAAACATCACCAATGAAAAAGGAAGTCTCTGCTGAGTTCATTGACACCTCACACAAAGCTATACCTTAAACGGTTCAAATGTTATGAAAGGGGCGTGGCCTGAGTGACTGGGCGTGGTCAAATTATAGGGGCCGCCTCAGTATCACATGTAGACCACACATTCTAAGTTTCATGTAAATCGGATGATGTTTGTCATATAAGGCATATTTCCTGTTGCCAGATGGTGGCGCTGTCTCCAAAAGTCCATATTGGCCTGTAGGTGTCCTCAGGCCTGGACTCTTGGTGATTGTGGGAAATTTCAAGCAGATACGACAACGTACGCTGTAGTTACAGCCACTTTCTCCTTCATCGCTAAACACTCAAAATGGCCGCCATGCCACGCCCACACCGTTGACGAAAAGTTTTTCTTTTAATAACTTTTCATCGTTAACATCTTAAGATGACACACACCAAGTTTGAAGTTGATCAGATGAAAGCTCTAGGAGGAGTTCGTTAAAGTATAGCACCTTGTCTTTTAGGCCTACTTCCTGTTGCCACTAGGGGCGCTATGACTTTGAGCCAATAGCGGCGTGTATATGTCGTCAGGGGCGGACTCTGATGAATCCTGAAAGTTTCGATCCAATCGGACAACGTACGCTCAAGTTACACCCACTTCCTGTTTCGGTGGCGAATCGCACAAAATGGCCGCCCTGCCACGGCCACGCCCTATGACGAAAAGTTTTTCTTTTAATAACTTTTCATCGTTAACATGTTAAGATGACACACACCAAGTTTGAAGCTGATTGGATGAAAGCTCTAGGAGGAGTTCGTTAAAGTACGACACGTGGAAATGGCCAAAATCGCACTAATTTCGAACATTCAATACAAAATGGCGGACTTCCTGTTTGGTTTAGGGGGGGGCTACAATGGAGTTTTATGTCCGCCCTGCCATGCTACATATGTGTACCAAGTTTCGTGACTCTACGTTAAACGTAGTGCAGGGGCTGAATTTTCAAATTATTGTAGGGGGCGCTAGCGAGCCATTTTGTGCGCCCATTCCGAAACCATTAAAATACGTAAATTTTCACCAGACTTGATGCGACCGCCAAATATGGTGAGTTTTTGAATATGATAAGTCCCTCAAAAAGGCAATTCATTTGCCGGAATAATAATAATAATAATTCCTTCAGTTTCAATAGGGCCTGCCGCTCGGGCCCTAATTAAAGCTGCAAGCAGCGATGAACGGGCCCTCGCTAACCTGCGCGAGTCGGGATACTGGCGGACGCCTCTCCTTGCGGCCGTGCATTTGCGCGTCACTCAGACACTGAACATCGTCGCCAATGAAAAGTGAACTCCTGCTGAGTTCAATAACACCTCACACAAGACTCTACGTCATACGGTTCATTATCTGTGAAAGGGGGCGTGGCCGCATCATTGGGGGCGGGTCAAACATCACCAATGAAAAAGGAAGTCTCTGCTGAGTTCAATGACACCTCACACAAGACTATACGTCATACAGTTCAATATATGTGAAAGGGGCGTGGCCGCATCATAGGGGGCGGGTCAAACATCACCAATGAAAAAGGAAGTCTCTGCTGAGTTCATTGACACCTCACACAAAGCTGTACCTTAAACGGTTCAAATGTTATGAAAGTGGGCGTGGCTTACGCATAGGGGCGGGCCAAACCATCACCAATAAAGAAGGAAGTCTCTGCTGAGTTCATTGACACCTCACACAAAGCTATACCTTAAACGGTTCAAATGTTATGAAAGGGGGCGTGGCCTGGTGACTGGGCGTGGTCAAATTATAGGGGCCGCCTCAGTATCACATGTAGACCACACATTCTAAGTTTCATGTAAATCGGATGATGTTTGTCATATAAGGCATATTTCCTGTTGCCAGATGGTGGCGCTGTCTCCAAAAGTCCATATTGGCCTGTAGGTGTCCTCAGGCCGGGACTCTTGGTGATTGTGGGAAATTTCAAGCAGATACGACAACGTACGCTGTAGTTACAGCCACTTTCTCCTTCATCGCTAAACACTCAAAATGGCCGCCATGCCACGCCCACACCGTTTGACGAAAAGTTTTTCTTTTAATAACTTTTCATCGTCAACATCTTAAGATGACACACACCAAGTTTGAAGTTGATCGGATGAAAGCTCTAGGAGGAGTTCGTTAAAGTATAGCACCTTGTCTTTTAGGCCTACTTCCTGTTGCCACTAGGGGCGCTATGACTTTGAGCCAATAGCGGCGTGTATATGTCGTCAGGGGCGGACTCTGATGAATCCTGAAAAGTTTCGATCCAATCGGACAACGTACGCTCAAGTTACACCCACTTCCTGTTTTGGTGGCGAATCGCACAAAATGGCCGCCCCGCCACGGCCACGCCCTATGACGAAAAGTTTTTCTTTTAATAACTTTTCATCGTTAACATCTTAAGATGACACACACCAAGTTTGAAGCTGATTGGATGAAAGCTCTAGGAGGAGTTCGTTAAAGTACGACACGTGGAAATGGCCAAAATCGCACCAATTTCGAACATTCAATACAAAATGGCGGACTTCCTGTTTGGTTTAGGGGGGGGCTACAATGGAGTTTTATGTCCGTCCTGCCATGCTACATATGTGGACCAAGTTTCGTGAGTCTACGTTAAACGTAGTGCAGGGGCTGAATTTTCAAATTATTGTAGGGGGCGCTAGCGAGCCATTTTTGTGCGCCTATTCCCGAAACCATTAAAATACGTAAATTTTCACCAGACTTGATGCGACCGCCAAATATGGTGAGTTTTTGAATATGATAAGTCCCCCAAAAAGGCAATTCATTTGACGGAAAATAATAATAATAAAGAATAATTCCTTCAGTTTCAATAGGCCTTCGCCGCTGTCGGCGCTAATTAAAGCTGCAAGCAGCGATGAACGGGCCTCGCTAACCTGCGCGAGTCGGGATACTGGCGGACGCCTCTCCTTGCGGCCGCATTTGCGCGTCACTCAGACACTGAACATCGCCGCAAATGAAAAGTGAACTCCTGCTGAGTTCAATGACACCTCACACAAGACTCTACGTCATATGTTCATTATCTGTGAAGGGGGCGTGGCCGCATCATTGGGGGCGGGTCAAACATCACCAATGAAGAAGGAAGTCTGCTGAGTTCAATGACACCTCACACAAGACTCTACGTCATACGGTTCATTATCTGTGAAAGGGGCGTGGCCGCATCATAGGGGGCGGGTCAAACATCACCAATGAAAAAGGAAGTCTCTGCTGAGTTCAATGACACCTCACACAAGATTCTACGTCATACGGTTCATTATCTGTGAAAGGGGCGTGGCCGCATCATGGGGGCGGGTCAAACATCACCAATGAAAAAGGAATTCTCTGCTGAGTTCATTGACACCTCACACAAAGCTGTACCTTAAACGGTTCAAATGTTATGAAAGTGGGCGTGGCTTACGCATAGGGGGCGGGCCAAACCATCACCAATAAAGAAGGAAGTCTCTGCTGAGTTCATTGACACCTCACACAAAGCTATACCTTAAACGGTTCAAATGTTATGAAAGGGGCGTGGCCTGGTGACTGGGCGTGGTCAAATTATAGGGGCCGCCTCAGTATCACATGTAGACCACACATTCTAAGTTTCATGTAAATCGGATGATGTTTGTCATATAAGGCATATTTCCTGTTGCCAGATGGTGGCGCTGTCTCCAAAAGTCCATATTGGCCTGTAGGTGTCCTCAGGCCTGGACTCTTGGTGATTGTGGGAAATTTCAAGCAGATACGACAACGTACGCTGTAGTTACAGCCACTTTCTCCTTCATCGCTAAACACTCAAAATGGCCGCCATGCCACGCCCACACCGTTGACGAAAAGTTTTTCTTTTAATAACTTTTCATCGTCAACATCTTAAGATGACACACACCAAGTTTGAAGTTGATCAGATGAAAGCTCTAGGAGGAGTTCGTTAAAGTATAGCACCTTGTCTTTTAGGCCTACTTCCTGTTGCCACTAGGGGCGCTATGACTTTGAGCCAATAGCGGCGTGTATATGTCGTCAGGGGCGGACTCTGATGAATCCTGAAAGTTTCGATCCAATCGGACAACGTACGCTCAAGTTACACCCACTTCCTGTTTTGGTGGCGAATCGCACAAAATGGCCGCCCTGCCACGGCCACGCCCTATGACGAAAAGTTTTTCTTTTAATAACTTTTCATCGTTAACATGTTAAGATGACACACACCAAGTTTGAAGCTGATTGGATGAAAGCTCTAGGAGGAGTTCGTTAAAGTACGACACGTGGAAATGGCCAAAATCGCACTAATTTCGAACATTCAATACAAAATGGCGGACTTCCTGTTTGGTTTAGGGGGCTACAATGGAGTTTTATGTCCGCCCTGCCATGCTACATATGTGTACCAAGTTTCGTGACTCTACGTTAAACGTAGTGCAGGGGCTGAATTTTCAAATTATTGTAGGGGCGCTAGCGAGCCATTTTGTGCGCCTATTCCCGAAACCATTAAAATACGTAAATTTTCACCAGACTTGATGCGACCGCCAAATATGGTGAGTTTTTGAATATGATAAGTCCCCAAAAAGGCAATTCATTTGACGGAATAATAATAATAATAATAATTCCTTCAGTTTCAATAGGGCCTTAATTCCTTCAGTTTCAATAGGGAGTTTCAATAGGCGCTGTCGGCGCTCGGGCCCTAATTAAAGCTGCAAGCAGCGATGAACGGGCCTCGCTAACCTGCGCGAGTCGGGATACTGGCGGACGCCTCTCCTGCGGCCGCGCATTTGCGCGCACTCAGACACTGAACATCGTCCAAATGAAAAGGAACTCCCTGCTGAGTTCAATGACACCTCACACAAGACTCTACGTCATACGGTTCATTATCTGTGAAAGGGGCGTGGCCGCATCATAGGGGGCGGGTCAAACATCACCAATGAAAAAGGAAGTCTCTGCTGAGTTCAATGACACCTCACACAAGATTCTACGTCATACGGTTCATTATCTGTGAAAGGGGCGTGGCCGCATCATAGGGGGCGGGTCAAACATCACCAATGAAAAGGAAGTCTCTGCTGAGTTCATTGACACCTCACACAAAGCTGTACCTTAAACGGTTCAAATGTTATGAAAGTGGGCGTGGCTTACGCATAGGGGCGGGCCAAACCATCACCAATAAAGAAGGAAGTCTCTGCTGAGTTCATTGACACCTCACACAAAGCTATACCTTAAACGGTTCAAATGTTATGAAAGGGGGTGGCCTGAGTGACTGGGCGTGGTCAAATATAGGGGCCGCCTCAGTA
Source organism: Percina caprodes (assembly GCA_013375575.1). Classification (NCBI taxonomy): domain Eukaryota; kingdom Metazoa; phylum Chordata; class Actinopteri; order Perciformes; family Percidae; genus Percina; species Percina caprodes. The sequence continues at coordinate 2,365,889 of JABXJD010000076.1, forward strand.
TCACATGTAGACCACACATTCTAAGTTTCATGTAAATCGGATGATGTTTGTCATATAAGGCATATTTCCTGTTGCCAGATGGTGGCGCTGTCTCCAAAAGTCCATATTGGCCTGTAGGTGTCCTCAGGCCTGGACTCTTGGTGATTGTGGGAAATTTCAAGCAGATACGACAACGTACGCTGTAGTTACAGCCACTTTCTCCTTCATCGCTAAACACTCAAAATGGCCGCCATGCCACGCCCACACCGTTTGACGAAAAGTTTTTCTTTTAATAACTTTTCATCTTCAACATCTTAAGATGACACACACCAAGTTTGAAGTTGATCAGATGAAAGCTCTAGGAGGAGTTCGTTAAAGTATAGCACCTTGTCTTTTAGGCCTACTTCCTGTTGCCACTAGGGGGCTATGACTTTGAGCCAATAGCGGCGTGTATATGTCGTCAGGGGCGGACTCTGATGAATCCTGAAAAGTTTCGATCCAATCGGACAACGTACGCTCAAGTTACACCCACTTCCTGTTTTGGTGGCGAATCGCACAAAATGGCCGCCCGCCACGGCCACGCCCTATGACGAAAAGTTTTTCTTTTAATAACTTTTCATCGTTAACATCTTAAGATGACACACACCAAGTTTGAAGCTGATTGGATGAAAGCTCTAGGAGGAGTTCGTTAAAGTACGACACGTGGAAATGGCCAAAATCGCACTAATTTCGAACATTCAATACAAAATGGCGGACTTCCTGTTGGGTTTAGGGGGCTACAATGGAGTTTTATGTCCGTCCTGCCATGCTACATATGTGGACCAAGTTTCGTGACTCTACGTTAAACGTACTGCAGGGGCTGAATTTTCAAATTATTGTAGGGGCGCTAGCGAGCCATTTTTGTGCGCCCATTCCCAAAACCATTAAAATACGTAAATTTTCACCAGACTTGATGCGACCGCCAAATATGGTGAGTTTTTGAATATGATAAGTCCCCCAAAAAGGCAATTCATTTGACGGATAAAAGAATAATAATAATAATTAAAGCTGCAAGCAGCGATGAACGGCCCTCGCTAACCTGCGCGAGTCGGGATACTGGCGGACGCCTCCTGCGGCCGCATTTGCGCGTCACTCAGACACTGAACATCGTCGCAAATGAAAAGTGAACTCCTGCTGAGTTCAATGACACCTCACACAAGACTCTACGTCATACGGTTCATTATCTGTGAAAGGGGCGTGGCCGCATCATTGGGGGCGGGTCAAACATCACCAATGAAGAAGGAAGTCTCTGCTGAGTTCAATGACACCTCACACAAGATTATACGTCATACAGGTCATTATCTGTGAAAGGGGCGTGGCCGCATCATAGGGGGCGGGTCAAACATCACCAATGAAAAGGAAGTCTCTGCTGAGTTCATTGACACCTCACACAAAGCTGTACCTTAAACGGTTCAAATGTTATGAAAGTGGGCGTGGCTTACGCATAGGGGCGGGCCAAACCATCACCAATAAAGAAGGAAGTCTCTGCTGAGTTCATTGACACCTCACACAAAGCTATACCTTAAACGGTTCAAATGTTATGAAAGGGGGCGTGGCCTGAGTGACTGGGCGTGGTCAAATTATAGGGGCCGCCTCAGTATCACATGTAGACCACACATTCTAAGTTTCATGTAAATCGGATGATGTTTGTCATATAAGGCATATTTCCTGTTGCCAGATGGTGGCGCTGTCTCCAAAAGTCCATATTGGCCTGTAGGTGTCCTCAGGCCGGGACTCTTGGTGATTGTGGGAAATTTCAAGCAGATACGACAACGTACGCTGTAGTTACAGCCACTTTCTCCTTCATCGCTAAACACTCAAAATGGCCGCCATGCCACGCCCACACCGTTGACGAAAAGTTTTTCTTTTAATAACTTTTCATCTTCAACATCTTAAGATGACACACACCAAGTTTGAAGTTGATCGGATGAAAGCTCTAGGAGGAGTTCGTTAAAGTATAGCACCTTGTCTTTTAGGCCTACTTCCTGTTGCCACTAGGGGGCGCTATGACTTTGAGCCAATAGCGGCGTGTATATGTCGTCAGGGGCGGACTCTGATGAATCCTGACAAGTTTCGATCCAATCGGACAAGTACGCCAAGTTACACCCACTTCCTGTTTTGGTGGCGAATCGCACAAAATGGCCGCCCGCCACGGCCACGCCCTATGACGAAAAGTTTTTCTTTTAATAACTTTTCATCGTTAACATCTTAAGATGACACACACCAAGTTTGAAGCTGATTGGATGAAAGCTCTAGGAGGAGTTCGTTAAAGTACGACACGTGGAAATGGCCAAAATCGCACTAATTTCGAACATTCAATACAAAATGGCGGACTTCCTGTTGGGTTTAGGGGGGGGCTACAATGGAGTTTTATGTCCGTCCTGCCATGCTACATATGTGTACCAAGTTTCGTGACTCTACGTTAAACGTAGTGCAGGGGCTGAATTTTCAAATTATTGTAGGGGCGCTAGCGAGCCATTTTTGTGCGCCTATTCCCGAAACCATTAAAATACGTAAATTTTCACCAGACTTGATGCGACCGCCAAATATGGTGAGTTTTTGAATATGATAAGTCCCCAAAAAGGCAATTCATTTGACGGAAAATAATAATAATTAAAGCTGCAAGCAGCGATGAACGGGCCCTCGCTAACCTGCGCGAGTCGGGATACTGGCGGACGCCTCTCCGGCCGTGCATTTGCGCGTCACTCAGACACTGAACATCGTCGCAATGAAAAGGGAACTCCCTGCTGAGTTCAATGACACCTCACACAAGACTCTACGTCATACGGTTCATTATCTGTGAAAGGGGCGTGGCCGCATCATAGGGGGCGGGTCAAACATCACCAATGAAGAAGGAAGTCTCTGCTGAGTTCAATGACACCTCACACAAGATTCTACGTCATACGGTTCATTATCTGTGAAAGGGGGCGTGGCCGCATCATAGGGGGCGGGTCAAACATCACCAATGAAAAGGAACTCTCTGCTGAGTTCATTGACACCTCACACAAGACTGTACCTTAAACGGTTCAAATGTTATGAAAGTGGGCGTGGCTTATCATAGGGGGCGGGCCAAACCATCACCAATGAAGAAGGAAGTCTCTGCTGAGTTCATTGACACCTCACACAAAGCTATACCTTAAACGGTTCAAATGTTATGAAAGGGGCGTGGCCTGAGTGACTGGGCGTGGTCAAATTATAGGGGCCGCCTCAGTATCACATGTAGACCACACATTCTAAGTTTCATGTAAATCGGATGATGTTTGTCATATAAGGCATATTTCCTGTTGCCAGATGGTGGCGCTGTCTCCAAAAGTCCATATTGGCCTGTAGGTGTCCTCAGGCCGGGACTCTTGGTGATTGTGGGAAATTTCAAGCAGATACGACAACGTACGCTGTAGTTACAGCCACTTTCTCCTTCATCGCTAAACACTCAAAATGGCCGCCATGCCACGCCCACACCGTGTGACGAAAAGTTTTTCTTTTAATAACTTTTCATCTTCAACATCTTAAGATGACACACACCAAGTTTGAAGTTGATCGGATGAAAGCTCTAGGAGGAGTTCGTTAAAGTATAGCACCTTGTCTTTTAGGCCTACTTCCTGTTGCCACTAGGGGGCGCTATGACTTTGAGCCAATAGCGGCGTGTATATGTCGTCAGGGGCGGACTCTGATGAATCCTGACAAGTTTCGATCCAATCGGACACTGTACGCTCAAGTTACACCCACTTCCTGTTTTGGTGGCGAATCGCACAAAATGGCCGCCCGCCACGGCCACGCCCTATGACGAAAAGTTTTTCTTTTAATAACTTTTCATCGTTAACATCTTAAGATGACACACACCAAGTTTGAAGCTGATTGGATGAAAGCTCTAGGAGGAGTTCGTTAAAGTACGACACGTGGAAATGGCCAAAATCGCACTAATTTCGAACATTCAATACAAAATGGCGGACTTCCTGTTGGGTTTAGGGGGCTACAATGGAGTTTTATGTCCGCCCTGCCATGCTACATATGTGTACCAAGTTTCGTGACTCTACGTTAAACGTAGTGCAGGGGCTGAATTTTCAAATTATTGTAGGGGCGCTAGCGAGCCATTTTGTGCGCCTATTCCCGAAACCATTAAAATACGTAAATTTTCACCAGACTTGATGCGACCGCCAAATATGGTGAGTTTTTGAATATGATAAGTCCCCCAAAAGGCAATTCATTTGACGGAAAATAATAATAATTAAAGCTGCAAGCAGCGATGAACGGGCCTCGCTAACCTGCGCGAGTCGGGATACTGGCGGACGCCTCTCTTGCGCCGTGCATTTGCGCGCCACTCAGACACTGAACATCGTCGCAAATGAAAAGTGAACTCCTGCTGAGTTCAATGACACCTCACACAAGACTCTACGTCATACAGTTCATTATCTGTGAAAGGGGCGGCCGCATCATAGGGGGCGGGTCAAACATCACCAATGAAAAGGAAGTCTCTGCTGAGTTCAATGACACCTCACACAAGACTCTACGTTACATGGTTCATTATTGTGAAAGGGGCGTGGCCGCATCATAGGGGCGGGTCAAACATCACCAATGAAAAGGAACTCTCTGCTGAGTTCAATGACACCTCACACAAGACTATACGTCATACAGTTCAATATATGTGAAAGGGGCGTGGCCGCATCATAGGGGGCGGGTCAAACATCACCAATGAAAAGGAAGTCTCTGCTGAGTTCATTGACACCTCACACAAAGCTGTACCTTAAACGGTTCAAATGTTATGAAAGTGGGCGTGGCTTACGCATAGGGGCGGGCCAAACCATCACCAATAAAGAAGGAAGTCTCTGCTGAGTTCATTGACACCTCACACAAAGCTATACCTTAAACGGTTCAAATGTTATGAAAGGGGGCGTGGCCTGAGTGACTGGGCGTGGTCAAATTATAGGGGCCGCCTCAGTATCACATGTAGACCACACATTCTAAGTTTCATGTAAATCGGATGATGTTTGTCATATAAGGCATATTTCCTGTTGCCAGATGGTGGCGCTGTCTCCAAAAGTCCATATTGGCCTGTAGGTGTCCTCAGGCCGGGACTCTTGGTGATTGTGGGAAATTTCAAGCAGATACGACAACGTACGCTGTAGTTACAGCCACTTTCTCCTTCATCGCTAAACACTCAAAATGGCCGCCAAGCCACGCCCACACCGTTTGACGAAAAGTTTTTCTTTTAATAACTTTTCATCTTCAACATCTTAAGATGACACACACCAAGTTTGAAGTTGATCAGATGAAAGCTCTAGGAGGAGTTCGTTAAAGTATAGCACCTTGTCTTTTAGGCCTACTTCCTGTTGCCACTAGGGGCGCTATGACTTTGAGCCAATAGCGGTGTATATGTCGTCAGGGGCGGACTCTGATGAATCCTGACAAGTTTCGATCCAATCGGACAACGTACGCTCAAGTTACACCCACTTCCTGTTTTGGTGGCGAATCGCACAAAATGGCCGCCCCGCCACGGCCACGCCCTATGACGAAAAGTTTTTCTTTTAATAACTTTTCATCGTTAACATGTTAAGATGACACACACCAAGTTTGAAGCTGATTGGATGAAAGCTCTAGGAGGAGTTCGTTAAAGTACGACACGTGGAAATGGCCAAAATCGCACTAATTTCGAACATTCAATACAAAATGGCGGACTTCCTGTTGGGTTTAGGGGGCTACAATGGAGTTTTATGTCCGCCTGCCATGCTACATATGTGTACCAAGTTTCGTGGCTCTACGTTAAACGTAGTGCAGGGGCTGAATTTTCAAATTATTGTAGGGGCGCTAGCGAGCCATTTTGTGCGCCTATTCCCGAAACCATTAAAATACGTAAATTTTCACCAGACTTGATGCGACCGCCAAATATGGTGAGTTTTTGAATATGATAAGTCCCCAAAAAGGCAATTCATTTGACGGAAAAAAGAAAGAATAATAATAATAATTAAAGCTGCAAGCAGCGATGAACGGGCCCTCGCTAACCTGCGCGAGTCGGGATACTGGCGGACGCCTCTCCTTGCGGCCGCATTTGTGCGCCACTCAGACACTGAAAATCGCTGCCAAAGAAAAGTGAACTCCCTGCTGAGTTCAAAGACACCTCACAAAGACTGTACGTCATACAGCCATTATTTGTGAAAGGCGTGGCCGCATCATAGGGGGCGGGTCAAACATCACCAATAAAAGGAAGTCTCTGCTGAGTTCAATGACACCTCACACAAACTGTATGTCATACGGTACATTATCTGTGAAAGGGGCGTGGCCGCATCATAGGGGGCGGGTCAAACATCACCATTATAAAAGGAAGTCTCTGCTGAGTTCAATGATACCTCACACAAGACTGTACGTCATACAAGCCATTATCTGTGAAAGGGGGCGTGGCCGCATCATAGGGGGGCGAGTCAAACATCACCAATGAAAAGGAACTCTCTGCTGAGTTCAATGACACCTCACACAAGACTATACGTCATATGGTTCATTATCTGTGAAAGGGGGCGTGGCCGCATCATGGGGGCGGGTCAAACATCACCAATCAAAAGGAACTCTCTGCTGAGTTCAATGACACCTCACACAACACTATACGTCATACAGTTCAATATATGTGAAAAGGCGTGGCCGCATCATGGGGGCGGGTCAAACATCACCAATGAAAAGGAAGTCTCTGCTGAGTTCTATAACACCTCACACAAGACTACACCTTAAATGGGTCACCAGTTATGAAAGGGGCGTGGCCGCATCATAGGGGGCGGGAAAACATCACCAATGAAAAGGAACTCTCTGCTGAGTTCAATGACACCTCACACAAGATTCTACGTCATATGGTTCATTATCTGTGAAAGGGGCGTGGCCGCATCATAGGGGGCGGGTCAAACATCACCAATGAAAAAGGAACTCTGCTGAGTTCATTGACACCTCACACAAGCTGTACCTTAAACGGTTCAAATGTTATGAAAGTGGGCGTGGCTTACGCATAGGGGCGGGCCAAACCATCACCAATAAAGAAGGAAGTCTCTGCTGAGTTCATTGACACCTCACACAAAGCTATACCTTAAACGGTTCAAATGTTATGAAAGGGGGCGTGGCCTGAGTGACTGGGCGTGGTCAAATTATAGGGGCCGCCTCAGTATCACATGTAGACCACACATTCTAAGTTTCATGTAAATCGGATGATGTTTGTCATATAAGGCATATTTCCTGTTGCCAGATGGTGGCGCTGTCTCCAAAAGTCCATATTGGCCTGTAGGTGTCCTCAGGCCGGGACTCTTGGTGATTGTGGGAAATTTCAAGCAGATACGACAACGTACGCTGTAGTTACAGCCACTTTCTCCTTCATCGCTAAACACTCAAAATGGCCGCCATGCCACGCCCACACCGTTTGACGAAAAGTTTTTCTTTTAATAACTTTTCATCGTCAACATCTTAAGATGACACACACCAAGTTTGAAGTTGATCGGATGAAAGCTCTAGGAGGAGTTCGTTAAAGTATAGCACCTTGTCTTTTAGGCCTACTTCCTGTTGCCACTAGGGGCGCTATGACTTTGAGCCAATAGCGGCGTGTATATGTCAGGGGCGGACTCTGATGAATCCTGAAAAGTTTCGATCCAATCGGACAACGTACGCTCAAGTTACACCCACTTCCTGTTTTGGTGGCGAATCGCACAAAATGGCCGCCCGCCACGGCCACGCCCTATGACGAAAAGTTTTTCTTTAATAACTTTTCATCGTTAACATCTTAAGATGACACACACCAAGTTTGAAGCTGATTGGATGAAAGCTCTAGGAGGAGTTCGTTAAAGTACGACACGTGGAAATGGCCAAAATCGCACTAATTTCGAACATTCAATACAAAATGGCGGACTTCCTGTTGGGTTTAGGGGGCTACAATGGAGTTTTATGTCCGTCCTGCCATGCTACATATGTGTACCAAGTTTCGTGACTCTACGTTAAACGTACTGCAGGGGCTGAATTTTCAAATTATTGTAGGGGCGCTAGCGAGCCATTTTGTGCGCCTATTCCCGAAACCATTAAAATACGTAAATTTTCACCAGACTTGATGCGACCGCCAAATATGGTGAGTTTTTGAATATGATAAGTCCCCCAAAAAGGCAATTCATTTGCCGGAAAAAGAAAGAATAATAATAATCCTTCAGTTAATAAATAATAATTCCTTCAGTTCCAATAGGGCCTTCGCTGTCGGCGAACCTTCAGTCAGGCCTTCGCTCGGCGAATTAAAGCTGCAAGCAGCGATGAACGGGCCTCGCTAACCTGCGCGAGTCGGGATACTGGCGGACGCCTCTCTTGCGGCCGTGCATTTGCGCGTCACTCAGACACTGAACATCGTCGCAAATGAAAAGGAACTCCTGCTGAGTTCAATGACACCTCACACAAGACTCTACGTCATACGGTTCATTATCTGTGAAAGGGGCGTGGCCGCATCATAGGGGGCGGGTCAAACATCACCAATGAAAAGGAAGTCTCTGCTGAGTTCAATGACACCTCACACAAGATTCTACGTCATACGGTTCATTATCTGTGAAAGGGGCGTGGCCGCATCATAGGGGGCGGGTCAAACATCACCAATGAAAAAGGAAGTCTCTGCTGAGTTCATTGACACCTCACACAAGACTGTACCTTAAACGGTTCAAATGTTATGAAAGTGGGCGTGGCTTATCATAGGGGCGGGCCAAACCATCACCAATGAAGAAGGAAGTCTCTGCTGAGTTCATTGACACCTCACACAAAGCTATACCTTAAACGGTTCAAATGTTATGAAAGGGGGCGTGGCCTGAGTGACTGGGCGTGGTCAAATTATAGGGGCCGCCTCAGTATCACATGTAGACCACACATTCTAAGTTTCATGTAAATCGGATGATGTTTGTCATATAAGGCATATTTCCTGTTGCCAGATGGTGGCGCTGTCTCCAAAAGTCCATATTGGCCTGTAGGTGTCCTCAGGCCGGGACTCTTGGTGATTGTGGGAAATTTCAAGCAGATACGACAACGTACGCTGTAGTTACAGCCACTTTCTCCTTCATCGCTAAACACTCAAAATGGCCGCCATGCCACGCCCACACCGTTGACGAAAAGTTTTTCTTTTAATAACTTTTCATCTTCAACATCTTAAGATGACACACACCAAGTTTGAAGTTGATCAGATGAAAGCTCTAGGAGGAGTTCGTTAAAGTATAGCACCTTGTCTTTTAGGCCTACTTCCTGTTGCCACTAGGGGCGCTATGACTTTGAGCCAATAGCGGCGTGTATATGTCGTCAGGGGCGGACTCTGATGAATCCTGAAAAGTTTCGATCCAATCGGACACGCTCAAGTTACACCCACTTCCTGTTTTGGTGGCGAATCGCACAAAATGGCCGCCCGCCACGGCCACGCCCTATGACGAAAAGTTTTTCTTTAATAACTTTTCATCGTTAACATGTTAAGATGACACACACCAAGTTTGAAGCTGATTGGATGAAAGCTCTAGGAGGAGTTCGTTAAAGTACGACACGTGGAAATGGCCAAAATCGCACTAATTTCGAACATTCAATACAAAATGGCGGACTTCCTGTTTGGTTTAGGGGGGGGCTACAATGGAGTTTTATGTCCGCCCTGCCATGCTACATATGTGGACCAAGTTTCGTGACTCTACGTTAAACGTACTGCAGGGGCTGAATTTTCAAATTATTGTAGGGGGCGCTAGCGAGCCATTTTGTGCGCCTATTCCCGAAACCATTAAAATACGTAAATTTTCACCAGACTTGATGCGACCGCCAAATATGGTGAGTTTTTGAATATGATAAGTCCCCAAAAAGGCAATTCATTTGACGGAAAATAATAATAAAGAATAATAATAATTAAAGCTGCAAGCAGCGATGAACGGGCCTCGCTAACCTGCGCGAGTCGGGATACTGGCGGACGCCTCCTTGCGACCGTGCATTTGCGCCACTCAGACACTGAAATCATCGCCAATGAAAAGGAACTCTCTGCTGAGTTCAATGACACCTCACACAAGACTCTACATCATACAGTTCATTATCTGTGAAAGGGGCGTGGCCGCATCATAGGGGCGGGTCAAACATCACCAATGAAAAGGAACTCTCTGCTGAGTTCAATGACACCTCACACAACACTATACGTCATACAGTTCAATATATGTGAAAAGGGGCGTGGCCGCATCATAGGGGGCGGGTCAAACATCACCAATGAAAAGGAATTCTCTGCTGAGTTCATTGACACCTCACACAAAGCTGTACCTTAAACGGTTCAAATGTTATGAAAGTGGGCGTGGCTTACGCATAGGGGCGGGCCAAACCATCACCAATGAAGAAGGAAGTCTCTGCTGAGTTCATTGACACCTCACACAAAGCTATACCTTAAACGGTTCAAATGTTATGAAAGGGGGCGTGGCCTGAGTGACTGGGCGTGGTCAAATTATAGGGGCCGCCTCAGTATCACATGTAGACCACACATTCTAAGTTTCATGTAAATCGGATGATGTTTGTCATATAAGGCATATTTCCTGTTGCCAGATGGTGGCGCTGTCTCCAAAAGTCCATATTGGCCTGTAGGTGTCCTCAGGCCGGACTCTTGGTGATTGTGGGAAATTTCAAGCAGATACGACAACGTACGCTGTAGTTACAGCCACTTTCTCCTTCATCGCTAAACACTCAAAATGGCCGCCATGCCACGCCCACACCGTTGACGAAAAGTTTTTCTTTTAATAACTTTTCATCTTCAACATCTTAAGATGACACACACCAAGTTTGAAGTTGATCGGATGAAAGCTCTAGGAGGAGTTCGTTAAAGTATAGCACCTTGTCTTTTAGGCCTACTTCCTGTTGCCACTAGGGGCGCTATGACTTTGAGCCAATAGCGGCGTGTATATGTCGTCAGGGGCGGACTCTGATGAATCCTGACAAGTTTCGATCCAATCGGACAACGTACGCTCAAGTTACACCCACTTCCTGTTTTGGTGGCGAATCGCACAAAATGGCCGCCCGCCACGGCCACGCCCTATGACGAAAAGTTTTTCTTTTAATAACTTTTCATCGTTAACATGTTAAGATGACACACACCAAGTTTGAAGCTGATTGGATGAAAGCTCTAGGAGGAGTTCGTTAAAGTACGACACGTGGAAATGGCCAAAATCGCACTAATTTCGAACATTCAATACAAAATGGCGGACTTCCTGTTGGGTTTAGGGGGGGGCTACAATGGAGTTTTATGTCCGTCCTGCCATGCTACATATGTGTACCAAGTTTCGTGACTCTACGTTAAACGTAGTGCAGGGGCTGAATTTTCAAATTATTGTAGGGGGCGCTAGCGAGCCATTTTTGTGCGCCCATTCCCGAAACCATTAAAATACGTAAATTTTCACCAGACTTGATGCGACCGCCAAATATGGTGAGTTTTTGAATATGATAAGTCCCCAAAAAGGCAATTCATTTGACGGAATAATAATAATAATAATAATTAAAGCTGCAAGCAGCGATGAACGGGCCCTCGCTAACCTGCGCGAGTCGGGATACTGGCGGACGCCTCTCCTTGCGGCCGTGCATTTGCGCGTCACTCAGACACTGAACATCGTCGCGAAAAGTGAACTCCTGCTGAGTTCAATGACACCTCACACAAGACTCTACGTCATACGGTTCATTATCTGTGAAAGGGGGCGTGGCCGCATCATAGGGGGCGGGTCAAACATCACCAATGAAAAGGAAGTCTCTGCTGAGTTCAATGACACCTCACACAAGACTGTACCTCATACGGTTCATTATTGTGAAAGGGGCGTGGCCATCATAGGGGGCGGGTCAAACATCACCAATGAAGAAGGAAGTCTCTGCTGAGTTCAATGACACCTCACACAAGATTCTACGTCATACGGTTCATTATCTGTGAAAGGGGCGTGGCCGCATCATGGGGGCGGGTCAAACATCACCAATGAAAAAGGAATCTCTGCTGAGTTCATTGACACCTCACACAAAGCTGTACCTTAAACGGTTCAAATGTTATGAAAGTGGGCGTGGCTTACGCATAGGGGCGGGCCAAACCATCACCAATAAAGAAGGAAGTCTCTGCTGAGTTCATTGACACCTCACACAAAGCTATACCTTAAACGGTTCAAATGTTATGAAAGGGGCGTGGCCTGAGTGACTGGGCGTGGTCAAATATAGGGGCCGCCTCAGTATCACATGTAGACCACACATTCTAAGTTTCATGTAAATCGGATGATGTTTGTCATATAAGGCATATTTCCTGTTGCCAGATGGTGGCGCTGTCTCCAAAAGTCCATATTGGCCTGTAGGTGTCCTCAGGCCGGGACTCTTGGTGATTGTGGGAAATTTCAAGCAGATACGACAACGTACGCTGTAGTTACAGCCACTTTCTCCTTCATCGCTAAACACTCAAAATGGCCGCCATGCCACGCCCACACCGTTGACGAAAAGTTTTTCTTTTAATAACTTTTCATCGTCAACATCTTAAGATGACACACACCAAGTTTGAAGTTGATCGGATGAAAGCTCTAGGAGGAGTTCGTTAAAGTATAGCACCTTGTCTTTTAGGCCTACTTCCTGTTGCCACTAGGGGCGCTATGACTTTGAGCCAATAGCGGCGTGTATATGTCGTCAGGGGCGGACTCTGATGAATCCTGACAAGTTTCGATCCAATCGGACACTGTACGCTCAGTTACACCCACTTCCTGTTTTGGTGGCGAATCGCACAAAATGGCCGCCCCGCCACGGCCACGCCCTATGACGAAAAGTTTTTCTTTTAATAACTTTTCATCGTTAACATCTTAAGATGACACACACCAAGTTTGAAGCTGATTGGATGAAAGCTCTAGGAGGAGTTCGTTAAAGTACGACACGTGGAAATGGCCAAAATCGCACTAATTTCGAACATTCAATACAAAATGGCGGACTTCCTGTTTGGGTTAGGGGGGGGTTACAATGGAGTTTTATGTCCGCCCTGCCATGCTACATATGTGTACCAAGTTTCGTGGCTCTACGTTAAACGTAGTGCAGGGGCTGAATTTTCAAATTATTGTAGGGGGCGCTAGCGAGCCATTTTTGTGCGCCTATTCCCGAAACCATTAAAATACGTAAATTTTCACCAGACTTGATGCGACCGCCAAATATGGTGAGTTTTTGAATATGATAAGTCCCCCAAAAAGGCAATTCATTTGACGGAAAAGAAAGAAAGAAAGAATAATAATAATTCCTTCAGTTTCAATAGGGCCTTCGCGCTGTCGGCGCCTAATTAAAGCTGCAAGCAGCGATGAACGGGCCCTAACCTGCGCGAGTCGGGATACTGGCGGACGCCTCTGCGGCCGCATTTGCGCGTCACTCAGACACTGAAATCATCGCCAATGAAAAGGAACTCTGCTGAGTTCAATGACACCTCACACAAGACTATACATCATACAGTTCATTATCTGTGAAAGGGGCGTGGCCGCATCATAGGGGCGGGTCAAACATCACCAATGAAAAGGAACTCTCTGCTGAGTTCAATGACACCTCACACAAGACTATACGTCATACAGTTCATTATCTGTGAAAAGGCGTGGCCGCATCATGGGGGCGGGTCAAACATCACCAATGAAAAGGAACTCTCTGCTGAGTTCAATGACACCTCACACAAGACTATACGTCATACAGTTCAATATATTTGAAAAGGGGCGTGGCCGCATCATAGGGGGCGGGTCAAACATCACCAATGAAAAGGAATTCTCTGCTGAGTTCATTGACACCTCACACAAAGCTGTACCTTAAACGGTTCAAATGTTATGAAAGTGGGCGTGGCTTACGCATAGGGGCGGGCCAAACCATCACCAATAAAGAAGGAAGTCTCTGCTGAGTTCATTGACACCTCACACAAAGCTATACCTTAAACGGTTCAAATGTTATGAAAGGGGCGTGGCCTGAGTGACTGGGCGTGGTCAAATATAGGGGCCGCCTCAGTATCACATGTAGACCACACATTCTAAGTTTCATGTAAATCGGATGATGTTTGTCATATAAGGCATATTTCCTGTTGCCAGATGGTGGCGCTGTCTCCAAAAGTCCATATTGGCCTGTAGGTGTCCTCAGGCCGGACTCTTGGTGATTGTGGGAAATTTCAAGCAGATACGACAACGTACGCTGTAGTTACAGCCACTTTCTCCTTCATCGCTAAACACTCAAAATGGCCGCCATGCCACGCCCACACCGTTGACGAAAAGTTTTTCTTTTAATAACTTTTCATCGTCAACATCTTAAGATGACACACACCAAGTTTGAAGTTGATCAGATGAAAGCTCTAGGAGGAGTTCGTTAAAGTATAGCACCTTGTCTTTTAGGCCTACTTCCTGTTGCCACTAGGGGGCGCTATGACTTTGAGCCAATAGCGGCGTGTATATGTCGTCAGGGGCGGACTCTGATGAATCCTGAAAAGTTTCGATCCAATCGGACAACGTACGCTCAAGTTACACCCACTTCCTGTTTTGGTGGCGAATCGCACAAAATGGCCGCCCCGCCACGGCCACGCCCTATGACGAAAAGTTTTTCTTTTAATAACTTTTCATCGTTAACATGTTAAGATGACACACACCAAGTTTGAAGCTGATTGGATGAAAGCTCTAGGAGGAGTTCGTTAAAGTACGACACGTGGAAATGGCCAAAATCGCACTAATTTCGAACATTCAATACAAAATGGCGGACTTCCTGTTTGGGTTAGGGGGGGGCTACAATGGAGTTTTATGTCCGTCCTGCCATGCTACATATGTGTACCAAGTTTCGTGGCTCTACGTTAAACGTAGTGCAGGGGCTGAATTTTCAAATTATTGTAGGGGGCGCTAGCGAGCCATTTTTGTGCGCCTATTCCCGAAACCATTAAAATACGTAAATTTTCACCAGACTTGATGCGACCGCCAAATATGGTGAGTTTTTGAATATGATAAGTCCCCCAAAAAGGCAATTCATTTGCCGGGAAAAAAAGAATAATAATAATAATTAAAGCTGCAAGCAGCGATGAACGGGCCCTCGCTAACCTGCGCGAGTCGGGGATACTGGCGGACGCCTCTCCTTGCGGCCGCGCATTTGCGCGTCACTCAGACACTGAACATCGTCCCAAATGAAAAGGAACTCCTGCTGAGTTCAATGACACCTCACACAAGACTCTACGTCATACGGTTCATTATCTGTGAAAGGGGCGTGGCCGCATCATGGGGGCGGGTCAAACATCACCAATCAAAAAGGAACTCTCTGCTGAGTTCAATGACACCTCACACAACACTATACGTCATACAGTTCAATATATGTGAAAAGGGGCGTGGCCGCATCATAGGGGGGCGGGTCAAACATCA
The DNA here is from genome assembly GCA_013375575.1 of Percina caprodes. Lineage (NCBI taxonomy): Eukaryota > Metazoa > Chordata > Actinopteri > Perciformes > Percidae > Percina > Percina caprodes. Next base: position 2,381,254 of record JABXJD010000076.1, read on the forward strand.
CCAATGAAAAAGGAATTCTCTGCTGAGTTCATTGACACCTCACACAAAGCTGTACCTTAAACGGTTCAAATGTTATGAAAGTGGGCGTGGCTTACGCATAGGGGCGGGCCAAACCATCACCAATAAAGAAGGAAGTCTCTGCTGAGTTCATTGACACCTCACACAAAGCTATACCTTAAACGGTTCAAATGTTATGAAAGGGGGCGTGGCCTGAGTGACTGGGCGTGGTCAAAATATAGGGGCCGCCTCAGTATCACATGTAGACCACACATTCTAAGTTTCATGTAAATCGGATGATGTTTGTCATATAAGGCATATTTCCTGTTGCCAGATGGTGGCGCTGTCTCCAAAAGTCCATATTGGCCTGTAGGTGTCCTCAGGCCGGACTCTTGGTGATTGTGGGAAATTTCAAGCAGATACGACAACGTACGCTGTAGTTACAGCCACTTTCTCCTTCATCGCTAAACACTCAAAATGGCCGCCATGCCACGCCCACACCGTTGACGAAAAGTTTTTCTTTTAATAACTTTTCATCGTCAACATCTTAAGATGACACACACCAAGTTTGAAGTTGATCGGATGAAAGCTCTAGGAGGAGTTCGTTAAAGTATAGCACCTTGTCTTTTAGGCCTACTTCCTGTTGCCACTAGGGGCGCTATGACTTTGAGCCAATAGCGGTGCGTATATGTCGTCAGGGGCGGACTCTGATGAATCCTGACAAGTTTCGATCCAATCGGACAACGTACGCTCAAGTTACACCCACTTCCTGTTTTGGTGGCGAATCGCACAAAATGGCCGCCCTGCCACGGCCACGCCCTATGACGAAAAGTTTTTCTTTCAATAACTTTTCATCGTTAACATGTTAAGATGACACACACCAAGTTTGAAGCTGATTGGATGAAAGCTCTAGGAGGAGTTCGTTAAAGTACGACACGTGGAAATGGCCAAAATCGCACTAATTTCGAACATTCAATACAAAATGGCGGACTTCCTGTTGGGTTTAGGGGGGGGCTACAATGGAGTTTTATGTCCGCCCTGCCATGCTACATATGTGTACCAAGTTTCGTGACTCTACGTTAAACGTAGTGCAGGGGCTGAATTTTCAAATTATTGTAGGGGGCGCTAGCGAGCCATTTTTGTGCGCCTATTCCCGAAACCATTAAAATACGTAAATTTTCACCAGACTTGATGCGACCGCCAAATATGGTGAGTTTTTGAATATGATAAGTCCCTCAAAAAGGCAATTACTTTGCCGGAATAATAATAATAATAATAATAATAATTCCTTCAGTTTCAATAGGGCCTTCGCCGCTGTCGGCGCTCGGGCCCTAATAATAATAATTCCTTCAGTTTCAATAGGGCCTTCGCCGCTGTCGCGGGCCTAATTAAAGCTGCAAGCAGCGATGAACGGGCCTCGCTAACCTGCGCGAGTCGGGATACTGGCGGACGCCTCTTGCGGCCGTGCATTTGCGCGTCACTCAGACACTGAACATCGTCGCCAATGAAAAGTGAACTCCTGCTGAGTTCAATGACACCTCACACAAGATTCTACGTCATACGGTTCATTATCTGTGAAAGGGGCGTGGCTGCATCATTGGGGGGTCAAACATCACCATTATAAAAGGAAGTCTCTGCTGAGTTCAATGACACCTCACACAACACTATACGTCATACAGTTCAATATATGTGAAAAGGGGCGTGGCCGCATCATAGGGGGCGGGTCAAACATCACCATTAAAAGGAAGTCTCTGCTGAGTTCAATGACACCTCACACAAAGCTGTACCTTAAACGGTTCAAATGTTATGAAAGTGGGCGTGGCTTACGCATAGGGGCGGGCCAAACCATCACCAATAAAGAAGGAAGTCTCTGCTGAGTTCATTGACACCTCACACAAAGCTATACCTTAAACGGTTCAAATGTTATGAAAGGGGCGTGGCCTGGCTGACTGGGCGTGGTCAAATTATAGGGGCCGCCTCAGTATCACATGTAGACCACACATTCTAAGTTTCATGTAAATCGGATGATGTTTGTCATATAAGGCATATTTCCTGTTGCCAGATGGTGGCGCTGTCTCCAAAAGTCCATATTGGCCTGTAGGTGTCCTCAGGCCGGGACTCTTGGTGATTGGGGAAATTTCAAGCAGATACGACAACGTACGCTGTAGTTACAGCCACTTTCTCCTTCATCGCTAAACACTCAAAATGGCCGCCATGCCACGCCCACACCGTTTGACGAAAAGTTTTTCTTTTAATAACTTTTCATCGTCAACATCTTAAGATGACACACACCAAGTTTGAAGTTGATCGGATGAAAGCTCTAGGAGGAGTTCGTTAAAGTATAGCACCTTGTCTTTTGGGCCTACTTCCTGTTACCACTAGGGGCGCTATGACTTTGAGCCAATAGCGGCGTGTAGATGTCGTCAGGGGCGGACTCTGATGAATCCTGAAAAGTTTCGATCCAATCGGACAACGTACGCTCAAGTTACACCCACTTCCTGTTTCGGTGGCGAATCGCACAAAATGGCCGCCCGCCACGGCCACGCCCTATGACGAAAAGTTTTTCTTTAATAACTTTTCATCGTTAACATCTTAAGATGACACACACCAAGTTTGAAGCTGATTGGATGAAAGCTCTAGGAGGAGTTCGTTAAAGTACGACACGTGGAAATGGCCAAAATCGCACTAATTTCGAACATTCAATACAAAATGGCGGACTTCCTGTTTGGTTTAGGGGGGGGCTACAATGGAGTTTTATGTCCGTCCTGCCATGCTACATATGTGGACCAAGTTTCGTGAGTCTACGTTAAACGTAGTGCAGGGGCTGAATTTTCAAATTATTGTAGGGGGCGCTAGCGAGCCATTTTTGTGCGCCTATTCCCGAAACCATTAAAATACGTAAATTTTCACCAGACTTGATGCGACCGCCAAATATGGTGAGTTTTTGAATATGATAAGTCCCCCAAAAAGGCAATTCATTTGACGGAAAATAATAATAATAATAATAATAATAATAATAAAGAATAATTCCTTCAGTTCCAATAGGGCCTTCGCCGCTGTCGGCGCTCGGGCCCTAATTAAAGCTGCAAGCAGCGATGAACGGGCCCTCGCTAACCTGCGCGAGTCGGGGATACTGGCGGACGCCTCTCCTTGCGGCCGTGCATTTGCGCGTCACTCAGACACTGAACATCGTCGCAAATGAAAAGTGAACTCCCTGCTGAGTTCAATGACACCTCACACAACACTATACGTCATACAGTTCAATATATGTGAAAAGGGGCGTGGCCGCATCATAGGGGGGCGGGTCAAACATCACCAATGAAAAAGGAATTCTCTGCTGAGTTCTTTGATACCTCACACAAGACTGTACCTTACATGGGTCACCAGTTATGAAAGGGGGCGTGGCTTAAGCATAGGGGGCGGGCCAAACAATCACCAATAAAGAAGGAACTCTCTGCTGAGTTCAATGACACCTCACACAAGATTCTACGTCATACGGTTCATTATCTGTGAAAGGGGGCGTGGTCACATAGTAAGGGGGCGGGTCAAACATCACCAATAAAAAGGGAAGTCTCTGCTGAGTTCATTGACACCTCACACAAAGCTGTACCTTAAACGGTTCAAATGTTATGAAAGTGGGCGTGGCTTACGCATAGGGGGCGGGCCAAACCATCACCAATAAAGAAGGAAGTCTCTGCTGAGTTCATTGACACCTCACACAAAGCTATACCTTAAACGGTTCAAATGTTATGAAAGGGGGCGTGGCCTGAGTGACTGGGCGTGGTCAAATTATAGGGGCCGCCTCAGCATCACATGTAGACCACACATTCTAAGTTTCATGTAAATCGGATGATGTTTGTCATATAAGGCATATTTCCTGTTGCCAGATGGTGGCGCTGTCTCCAAAAGTCCATATTGGCCTGTAGGTGGCCTCAGGCCTGGACTCTTGGTGATTGTGGGAAATTTCAAGCAGATACAACAACGTACGCTGTAGTTACAGCCACTTTCTCCATCATCACTAAACACTCAAAATGGCCGTCATGCCACGCCCACACCGTTGGACGAAAAGTTTTTCTTTTAATAACTTTTCATCGTCAACATCTTAAGATGACACACACCAAGTTTGAAGATGATCAGATGAAAGCTCTAGGAGGAGTTCGTTAAAGTATAGCACCTTGTCTTTTAGGCCTACTTCCTGTTGCCACTAGGGGGCGCTATGACTTTGAGCCAATAGCGGCGTGTAGATGTCGTCAGGGGCGGACTCTGATGAATCCTGACAAGTTTCGAACCAATCGGACACTGTACGCTCGAGTTACACCCACTTCCTGTTTTGGTGGCAAATCGCACAAAATGGCCGCCCGCCACGGCCACGCCCTATGACGAAAAGTTTTTCTTTTAATAACTTTTCATCGTTAACATGTTAAGATGACACACACCAAGTTTGAAGCTGATTGGATGAAAGCTCTAGGAGGAGTTCGTTAAAGTACGACACGTGGAAATGGCCAAAATCGCACCAATTTCGAACATTCAATACAAAATGGCGGACTTCCTGTTTGGGTTAGGGGGGGGCTACAATGGAGTTTTATGTCCGCCCTGCCATGCTACATATGTCTACCAAGTTTCGTGACTCTACGTTAAATGTAGTGCAGGGGCTGAATTTTCAAATTATTGTAGGGGGCGCTAGCGAGCCATTTTTGTGCGCCCATTCTTGAAACCATTAAAATACGTAAATTTTCACCAGACTTGATGCGACCGCCAAATATGGTGAGTTTTTGAATATGATAAGTCCCCCAAAAAGGCAATTCATTTGCCGGGAAAAAAAGAATAATAATAATAATTCCTTCAGTTTCAATAGGGCCTTCGCCGCTGTCGGCGCTCGGGCCCTAATAATTCCTTCAGTTTCAATAGGGCCTTCGCCGCTGTCGGCGCTCGGGCCCTAATAATAATTCCTTCAGTTTCAATAGGGCCTTCGCCGCTGTCGGCGCTCGGGCCCTAATAATAATAAAGAATAATTCCTTCAGTTCCAATAGGGCCTTCGCCGCCGCTGTCGGCGCTCGGGCCCTAATAATAATAATAATAATTCCTTCAGTTCCAATAGGGCCTTCGCCGCCGCTGTCGGCGCTCGGGCCCTAATAATTCCTTCAGTTTCAATAGGGCCTTCGCCGCTGTCGGCGCTCGGGCCCTAACTATACTACTAAAAAACTACTAGAAAACTAAAAAAGGATACCGTTGCAGTAGTCAAGTCGGGAGGTGATGAAGGTGTGGAAGAGGGTCTCACCTACAGAATTGGAAAGCCACTGTCGGAGTCTGGAGATGTTCTTGAAATGGTAAAAGGCAGTTTTAGTAGTGTCAGCCATCCACATCCAATGTGATGTCACCAACCAACCAACCAACCTTTTTGAGAAGTGACATTGGGGCAAACACCATGAGTTCTGTTTTGTCGTTAATGAGTTTGAGGAGGTTACTGTCCATCCAGTTCTTGATGTCCTTCAGGCAGTTGATGAGTGGCACTGGTGGAAGGGGAGTAGATGGCTTAGTGCTGATGTAGAGCTGGGTATCATCCGCGCAGCAGTGGAAGAGGAGTCCATGTTTCCGGATGATCATCCCAAGGGGTAGCATGTAGATATTGAATAGTAGCGGGCCAAGCACCGATCCTTGAGGCACTCCATGTGAGACTGTCGCCAATTCAGAGCGGGTGCCCTTAAGGGTGATGTATTGTTGCCTATTGGTGAGATAGGATTGAAACCAAGAATACACAATACCAGTGAGGCCAATGAGTTCGGAGAGGCGAGTGAGAAGAATGGAGTGAGAGACTGTGTCGAAGGCTGCAGAGAGGTTGAGGAGAATTAAGATGCTGACATGGCTAGAGTCAGCTGCCATGAGAAGGTAATTTGTGATTTTGATGAGGGCAGTTTCTGTACTATGATGTGTCCGGAAGCCAGATTGAAATGGCTCATAGAGGTTGTGATGTAGCATATGATGGTTGAGTTGGGCTGCCACAGCTCTTTCCAATAACTTGCATGTAAAAGGTAGGTTGGAGATTGGGCGAAAGTGATTTGGATCATCTGGGTCCAGGCCAGGTTTTTTGAGTGTAGGGATCACCGCTGCAGTTTTAAAGCTGGTGGGGACCACCCCATAAGACAGCGAGGTGTTGATGATGTTGACCAGTGTGGGACAAAGAGTTGGAAGACACGCCTTGACCAACGCAGTCTGCATTGAATCCTGTTTACTGGTCGAGGCCTTAGCTTTTGATACTAGCTCAAGCACTTGAGCTGTATTAAGCAGGGAGAAAGAGGAGAGGCAGTCCTGCAATGTGGAGACAGTTGAAGAGTTTATGTCCAGCAACGGAGTAGTTGGGTGGGGGGAGCTGGACGGTTGCAATTGCTGGTGGATGGTTTCAACCTTATTCTGGAAATGTTCCAGGAACCTGGAGCATAGGCCGGCAGCGTCAGATGGTTGAGGAGGGTCAGGTGGACAAAGTAGGCGGTTGATAGTGGAAAAAGCTGTTTAGGTTGATGTTGTTGGTTGCCAATGAGTGTCGAGTAGTAGTTAGTTTTTGCACAGGACAGAGCATTTTTGTAGCTCTTTACATGGTCGTTGTAGGCTTCCTGGTGGACAGTGAGGCCAGATTTTTTATAGTATCTTTCCAGCCTCCGCCCTGTGGCCTTCATGCGGCGGAGTTCAGCAGTGAACCAGGGAGCGGGACAGGAGAATGAGACAGATCGAGTGATGAGGGGGGCTACAGAGTCCAAGCTACGTGATAGGGCTAGGTTGTAGTGATTAACCAAGTCATCAGTTGTGCAGTTCGGGGGATCGCTGGTAAGATGGCCTGCAAGGGTACAGGATAGTTTTGATGTGCACACTTGTTTGATTTTACGATATGCAATGGTCCTTTTAACACATTTCCTGCATGTGTGCGCAGAGAAGGTGACAGCAAGGTGATCATAAATAGCCAGGTCAAGAGTTTGTAGCTGGGTGGGAGTTATACCTGTAGAGCAAACCAGGTCCAGTGTATGACCTTTAGCATGAGTGGGGCCGTTAACATGTTGTGTAAAATTAAAGCAGTCCAGTAGTGACAAGAATTCTGCAGCGTGAGCACCTCTGGAATCAACATGGATGTTAAAGTCACCAAGTAGGATGGTAGCTGGAGAGGTGGGGCAAAATCTGAGCAAGAAGGTCAGAAAGCTCAGGCAGGAAGCTAGCAGATGGCTTAGGTAGGCTTAGGAACACCACAATGCTTCTTAATATATTTATTTTGATGTTGTTACTTGTCAGAAGAATAAAAAAACACAAATATTGTTTTACACATATGCTCACAGTGTGTATTTAAGTCACTTACTTCTTTTTCTAGTTTTTGTCCCTATGTGATTGTTCACATTAATTGTACAAAAATATTTAGAATTAGACATAGCTTATAGAGATTTGTGCATATGGTTGTAAAACATGTTCTAGCATTAGGGATGAGCGAGTACAGCATTATCTGTATCTGTATCTGTTTACCACATGAATTATCTGTATCTGTAGCTGTACTCGGAGTGGGCGGGGCCTAACCCGGAAGTTGACAGGATTTAACCCGGAAGTGGGTCTGGGTGTCTTGAAATGGGCGGGGCTTTAACGGGTATGTTATTTTAAGCATGCAATTGATATGGGTTGATCAGAAATTGTTATATTTATTACTGATAAGAAAAACAAACCTGAAGCTTGAAGAAACCCTAAATGTAAACGGAAAAGACCCACGGACCTGAGGGAGAGGGAGAGCTGTTCACTTCTCCGTGTTCTGTGAGTGAGTGTGTGAGTGAGCAGAGCCGGCTGGACACACAACAACAGAAGGAATCTGTATGTGTGTAGGGAGGGGCGCTGGGACTATCCTATCACAGAATAGTGTTGGGGAGGGGCGCTGTGACTAGCGCTGTGACTAGCTTATCTCAGAACGCAGACACAGTCAATGAGGAGTTTTATTCAATCCGAGTACAGATATTGACTCGCATTACTCGTATAATACTTGTACTCGGCAAAAGTGCATTATCCGTACCGGATACTCGTTTCAGCCGAGTATCCGGCTCATCCCTAACTAGCATATTAAAAGCAATTAAAACACAGTGTAGCCTACAACTTTATAAAAAAGAAAAGTGGAGTGACTAGTCAGCTAAGTAGATATTTTTACATCCTTACGCATTCAGTCAGTCCTCTGTAGCCTAGTCTGTTGGGCTTTTTCTCTCCGTTTGATAAGAGCCATATTTCCCTTTCTGCATATTAGGCTATATTCTTCACCTCCTCATTACTTTCCATTAGAAGCTGCTGCTCATTTGGTGAAACATGCTGCATGCGTCGTCTCCATTTCTGCATTGATACCGTGGTCTATTTACGAAAGCCGTGAACGTGCACTTATCCCAGCTATCTACACCTGGCTTGACATAGCTTCACCTGTTCATCCTGGCTCTGCAAACGTGCAACCGATTAAGCCGTGATGAGCAGATCACACTAAGTCAAGCGGCGTTTTTTTCACTTAACCTGGATATCTTTATTCTACTTTCGTGCAACAGGCCCCTGGAAGGCTGGCTCCGTTATTGTTATGGTAAGCTCTCTCTCCTCCCTGAGTTGGGTGTTTTTAGTGTTTTTCCTTGTTTGTCTGTGTGTTGTCTGTGTTTTTTCACCTGGAGAGCGGGAGGTGTGTTTAGAGGAATGTAGGTCAAGGGGCACAGCCGTTCTTCACAGCTGCAGCTCATCTACAAGATTCAATCCAGCGGTACTTGTTGATCCCCTCTTTCGCGCCAGTTCGTTATCTACTACCCATGTGGTAATGTTTGTTCTTGTATTCTATCCTATTATTTCATGTATATTCTGTCTGATATTTTGCTGCTGCAACACTGGAATTTCCCTATTTTTTGGGATCAATAAAAATCTAGCTATTGTCTCATCAACAACATTGTAATAATAACTAATTAAATACTTCCTTACTACCTTTAGTTGTTGTTTTTTTACATATATGTTTTAGTATTATAGCCCAAATAATTTGCTGTTTAGCACGAACAATGTCATTTCCACCACAACTTGTCTTTACCACCACAATGAACAACGTGGTGGAAATGACATTCTTTTTCCTCACAAAATCTAATTCTATGTTAGCATGCTAATATTTTTTTTAGAGTTGGCATTAAATATACACAAATTACAAATTAAATTAAATGTATCCAGTTATTTTTATGTCCATGTGAAATATGAGCTGTTTGGTAATGACGACCAATAAATTCACTCTCTTTTACTCATATTTACCTCGATTTTTCTTCTTTTCATTACCCCCCTGTACAGGTAACCCTTTCATCCAACCATGTGTTCAACTGTGGAGTTTCTGTTGCTATGGTTACTAAGTATACCAACCTAAAACAATGATCCATGATTCTATTTTGTACAGTGAAATGACAGTGAACCCAAGGAAGAAGAAACTTTGTGGAGGTGTAGGCCAGAGTGGCTAGAATGGTGGTAGGTAGGCAGACTCACACATTGCACGGTTCCAGAAGTGATTAGTTTATTTCCATGGTCTGCAGTACACGGTTAATTAACCAATCAAACAAGACAATTGCACATTAAACTAGTAGTAGCACTAACAGGCACATGTTCCTGGAAGCAAAGCCTCACCTCCCTTCTTCCTCCCCAGGAGAACAAAGCCCACCATTTATATACGGTTGTCAATTCCCACCCTACTGCTTCAGTCCATCCCATCCTAAAGCAGGTTGATCTACTCCATAACCTTACTACCTAGCCATCTCTTAACCCATGGAACTTGATTACCAGTTCCCTCCTATCCTACCGACTACAAAGCAGGTCAGGATTATTCATACCTTTTTAATAACCAAAAACAACCAAAATAAACATTCCTATACAAAAGAAAACCCTCTATTTGGTTTGGCCCAGTGATGTCATCCATGACCACCCCATTCCTACAAAACAGAAAATACTTAGGCCGGCCCCTCCCCAAACAATTGTCCTGCATGGTGGAACTAAACAAAGGAACAAACAATTGTAAGTATTAACACAGGGAAAACTTTAAACCATGTTTAAACTTGCAACCTAATAAAATGGAACTGAAATTAACATGACTGTGTGTTTTCTTTACTAATGACCTGAATGGGACAAGTGGTGAGCAAACCCACTTCGTCACAAACTTCTGAAACAATATAGGAAAATGTGAATAAATATTGCAATATGTAATATGTATAATTGAAATAGACAGTATTTTATCATTTGTTCTTGAAATCTGATTGTATATAAAGCATGTATCGGTGTCTCCAAAGCAAGTAGTGTTGTGCACTGATATCAAACAAAATTCTCTGCTAATGGTTCAAACTGTAGACATGTATGGAGTCCATGAGAAATGCGGGACTGTTAAAAAAAAATATACTACTAGTAGCTGTGATAAATACTCTTACAAAAGCACTCTTGAGCCTGATATCATAGCCAACTATACCCCTAATTCTAATCTCCCCTTTCTCTCTAAGGTCCTTGAAAAGGTAGTTGTGACTTTCTACATAACAGTAGTTTATTTGAGGACTTTCAGTCAGGATTTAGAGTGCACCATAGAACTAAAACGGCACTGGTGAAAATTACAAATGACCATCTAATCGCTTCAGACAAGGGACTAGTCTCCGTACTTGTCTTACTTGATCTTAGTGCTGCATTGTTAGCTCGCATTAGGTTGTGGATTAAACCAACCAGTTGGTAGCAGATATCACAAACAATGGACAAAGTTAAACCGACCTATCGACAAACAGTGAAACAGCAAGCTAATGTTACTCACTTTTATATAATGACCAGAGCCCACATCAGTTTTCATTCCTTTGAAATAGAGCTCGATGGGTAACATTACATTTTCAAATTTGGAATTTGACTATATATATATATATATATATATATATATATATATATATATATATATAAAAAACATGCATGCAGCCTGAAATTCACTGTGGTGTTTTGTAGGGATTAAGCTGCTAGCTTAATCAATGTTCAATGAAGCATTGTTGAAAAGCATCAAAGCTTCATAGGGCTTTGTAGGAACAATACATTCTTTTTTTCAGCGCACAGAGAAAATAAAGAGCCAGGTCACCATGTATTCATTGAATTTGGCAAAAAGAAAAATTAGTTTTTTTCTCCATAATGTCTTGAATATGGGATACACAACAGCCAATGATGATAACTAAACAATGATTGTGTTCATTATATTTCATATCACATGACATATGCAACCTTTTACTGTAACCTTTTACCAGCAAAAATATAAAATAAACAAATAAAAAAATGTTGTGATGATGTCATCATTGCGGTACTGTCATGTCACCGCCCATATTGAGGTGGTGCGGTTATTGTCACAGCCTTACCAGAGTGTCACGGCTGGTAATTATGAACACACAGAATACAGACAGATGGAGGGACAGATCTGGCCAAAATGTGTGTTGTCAAGGGAAATGCCAGATTGCTGATCAAACAGAGGATCACATCTTTATGTATGTGTGGTGTGGATTTAAGTGGACGTGTCAGTGAATGATGAATGACCAGGGGAATGTGCTGAATCCCTGAAGTCTTATACAACCTTATACAACCAGCCCAATCCCCCATCCATCTGAGCCTCCCTCATCTGTCAGGGAAAAAGCACGGTTATTCCATTTCTTTATTAGAAACCAGGATGTGGTGCTCCCAGTATAGTGTACAGCAGTCCACACTCTTACCAGCTACTTCAAAAAACACCCATGTTTTTATGTTGGGGTGCGTGTTGTATCTCCGATCTGTGTGGGCTTAATATGAGAAGGGTCATGCTTGGAGACTGTGCTTGCTCGGGAAAGTCACAAAGGGAGACAAAGACAGGGCCTCCGTCATCATTAATCATAGTCAGTGGGCAAGGCTGGCCCAATCTGCATGACCAGGGCAGTGACAAATGCCACTATTGGACTGGGGCGTCGCATCTCCCTGACTTCATTTCCCGTTAATGTCACATTCATCACGACTGGCCCTGTCCTGCCATGTCGGAAGAGATGAGACCGGTCATGGGTAAGAATTAATTGGAAAGACAAGAGTGAGTTGATAGGGTGGAACCAGCGTCTGGGCACAGGAAGAGTCCCCAACTTGCAGAGGAGTTAAGTTGTTTTGGTGTTAGCTGATAGAACTCCATTTACAATTGATTTTTTTGTAGTGTTCGAAATGGCAGAAATGTCTTTGATAGTGCAATTAATTATCCAATTACTGCTATTTAGACTTAAGAGATTCTATGATGATACAATTGTTTTTTTATCTGCCAATCTAAGTGATGACATATCTTTGTGCATGATTCATTCTGGATGGATTAAGTTCAGGCAGCACTCAGTGATGTACTACTGCCCTCTGGTGATGAATCCTCCTTTGACAAATATGTGAAACACAGGTTCACAGGTTCATCACTGTGTCTCTATTTCTACAAGAGAATAATTAAGCTATTATTAAGTAACTGTCTAATTATTATTTCATTTTTATCTACAGTATTGCAAGATTGTAATGAGAATTGTCACGTGATGTATAACTAATACAGTACATCAAAAAGGATACATTCTATGACTATTCTATAACAGCTTATTTTAAAACATGTATTTTAAAATAAGCTGGACTGCTACAGTGAAGCAGTCCTTGATAATATAATTAAAAGGCTCCAGCCAACAGTGCCAACTGTGTGCTAAATTTGTATAAAGACAAATCAGGTAAGTGGAACCCAAATCTTAATGGGTTAATTTTCTTTCTTTTTTTTAGGTCATTTTATGGTTGCAACCCGCCACAAAACGAAGAAGTTTTGTCTTGTTTGTCCACATGACAGGTGTAAACAAAGACAGATGTAAGTGGACAAACGAGGAGACAAGAGACTTTTTGAATTTAATTTATGAGCAAATATAACGGCTATCTTAGATAGCAAAAATCTAAGAAATGCCATAATTTATCAGGCTCACGCGAAGGAAATGGGCTACAAAGGTTACGACAAGCCGTGGGACGTCCTCAGGAGTAAATGGAAGGCGCTCAAACAGCGAGACATGTCTCAAAAGAGTTGTCCCGCAGCGGTGCCAGAGGGAACATGAAAGCCAAGTTGCATCTGCATCATCATAGTAATGTGTTGATAGTGTTGTTGTTTTCATATTATAGCTTGATATGTCGCTATCAGCTTCCACATAAGCACTATCAGACCTATCCATTTTGTCTAGCATACTTTGTTCGCAAATGTTTGCTTGAATGTTGCAGTGCGAAAATGAATTCAAAATCAATTCGATATACCAATTGGATCGCAAACCGCATGTGACGTCATTACGCACAGGTTTTTATTCGCTTTAAAGCCGTTGGATGGAAACACGCTTTCACCAGTTTTTTTTACCGAACTTCAGATAATTCGATTGATAAGTGGATGGAAACGTAGCTACATTCAGCCGGGCTCCAGGCTATGAGTACTTTAATACCACTAAAAAGTTTATCGCAGTCAAAGTTCATAAACCTACCCCACCTCTGCTGTACAGAGCGTGTCAACAGCAACGCAGCAGGCTGTAGAGGCTGTGTGCTGCATCAGCAGGCTTTTTTTTTTTTTTTCCTCAACCGTAATTGTTTGGGTGTTTAGTTTTATTCACAATATATAATATCCGATATCCAGGGCTGTCCAAATTGCTCAAATGCTCCAAAATCCAAACCCCAAGTTCATTGGGTACCCAGGAAACCAAGTGAATTGTAGATTGGATGAATGGTTCATGAGATATTTCAAAGACAGACCACACGTAAAGCCAAATACACATACAACACACAAACATATAGAGGCTTCCAGATTTATTAGATTCTACCTGGAAGTAAACTAATCTCTGATATTTTCTATTATTTTCTCTTCAACTAGTTCCTATAACCGTTAGCAGACATCCAGTTTTAAACTTATGTTTTTCTTTCATTACAGCAGGCTTCTCTTTTAGTCCTTTAAACAAAATATTTTAATGTCATAGGTATACCTGACAGCACCAAAAGAAAATCAATCTTTATGTCCAGTAGACAAAAAAATGCAGACCTTTTTACAGTGACATGAAGTTTTGGAAAGCACAATGGGGTAATCAGTGCTATTTCTGTCATCACCAGGTGTCGCCATTCTCCAAATTTAAAACTTAAGGTTCAAAGGAGACATTGTTGAATCTCTGATCTCAGATGAGGGTGGATAATCTTGGTTTTCAAATAGACAATTCCTTCTTTATAGTTTGCAATTTATATAATTATAACAATGCATCTCAAGCAAAAATAATGTGTGAAACTTGAAACCCTTAAAAACAAATATAAGGACATGCGCTTGATTATTGGAGGGGATTATAATGATGCACCAGATGACCTTGTAGATAGAATACCTGTAAGTTCAGTCTCAAATTCAAGATTCAAAAGTACTGCATTTATTTGTAAAAAAAACTGTCAATCATAGATGTTTGGCGATTTTTAAAGCCTGACATGAAGTAATTCTCTTGGAGCAATGCCAATAGATCCTTACAATCAAGAACTGATCTATGGTTTATATCGCTCTCTTGTCTAAAATTAGTTTCAGGACCCAACAACAAAATAGTAATATACATGGTTATTGGAAACTAAATAATAATTTATTAAAAGATGATGAATTTTGTGGTTTAGTATAAAAACAGCAAAAAGCATATTTGGTAATAACGAAATGAATCATACACAAAATTGGTAATAATTCAAGTTTAAAATAAAAAAATAGCAATTAAATTAAGTAAATGAATAACAAATATCAACCAAAGAACTTGGTATTATGGATGAATTATATGCTTTAATGATAAAATCTGTCAAAAGAAGAACAAACCAAAACAAAATAAAAAAAATAAAGGACGTAATAAGTCACATAAGCTTTAGTATCCAAATCCGACAAAAAGATTTCCTGTACTGAGTTCAGCTTGCCAGGGCTGTCCTATACCATTGTTCTTGTTCTTGCTGGTGGTTGACTTACTTTCATTTAGTGCTGTCAAACAATTAATATTGTATTAACAATTAATATTTAATCGTGATTAATCGCATTAATGTCATAGTTAACTTGCAATTAATCACACTTTTATCTATAATAAATGTCCCTTGATTTATTTTTGTCCCATTATTTAATTATTACTTTTTTGTAATTTTTATGCTCTTATCAACATATAAAAGGGTGAAAAAAATACTTTGACGAGGGGGCGGAGAATTCACATCAGCTGTGTGCTTGGCCATCAAGTGGTATTTCAGACTGGACAACGAGTAAACACACAGATCACTTTGGTCAACTTTTAAAAAGTAAACTTTCCATTCAGAATGTTATTGGCATCCATTTTGGCATCTCATGCTCACCTTCCACTCAAAAAGTGTGCTGTCTGTTGTTTTGTTTCCGGTCTAGCTAGATCTGGGGCCTGTTGCACGAAAACCAGGATAAGGGAAACCCAGCCAAGTAACCATCGAGATTTATTCTTTGCGGCTAGCCTGGTCCAGAGCAAGCTAACAGCCAGGCTAAGATTAATCCTGGAGATGTGAAATCAGCTGCCGCTCTGAACCGAAATAAACGTGTTTAACAGTTATTCTGTTATCTTCTGCATGTGTTCTGCTTTATTTTTATTAACATGCATTAGCCTATTTGTCAATATTGTTGTCATGAGTTTGATTTAAACCCTATTATAGCAGTTGTTTAGATGGTTAGAAATGGTTGCACTGGAACCCAGATGTGGAGTGGCAATCGGGAGAGTCAGGACTTTTCCCGACGGGACGGTAGTGTGTCGAGGCTGCCTGGCGTGCGGCCGCTGCTTAGTGGCCGCTGCCTGCCGGCAGACCTGTGCATCACATCAGTGTCCACTCTCTCTGCAAAAGTAGAGATTAGCAGCGCGGAGTCCGTGGTCTATGCAGCTTTGGGGCTATATTCCCAGATTTGATATTAATGGCAGACCGGTCAGAGACCAATACATTCATGATTTCATTTTCTTGTTGCATGTCCTTCTCTAATAAAGGACAGTTTGTGTTACTTCGTAATATGTAAGCTGATGTTTTTTTTATTATAACTTACTTTCAGTCAGTCTGCTATAGTCTGTTGGGCTTTTTCTCTCCCTTTGATAAGAGCCGTATTTCCCCTTCTGCATATTATATGCTTCACCTCCTCGTTACTTTTCCATTAGAAGCTGCTGCTCATCGGGTGAAACATACATTATTAGACTAATATCGTTGTAGCGTTGTAAACCTAATTGCAATATTAAATTTAATTAAAATATAAGCCTTTAATATCACCCAAAATATGATGATTATGACTTTGGAAATATTATGAAAGTATTGATAACAATAGTCAAGCTTGATCTGTGTATACAGTGAAATGACCTCTTAATTATTTTTTGTAGCTTTTGAGCAGCAGATAAGCCTGCCCCCACTAAAAATGATGATCCCGAAATTTGCAATGAGGAGGCCATGAGTACGGGGAAAGGTAGAGAGTAGGGATGAGCGAGTACAGCATTGTCTCTATTTGTATCTGTTTACCACATGAATTATCTGTATCTGTATCTGTACTCGGACTGGGCGGGGCCTAACCCCCAGTGGACAGAATTTAACCCGAAGTGGGTCGGGTTGTCTTGAAATGGGCGGGGCTTTAACCGGTAACAAACAAACTATATACAGAACAAAATTTGCAACAATGAATACAACACATGCGGTTGCAATTATGAAGTAAAATGTAATGAACATGAGTTTTCATACTCAATAATATAACTTTCTTTTTTTAACTTTTAATTTTTTTATGATCACTGTGATTTTGGTTTTTATTTTGGTTCTTTTTTATTTTTTTTATTTCCACACCAGGTGTGGGTGTGTGTGTGTGTGTGTGTGTGTGTGTGTGTGTGCGTGTGAGTAAGAGAGAGACACAGAGAGAGAGTGAGAAAGAAAGAAAGAAAGAAAGAGAAGGGGCGGGGGTGTTCTACGGATCAAATAGATTGAAGGCAGAGGTTTAAAAAAAAAAAATCTCCAACGGCAGAGACGTAACGCGATTCGCATTCTACCACGTACGTCTGAAACCCCACGTTACCAGTAATCTACTGGTTAAGTAAGTACTACAAATTGAAGTAAAAACAAACCTGAAGCTGAAGAAACCCTAAACGTTAACTGCAGCAGATTTGTCGCGTTTCTGCTCCGTATGTTTCTGCCGTAGTTTCGGTTTTCCACCTCCGATGTAGCGTATAGCCACTTCCCTAAACTTTGTCTCATTTGGAGACCATCGTCTCAAACGGGCTCTATGTTTGTCAGAAGGTCTGAGATCTATCAGCAGAGCAATCACATATTGCACAGCAGACTATGGTGGAGGTAAATTATTTTCTGAAATAAAGTGACTTTATTCTTGTAAAAGCCTATTATCACTTTATTTTTTACAAAATATCACGACTTCTCCAAACCTCAGAGAACACAGATGGAATGAGTTATATTTTAAATGTGCACAAAGTTTGGGAAATGAGCAGAAATCTTGAAATAATAGTCCAGGGGTTTATTAATAAATTAAAATGAATAATGTATCATTGAGGTAAATAATTGTCATGCACATTTAAGGTTACGTCCCCAACAAAAGATGCAAAAGAGGGAAGAATAAATTATGCCTGAGCTACATGTGATCACAAAATGATCTGACAAAAGATAAAGTAAAACACAGACACACTGGGTAATGAGGTAACGAGAGGCAGGTGACACAAAGGCTGGGAAACAGGTGACAAAACATCAGACAATCACAAGGGCGTGTAAAGAGGAAGTAAAGCAAGACACAACAAAACAGAAAACCCAGACTGTCAAAATTAAACAGGAAACAGGGCAAAATACAAAACGAGACAGAACAGACTATCACAATAAGACAAGATAATACCAGACCAAAAACAGAAGAAATTACAGGACAAAATACAGAACAAAATACCGAAACCATAACAGTTTCCCTTTACGTAAAGATATTTCAGGCATATTGAGTCACCAAAATGCAGGAAATAAAGTGTTTAATGCTAAAAGAATTCTGGGGGTGGACCCCCCACATTATAAATCATGGTGATATAGAAATTGTCCCTGATTCTCTTAAAGCAACATATTGTTCTTGTTTAAAAAGATGTTTACATATTTGCCAACCAATAGTTTTAAACATGTTCAATTTCATACATTTTCTGAGGGTAAAATCCGTTACCTGCCTGTTAATGTTAGCCTAAAGGTAAAAGATAATAATAAAGTATGTGAATTGTAAAGTATTTCTCTTTGTTTTAATAACTAATCAACCCTACACATTAATACTGGAAAAGAACCTCTTTGGTGTAAAAACACACCAGCCCACCAGCCCGCTCCTCCCCCCTCGCCCCACTCATCATTTCACCACCCCCCTCTCTCCCTCCCTGAATCTCTCACCTCCCGCCATCCCCATACCCCAGTCATCCTCCACCCCCTTCTCCATGTCAGATGATCAGGTGAGAAGTCAACTGAAGAAGATCAAGGCTAGGAAGGCCCCGGGACCGGACGGCATCAGCCCAAGTCTCCTCAGGGACTGTGCTGACCAGCTCTGTGGTGTGCTCAGGCACTTATTCAACCTGAGCCTGAGCCTGGAAAAGGTCCCAGCCCTGTGGAAGACCTCCTGTGTTGTCCCGGTACCGAAGTCGCCGCGCCCCAGAGAGCCAAACCACTTCAGGCCTGTTGTCCTGACTTCTCACCTGATGAAGACCATGGAGAGGATCATCCTGCGTCACCTTCGACCCCTGGTGGGCACACAGCTGGACCCCCTGCAGTTTGCTTACCAGCCTGGGATTGGGGTGGACGACGCAGTGATCTACCTGCTGCACAGATCGCTGCTCCACCTGGAGGACAGCGGGAGCACTGTGAGAGTCATGTTTTTCGACTTCTCCAGTGCTTTTAACACCATCCAGCCTTCGCTGCTCAAAGTGAAGATGGAGAGTGCCGGAGTGGACCAACACCTGGCTGCATGAACTACGGACTACCTCACCAACAGACCACAGTATGTGAGGCTCCATCACTGTGTGTCTGATGTGGTACACTGCAGCACAGGTGCCCCTCAGGGTACGGTGCTCTCCCCCTTCCTTTTCACCCTCTACACCTCTGACTTCACGCACAACACCACCCACTGCCACATCCAGAAGTTCTCCGATGACACAGCCGTTGTTGGTTGTGTTTCTGAGGAACGACCTGGAATACAGGTCGGTCATCAAGGACTTTGTCAGCTGGTGTGAGCTCAACCAGCTCCAGCTTAACACCAGCAAGACAAAGGAGATGATCGTTGACTTCAGGAGGAAAACATCCCCCTTCTCACCGGTGAGCATCCAGGGATTGGACATTGAGGTAGTGGAGAGCTATAGATTCCTGGGTGTTCACCTGAACAATAAACTGAACTGGACTGATAACACCCATGCTCTATACAAGAAGGGCCAGAGTCGCCTCCATCTGCTGAGGAGACTCAGGTCCTTTGGAGTGTGCAGGACTCTCCTCAGGACTTTTTATGACTCTGTGGTGGCCTCTGCCATCCTTTATGCCGTGGTCTGCTGGAGGGGGGGCAGCTCGGACAGGGACAGGAGCAGACTTAATAGACTGATCAAGAGAGCGAGCTCTGTCCTGGACTGTCCTCTGGACCCCATAGAGAAAGTAGGGGAGAGAAGGATGTTAGCCAAGCTGACATCCATCATGGACAACACCTCCCACCCCCTACATGACACTGTGGGGTCCCTGAGCAGCTCCTTCAGCAGCAGACTGATACACCCACGGTGTAAGAAGGAGAGGTACCGCAGGTCCTTCATCCCGGCCGCTGTCAGACTCTACAACACCTGCACTACCTGATAATGTTGTAGTTTCTGTTCCTTTTTATCTCCCATCTACACCACACACTTTCTGTTTATATTTATTATCGGTATTTATATTATTTTATTACAAGTACTTACTTTTCAATATTTATAGTCACAGGTTAATATAATTTATATTGTGCTACAGACTCTTGCTTTATTACTCCAATTACACATTCAATTTAATTTTAACGTCACTTACACTGCAATATTACACTGTTTTCTTGTATCATGGCCGCACTTTAAAATATACTTTAAAATATACTTAAAATGCCTTTATTTGACGCCATTCTGCTTACTTTCTGTCTACCTTATGTTTATTGTTTTTGCCTGTATTTCTTGTGTGTTTACTTGTTTGTGTGTTTTTTTTGCTGTATAGAAGATAATGCTGATGCTGTAATAAGGAAATTTCCCCGTTGTGGGATAAATAAAGTATAATCTAATCTAATCTAATCTAATCTAATCTAATTAAGTCTTAATTTTATGGCGTGATTTTGAATGATGATCATTCACTGTAAAAAAAGGCTGAGAACGATGACATTGAAGTAGTACGCTAGTTTGAGTTGTATTTCCGTATTGGCGGTGGAGAAAGATGGGAGCGAAGCCATTTGGTCCCTTGTGGCAACGCTGCTGAATATCCTGAAGTTAAAGCCCGAGCGAGAACAATCTTTGCTGAGTTGTGTTGGTGGCCATGATGTTGTGGCCCTCCCCCTCACAGGGTTCAAGAAAAGTTTGATTTTCCAGCTTGCTCCGTTAGTGGCGAAGGAGTCGGCTGGCTAACGCTACGCTGCTTTAGGCCTAGACTGCTGGGGGACTTTCTATGATGCACTGAGAACCTCTCTTTTCCTCCTTCTCTCCATCTGTATGCAACCTCAATCCCTTAATGCATGTTACTAACTCGGTTTCTTCCCTTTCCCAGAGTCTTGTGCTCCCTCGCCCCCGTAGTCTTGTGCTCTCTCGCCCCTCTTCTCTCTCCTCCTATTGCTTCCTGCAGGTGTTTCTGGCTCTGGATCTGTGGAGTCTGGATCTGTGGTTGGAGTCACCTGCAGCCTCCATGTTCCTGCTCCACACCCTCTGCTACAATTCTCCTGTCTCTGTCTGTCTGTCTTTCTCTCTCTCTCTCTCTCTCTCTCTCTCTCTCTCTCTCTCTCTTTGTCTTTATCTCACCCCCAACCGGTCGAGGCAGATGACAATTATGCAATTGATATGGGTTGATCAGAAATTGTTATATTTATTGCTGATTAGAAAACTATTTCCATGACAGATCAGTGGTGTTGTCATGGTAACAAACAAACTATATACAGAACAAGTTTTGCAACAATGAATACAACACATGCGATTGCAATTATGAAGTAAAATGTAATGAACTCAATAATATAACTTGCTTTTTTTAACTTTTAATTTTTTTATGATCACTGGGATTTTTTTTGTTTTTGTTTTTTTGTTTTTATTTCCACACCAGGTATGTATGTGTGTGTGTGTGTGTGTGTGTGTGTGTGAGTAAAAGATAGACACAGAGAGAGAGACAGAGAGAGAGAGAGAGAGAGAGAGAGAGAGAGAGAGAGAGAGAGAGAAAGTAAGAGAGAGAAGGAGAGAGGGGGGACTGTGTTCTACGGATCAAATAGATTGAATGAATTAGAGCCAGCAGAAAGTGTAAAAAAAAAAAGTCTGAAACCCCACGTTACCAGAAATCTACTGGTTAAGGAAGTACTACAAACCGAAGTAAAAAACAAACCTGTAGCTGAAGAAACCCTAAACGTTAACGGAAAAGACCCGCGGACCTGAGTGACTGAGGGAGAAGGAGAGGGAGAGAGAGAGAGAGCTGTTCACTTCTCAGTGTTCTGTTTGTGAGTGAGCAGAGTGTGTGTGTGTGTGTGTGTGTGTGTGTGTGTGTGTGTGTGTGTGTGTGTGCGCTGTGCCTATCACAGAAGGATAGGATTTTTTTCCAATTCGAGCACAGATATTGACTCGTATTACTTGTGTAATACTTGTAATTGGCAAAAGTGCTTTATCCGTACCAGATACTCGTACTCATACTCGTATCCGGCTGATCTCTAGTCTAGACCTGCTCTTTTATGAAAAGCGCAATGAGATAGTGCTATATAAATAAAATTTAATTGAATTGAATAGCAATGCTAATGCTAAATATAAGCCTTGCCAGTCTCCCCTCTTGTTGCACATGCGCATGACCAAAACTTAGTGATTGGTTAAGGTAGATCCAATAGTTTTAAACTTCAACAGAGTACCTGTCTTCAAGAAAGTTAACACTTGTCAATGAAGAGAGGCCAGACCCTTTGTACAAATAAAATGTACAAGAGTATGGTATGACCAAGCTAACCCTAACGTGCAGTGAAGGAGATACCACACATCCTTCATGCTGCTGACAGACTTTATAATCAACACTGCTCCAAGTAGACCACATGCACCATATGTGACAATTTACTTATGTGCAACATCAATGTTCACCTTATTATGCAATATCAATAACTCCTTTGTGCAATATTGTGAATACCGTGTTATTGAACATTCTGTCTCTATACTTAATTTTAACAGCTTTATTCTTGCATTTTTACTGATGCTTTTCTCCTTTGGTACAGTATCACTGAAATTGTCCCCACTGTGGGACTAATTAAGGATCTTATCTTATTTAAATTGTATATGTTTGTATTTTTCAGATCTCTCAATTGCCATGATGACCAAGATATTAAACAGGGAAATGCGGAAAGCTGTCTGTTATGACGGGAACAGAAAGACTCAAACACAACAGTTCACCAAAAATAAAAGGATTTATTTTAAAGAGGGAGAAGGGAAGTCGGGAGGTAGACGCCAGGGACCGGGTTCAGAAAACGGGAAGCTAGGGGAGTGAGGACACTCGGTGAAGCGTGGGAGAGCCAGGAGCGTGGAGCGGAGGAGGAGACACGGGAGAGAAGCGTGGGAGAGCTGGGAGCGAGGAGCTGAGGCAAAGACACAGGAGCTGAGAGCAGTGACGGAGACAGGTGGAAGCAGGGTGCTGTGGGAGGAGGACCGAGAGGACAGGCCAGCTGACCGGAGACAGAAACGGGACCGGAGGAGATAGCTGCGGGGAGAAAACAAAAAGAAGTGAGTAACATGCATCACAGAGGTACGAAATGCTCTAGGAATATTTGGCTTTTAGCGAGTTTCACCAACGTGACTGAAGCAACGATCAAGCGAAGATGGTTTGAAGAGCCGAGGTTGAAATATCGTTGATGATTGGAGATGGAAGGCAAGTGTGAGTGGCGAGAGCAGGTGATTGTGGATGAGACTCAGATGTGTGTGGTCAGCTGGCTTCAGCAGAAGGGAGAGTGAGGGGAAAAATAAAACAGCAGTGACAAACAGAAAACTCAGATAGAAAATAGAAATTAGTAAATAAAACAAAAAAAGTCAAGGCCAGCCCCCATCCATAACACATTCAGTACTTTGCCAAATCATCTGTGGTCATTTTACAAAAATTTTAATTGAAAATGGGAGTAGGAAGAGAGGCCAACATAAAATGGCACCTTTGGTATCAAAAGTAAATACTTTTTAAATAATTGTGATTACCATGAAACGTTGATGTTAGCCCTTTTAGAGTGAAAGTTAGGGCATATTTTATGGGACGATGTATAACATGCTATTTAAAGCTTTCATTTAAAAAGTGATCTAAATACATATTGTCGGAACGGAGCTTTAACAGTGGTTGAGGCTAGATGGGATACAGCTACGGTGGTGACAGTTATAATTTAGGCACCAAAACCACTAGTTAAGTTTAGGAAACAGATTGTGGTTAGAATTAAAACTTGGAGGAACAAAAAACCTGTTTTCCTGGGTGAAAGTACAACAAATACTGTATATTATTATATTTCAGACATGTTTGCAGATATGCAAAAATGTTTATAGTACATAAAATCTACAAATTAGACTACACTAATAGTTTGTATATAGGGATAGAGAACCATCATAACCCCCCAATGGACTATCTAGACACCGGTTGTGGTGTTGAAGGAGCCCAAAGACCAGACCAAAGGAGGCTCCGGAACAGTCAGCTGGAGTAGACGACAACTGGAAGTGGAGGGTTGCACGCTTAGCTGAAACGACAGCTGATAGCAAAGGGAGAAACAGATTTAAAGCAGGGTTATGACTCTGTGATTGGCCCTTGAAATTTTTGTACAACTCTAATTGGTTAAGAAGGAAGGTGAACGCCTCCAACAGCTGATTCGATTTAGGAAGAGAGCATTGATTAAGAGTTAGGTCTTCCTGAAATAATTTACGCTGAGTTACATTAGTCTAGAGTTTTGCGTAACTTTTGGCCGTATCTGTATCCCTTCTACCGTAAACAGCCCACCTGTTGTAGATCTTGAACTTCATCTGTAATGAAACGACACAGACTGCACCTCTCCCTACTGACTAAATGGCTTTATTGTTCAATTATATTGAAAGGCTGTTGGAGCTTATGAGGAAAATTTGCCACAAACTTGTAGCAGAGATAGCCTTTTTTTGTTACTGAAATAATTATGATAGACAGTGGGCAATATGATGAGCAGTACTTATATTTGTTTAGTATTTCAATCAGGAGAGACTTTGTTGCAGATATGCAAAGATGTATTGTACATATGCATAATGTGAAATGTACAGTCTCTTGAGATTAGACTCATTTATGAAATGATATTTTTTAAAAGCCAAAAGATAATTCCCAAATGGAGTCTAGACACTGATGGTGTAAGGAGCCCGAAGACCAAACCGAGGTGCCGACTGCAGTGCCCTGCCGGAGGAGGACCCAGGAGCCGTGCATGATGAAGATCGGAGGACCAAGGGGAGGAGGGTTGTGCTCTCTGCCAGGCCGCTCCTGTCAGGGCTGCCTTGGTCAATGCTAGGTCGCTAGCAAATAAGACCTTCATTCTGAATGACTTCTTTACCTCTCATGATTTGGATTTCCTATTCGTGACTGAAACCTGGATGAATGTTGGTGAGTCGAGCGCTTTTTCTGAACTTTTACCGGCTGATTGCTCTTATTTTAACTCTCCGAGGACTACTGGTTGAGGAGGTGGACTTGCCACTATCTTCAAGGAAAAGTACAACTGCAGGCTGCTGTCACTGGTCTCCTTCTCAAGTTTTAAACTAACCATGTTTGAATTGGGTCAATCTCAGCTGGTACTATGTGCAGTCATATATCGGCCTCCTAAATATAATAAGGATTTTATCAGTGACTTCTCTGATTTCCTGTCTGAAATCATGCCGAAATATGACCGGATTTTAATTGCAGGGGATATGAATATTCATGTATGTTGTCCTACAAATCCGCTGCCAAAAGACTTTTTAAATCTTATTGATGCTTTTAACCTTACACAGGTTGTTTCTGGTCTGACACAGATCCATGGTCACACATTGGACCTTGTTCTGTCACACGTTGTACCTATTTGTAATGTAGACGTACACGACGCATACCTATGCAGGCAACCGGGAAGCATGGTTGAGGTTCCTTGCAAGTTTGGGGCTGCGTTTCTGCGAAGACTTTCAAATTTTTTTTTTGAACCTCTGCCTTCAATCTATTTGATCCGTAGAACACAGTCCCCCCCCCCCTCTTTCAATCTTTCTTTCTTTCTTTCTTTCTTTCTTTCTTTCTTTCTTTCTCTCTTTCTTTCTTTCTCTCTCTCTCTCTCTCTCTCTCACACACACACACACACACACACACACTCACACTCTCACACATACTGTGGAAAAAAAATCACACTGATCATAAAAAAATTAAAAGTAAAAAAAAGAAAGTTATATTATTGAGTTTGAAAACTCAACTTCATAATTGCAACCACATGTGTTGTAGGCCTATACATTGTTGCAAAACTTGTTCTGTTTATAGTTTGTTTGTTACCATAACAACACCACTGATCTCAAGCTCAATGCTGATGCTGTCATGGAAATAGTTTTCTAATCAGCATTAAATATAACAATTTCTGATCAACCCATATCAATTGCACGCTTAAAATAACATACCAGTTAAAGCCCCGCCCATTTCAAGATTTTTTTTTAATCCACTTCCGGGTTAAATTCGGTCCACTTGCGGGTTGGGCCCCGCCCAGTCTGAGTACAGATACAGATAATTCATGTGGTAAACAGATACATATAATGCTGTACTCGCTCATCCCTAGTATACATTATCTGGAAGGCTATTGTAAAGTGTGACTGATGTTTTTCATAGTTAGTTATAGGTTAGTAAGTGCTTGGTAAAGCAATGCAGCAAATGAAAAACACATTATTAGCTTATTTCCCTTCAAAATCGAAAGATGTCAAGCAGTGATATCAGCTCAGAACTGGCAAGAACCAGTGGGACCCAGGTACACCCATCTACTGTCCGGAGAAGTCTGGCCAGAAGTGGTCTTCATGGAAGAGTTTCAGCCAAATTGCATTACCTCAGACATGGAAACAAGGCCAAGTGACTCAACTATGCACAAAAACCTAGGAACAGAGGTGCAGAAAAATGGCAGCGGGTGCTCTGGACTCATGAGTCAACATTTTAAATATTTGGCTGTAGCAAAAGGTAGTTTGTTCACTGAAGGGCTGGAGAGTGCTACAATAATGAGTGTATACAGGCAACAGGGAAGCATGGTGGAGGTTCCTTGCAAGTTTGGGGCTGCATTTGTGCAAATGGAGTTGGAGATTTGGTCATACTTATCCATCATTCAATACCGGGAGGTGTATGATTGGATCCAAATTTATTCTGCAGCAGGACAAGGTAATTATCAACCATCTTCAGTGTAAAGAAGAACAAGACGTACTGGAAGTGATGGCATGGCCACTACAGAGCCCTGATTTCAACATCATGGAGTGTGTCTGGGATTACACGAAGAGACAGAAGGATTTGAGTAAGCATACATCGTGGTTAGTGCTCCAAGATGTTTGGAACAACCTACCAGCCAAACATTCTTAGTTTACAGCATTTTTTCATACCTGCCTAATATTGCATTGTATACACATATATATATATATATATACACATACAGTGAGGAAAATAAGTATTTGAACACTCTGCTATTATGCAAGTTCTCCCACTTAGAAATCATGTAGGGGTCTGAAATTGTCATCGTAGTTGCATGTCCACTGTGAAAGACATAATCTAAAAAATAAAAAATCGAGAAATCACAACGTATGATTTTTTTAACTATTTATTTGTATGAATCTAGAATTTTATTTGTATCTAGAATTCTGACCCTCAAAGACCTGTTAGTCTGCCTTCAAAATGTCCACCTCCACTCCATTTATTTTCCTAAATTAGATGCCCCTGTTTGGGGTCGTTAGCTGCATAAAGACACCTGTCCACCCTATACAATCACTAAGAATCCAACTACTAACATGGCCAAGACCAAAGAGCTGTTTAAAGACACTAGAGACAAAATTATACACCTCCACAAGGCTGGAAAGGGCTACGGGGAAATTGCCAAGCAGCTTGGTGAAAAAAGGTCCACTGTTGGAGCAATCATTTGAAAATGGAAGAAGCTAAACATGACTGTCAATCTCCCACGGACTGGGGCTCCATACAAGATCTCACCTCGTGGGGTCTCAGTGATTCTAAGAAAGGTGAGAAATCTGCCCAGAACTACATGGGAGGAGCTGGTCAATGACCTGAAAAGAGCTGGGACCACCGTTTCCAAGGTTACTGTTGGTAATACACAAAGACATCATGGTTTGAAATCATGCATGGCACGGAAGGTTCCCCAGTTTAAACAAGCACATGTCAAGGCCCGTCTTAAGTTTGCCAATGACCATTTGGATGATCCAGAGGAGTCATGGGAGAAAGTCATGTAGTCAGATGAGACCAAAATAGAACTTTTTGGTCATAATTCCGCTAACCGTGTTTGGAGGAAGAAGAATGATGAGTACCATCCCAAGAACACCGTCCCTACTGTGAAGCATGGGGGTGTTTTTCTGCACATGGGACAGGGCGACTGCACTGTATTAAGGAGAGGATGACCAGGGCCATGTATTGCGAAATTTTGGGGAACAACCTCCTTCCCTCAGTTAGAGCATTGAAAATGGGTCGAGGCTGGGTCTTCCAACATGACAATGACCCAAAGCACACAGCCAGGAGTGGCTCTGTAAGAAGCATATCAAGTTTCTGGCTGTTGTGTGTGGTGGGACCCAAAACACAGAGATACAAAACGGCTGATCAAGACAAGTGGTTTTAATGATATAATGGCAAAGTCCAAAAGAGCGGAGACAGGTCGGAGGGATGGTGGAAGGCAGCTCGGGGGTATCTGTGCGGAGAGGCAGAGAAAACATGGTGAGTACGAGGAAACACGAAACAAGCTAGAGAGCAAACACAGAGTAAAGATATACGTTAACTGAGAGCCAAGTAACCACGGATGAGTAGGTAACAATCTGGCGCCGACGAGGTGGTAAGCCCGGGCTTAAGACTGGCAGGAGTTGATGTGATGATGGGAAACAGCTGAGCGGATAGTGGAACAGGTGACGGTAGCCACGCCCCCCTAGGCGGGCATGCCCCCACAGCCAGCCAGGGAGACACAGCCAACAGAGGAGGAGTAGGCCAACGGATGGGGGGAGGAAAGCGGACCACAACACTGGCGTGGCTTAGCCGGTCTCCAGACCTAAACCCAATAGAGAATCTTTGGAGGGAGCTCAAACTCCGTGTTTCTCAGCGACAGCCCAGAAACCTGACTGATCTAAAGAAGATCTGTGTGGAGGAGTGGGCCAAAATCCCTTCTGCAGTGTGTGCAAACCTGGTGAAAAACTACAGGAAACGTTTGACCTCTGTAATTGCAAACAAAGGCTACTGTACCAAATATTAACACTGATTTTCTCAGGTGTTCAAATACTTATTTGCAGCTGTATCATACAAATAAATCATTAAAAAATCATACATTGTGATTTCTGGATGTTTTTTTTTAGATTATGTCTCTCACAGTGGATATGCACCTACGATGACAATTTCAGACCCCTCCATGATTTCTAAGTGGGAGAACTTGCAAAATAGCAGGGTGGTCAAATACTTATTTTCCTTATATATATATATATATATATATATATATATATATATATATATACACTGTTCACTACGGCAGGTTTTTCCCAGTGTATGAGGTTAGCGCATGCGTGGGGGATGTACTGAATGTTGGTTGTGTGGCGGATGGCGGACATGTGAGTCTTAAGCTGTATAATGTATGCTAGCTGTATACTCAATAAAAGTTTGAACTGAGTAAACGTCGTGTTTATTAGAAGTAACATTGGTAGCAGAGGATGGTTGTAAGATGGCAGCTAGTTATAAAGTTCCGCTAAAGTTTGATGAAGCCAGGCCATACGAGTGTTGGAAAAATGAAGTCAATATCTGGACGAGGGTTACCGACCTCGACGAAAAGAAACAAGCCCTTGCTGTTGCCTTGGCGCTTGAGGGAAGAGCTTGTGAAACAGCAATGGAAATAGCCGCTGAAGATTTGGACAGTGAAGACGGTATGGAAACATTTGCTAAACTGGACGACGTGTTCTTAAAAGAGGGAAAGGACCGTGCACATGAAGCCTATTCTTATTTTGATGGCATAACGAAAGATGACATTTCTATGACGATAATTCGAACAGCGATACAACCGGATGAAAAAGTATAATATGACGGTTCCTATAGTTGAGGTTCTCCATAAATGAACCAGGACGTGGCGTTTTTCACAGAACATAGACCACAAGGAAGACGAAAAACGGAACGGAACATGGCAAAGTGGACAACTAAGGCAGCCATTACCAGGGACTAATCCACTGGGTAAGTTTGGTAAGAGATCCAGATGTGCTATTTGCCAATGCACATTTCATTGGTCTAAAGACTGTCCTCACAAGAAAACTGAACAAGTAAGAATAACTGAAGATAAGAATGTAAAGGAATGTAACATTACATTGTTTACAAAGACCTCCATGTCAGATGCTGAAATATTTATGACTGAATCATTGGGATCTTTGATTATGGACACTGCCTGTACCCATACTGAAGGTGGGGAGAAATGGCTGGAAAGCTATCTTGATGACCTCAGCCAAGATCAAGTGAACAGATTGATGCAAACAGAAACTCCCAGTTGCAGACCATTTTGGTTCGGAGATGGCAATCTGGTGTATTCCACAAGAAATGTTAAACTACCAGCTACAATAGGACTAACAAAATGCCACATTGAAAGTTGTCAAGGTTGACATTCCACTTTTGCCGAGTAAAACGTCCCTTAAAAAGACAGGGACCATTTTGGACATGTAAAAGGACGGTGCAGTGATGTTCAAGGAATCCATACTTGTTGAATTCACTAGCTCTGGACATTACTGTGTTGACATCAGAGACAGAGAAACTGGAAAAGGTTCAACTAAAGAAAAAGTCCTAATAGTAACAGAAAATATGTCCCCAGATGAGAAACACAAAGTCCTTCTGAAGCTCCATAAACAGATTGGTCACGCCTCTGCAGACAAACTACAGAGGCTCATTCGCAGTTCAGGAAACAAGGACAAAGAATGCTTGACTGTCTTGCAACAAATAGTATGACTGTGATGTATGCCAGAAGTACAAAAAGCCAAAGCCTGCTGTGGGCTTGCCCTTAGCTTCGGAATATAACGAGACAGTGGCAATGGACCTGCATGAGTTAGAACCAGGTTTATGGGATCTTCACATCATCGACCACTTCACACGTTTCAGCGCAGGAAACATTGTGAAAACAAAGAAGTCATCTGAAATTGTCAAATCCTTCATTCAGACTTGGATTAGTGTGTCCAGAGACTGTACAGTGACAATGGTGGAAAATTCAACAACAAAGAGATCAGAGACATGGCTGAAAACTTTGACGTTGAGACAAAAACAACAGCAGGATACAATCCCTGGAGCAACGGACTGCTCGAGGGACATAATCAAACACTGACTGAGATCCAGAAGGTCAAACGAGAGAATGGATGTGACTGGCACTCTGCCCTTGACTGGGCCCTCATGGCTAAGAGCAGTATGCTGAATGTTCAGGGCTACAGTCCATATCAATTAGTGTTTGGACAGAATCCTAACCTTTCATCTGTATTAGTTGATAAACAACCAACTCTAGAGGGTACCACCATGAGTGCTAGAGTAGGAGAACTCATTTCAGCTTTACATGCTTCTAGGAAAGCATGATAAGTGAGCGGATAAGAAGGGCAATAAATAAGCAGCTCAGGCCCACAGATGACATGTATGTGACTGGAAACAAGGTATATTACAAAAGAGAAAACTGTCTTGAGTGGAAGGGACCAGGGATAGTTATTGGTCAGGATGGAGCTGTTGTATTTGTAAGACATGGGGGGATTCTAGTTAGAGTGCACCAATCCAGGCTCTGTAAGGTGTTTAATCTCCCTGATGGGGGTACATTGATTGGACTAATGGGAGAAGGAGGGAAATTTTCTCCTCTCTGTTGGCAATCTAAGAGAATTAGACATGTTGTGAGGAGTACTCTGGCAGGGGAAACTCTGGCCATGTCAGATGGAATAGACAATGCTATTTTTCTGGCTACCCCCTTTCCTAGGTCACAAGTTAAAATGCAGAACAAAATGCTCCTCCGTTGATCTGTGTGACAGACAATCACTCTGTGTTTGATGCTCTCAAGTCAACAAAAAGGTCACTGAAAAATAACTAAGGCTGGAAATAAGCAGCATAAAGGAGCTTATTCAGACTAAGAAGATAAGGAAAGTGCTCTGGCCAGACACAAAAACCCAACTCGCTGGTCTGTCTTACCAAAAAGGGAGCATCAGCTCTGGTGTTCTTAAAAGCACTCAGTGAGGGTCTGTGGTGCTGTTGAAAGCACTCATTTAAGCACTGGACACAAAGCTAAGAACAAAAGGACATTTAAAAGCACTGCACATTTAACAACAGTTTTATTTTAAGTTGTTATAACGGTGGCCATTGTGTGCATATATTTATATATATATATATATATATATATATATATATATATATATATATATATATATATATATATATATACACTCACCTAAAGGATTATTAGGAACACCTGTTCAATTTCTCATTAATGCAATTATCTAATCAACCAATCATATGGCAGTTGCTTCAATGCATTTAGGGGTGTGGTCCTGGTCAAGACAATCTCCTGAACTCCAAACTGAATGTCAGAATGGGAAAGAAAGGTGATTTAAGCAATTTTGAGCGTGGCATGGTTGTTGGTGCCAGACGGGCCGGTCTGAGTATTTCACAATCTGCTCAGTTACTGGGATTTTCACGCACAACCATTTCTAGGGTTTACAAAGAATGGAGTGAAAAGGGAAAAACATCCAGTATGCTGCAGTCCTGTGGGCGAAAATGCCTTGTTGATGCTAGATGTCAGAGGAGAATGGGCCGACTGATTCAAGCTGAGAGCAACTTTGACTGAAATAACCACTCGTTACAACCAAGGTATGCAGCAAAGCATTTGTGAAGCCACAACACGCACAACCTTGAGGCGGATGGGTTACAACAGCAGAAGACCCCACCGGGTTCCACTCATCTCCACTACAAATAGGAAAAAGAGGCTACAATTTAAAGAGCTCACCAAAATTGGACAGTTGAAGACTGGAAAAATGTTGCCTGGTCTGATAAGTCTTGATTTCTGTTTTTCTGAATTTGGCATAAACAGAATGAGAACATGGATCCATCATGCCTTGTTACCACTGTGCAGGCTGGTGGTGGTGGTGTAATGGTGTGTGGGATGTTTTCTTGGCACACTTTAGGCCCCTTAGTGCCAATTGGGCATTGTTTAAATGCCACAGCCTACCTGAGCATTGTTTCTGACCATGTCCATCCCTTTATGGCCACCATGTACCCATCCTCTGATGGCTACTTCCAGCAGGATAAGGCACCAGTCCCAAAGCTCGAATCATTTCAAATTGGTTTCTTGAACATGACAATGAGTTCACTGTACTAAGATGGCCCCCACAGTCACCAGATCTCAACCCAATAGAGCATCTTTGGGATGTGGTGGAACGGGAGCTTCGTGCCCTGGATGTGCATCCCACAAATCTCCATCAACTGCAAGATGTTATCCTATCAATATGGGCCAACATTTCTAAAGAATGCTTTCAGCACCTGGTTGAATCAATGCCACGTATAATTAAGGCAGTTCTGAAGGCGAAAGGGGGTCAAACACAGTATTAGTATGGTGTTCCTAATAATCCTATAGGAGAGTGTGTGTATATATACATGTTATTTCCCCTCTACACTGTTTACTACGGCAGAAGGGTTTTCCCGGTGTTTGCAGGTTAGCGCATGCATGGGGATGTATGTTGGTTGTGTGGCGGATGGCGGACATGTGTGTCTTAGCTAGCTGTGTACTCAATAAAAGTACATCCCCCTCCATCCCCACCCCCTCCCTTCCCCAACACCCAAATGTTTTTCTCCTTGTGTCAGCGACTTTTCTGTAGCCATAGCAGCTCCGGTCACTCGGCCAGCTTCGTCTGTGCGTTGGCCTTCGCTGGTCTCCCCTGCTCTACACCAGCTTATTCTCTCTGGAAATTAGGAAATCTAGTCGACCCTATGTCCGAAGCCCTGCGCTGGATCTTAATAATCACGGACTTCCTTGCATACTTCTCCTTCTCGACAATTTTCTTGTCGCTCCACCATCCTCACCTCCTCACTTAGGGCCACATACTCTTATTAATGCTTTCTCACCATCCTTCTCTCCAATGAGATAACCTCTGGGCCTAGCACCTCCATCGAGTTATTAGGCATTAACCTGATTCGTTGTCATTCCAGGCGTCGCTGCCCTTGGAGAAAGTGTAGCGCATCATTCTGCTCCTGTCAAACTTTTTTCTTGCAGTCAAATGCACCAAGTGCCTGTTATTCACGCTCCTTGGTCATCTCAAGTCTGCCTTTCACATAATTCTGTAAGCAAATTCCTTCTTGTCTAACCTTTTGTCTAAAGCCACTGCCATCCCCTCTTTCCATGTTAGAGTTGTCTTGGACGGGGCATGCAAATGCGCTTGTGGTAGCATTTTTTCTTTGAGGACTTTGACGTTCATCTATACACCGATGCAGCTCCCTCTGTGGGTTTTGGTGCATACAATGGGGGGAGATGGTTCACTTCCGCTCGGCCCTCGGAATTCTGTGATTGGGCACGGAGTCCGGGTCTTCCTCGGCGCTCCATGAACTATACCCCATTGTTTGCTGCCATTCTTTGGGGGCATGCATGCGCTAAAAGTCCATACTCATTCACTCCCAAAACACAGCAGTAGTAGACATCTTAAATAAAGAAATTCAGACACTCGGCTTTAGAATCGGAAGTGCCACCGTTTTCAGCCACAACGTTCAACTAACACACCAGCTAAGAAACCTCTTACGCCTCACAAGACGCCATCACCAACAGTCTTGCCCCAGCACTCTCTCAGCCTACTTAACTGGCTGGAATTGCTTTAAGGCACATCAAGCCACATATTGGCTGCCATTTCTCTCTCTGGATGTCACGTACATTTGCAATTTCATCACCCATGCGCATTCCATTCAAAGCTTTTTTTGCACCGACTTCATTTGTCCATAATCCTTCTTGTCACCCCAGTTTATCAGACATCACCATCCACACCTCAAACTCTCTCATATTCACACTTAACAGAAGTCAAACAGATCAGTTGGAGTTTCCCTCCCCATTTACATCTTCCACCTCAGCTCCTACTTCAGCCCCTACGAGCCACTAATCAAAAACATTGGCTCCAGGAATTGTTGGAGCTAAATCCTGCTACGGTCTCAGGGGTCAGTCAATTAATAATCAGAATCTCAGATGTTGATGTGTGAATCCTTTTTATTACGCAGAATATATTCTAGAGACAAAGTTACATAGATAAAGCTATTGCAGCTCTCCCCTTCCTTTGTCTGGCTCTTTGGCTCTTGGACCCCTGGTCTTATTCACTAAGGGTGGGGTCTTTAGGCCACAGTGATGTGATACGTTTGTGTGCTTATTCGTTATCTTTCAGTTGTTCATGTGTGAGCAAAGATAACATGACCTGCTGCACTCTTAGTTGAGCAGTAAAGAGGATCTGCAACCAGACACAGGATGTGCCCCTAACCATCTATCCTGCTTCTGACACATTTAGTAGATCTGGGTTATAACACAATGTACCAGAACACCTTATATTATGGAACAGAAGTGTTGCAAAACAACTTAATGCATGAATAACAAACTTAATGCATGACCAACATGTCTTCAATTATGTTATGAATAATGCTTTTGCCTTTTGGCTTAAATGTAAAATGTATAATGCAAATCACACAGAATGTTTAAACACATATAACATTTTAAATTCCAACAGTATGCCACCAAGGCATCTCCACAACACCAACTTTTCACTATTCCAAAATGGTCACTCGATTAAAAATTCTCTACATTTTAGCCATATCACCCAAACATTATTCCAGCCACTCTTTCCGCATCAGCGCAGCATCCACAGCTGCCAGATAGATAGATAGATAGATAGATAGATAGATAGATAGATAGATAGATAGATAGATAGATAGATAGATAGATAGATAGATAGATATTGATCCCAAAAAAATGGGAAATTATGTTGTTACATCAGCAAACATACATCAATCACACTGCACAGAACATAAATATAAATGAAATACTAGGATACATTATACATACATACAATATACATAAAATAATACCAATAATAATAATAATAATAATAATAGGAATAAAAATATAAGAACAAATATTTTAATATATACAGGATGGGAAAATATTTTATAAAATAAAATGCTAAAATGTAAATAAACCAATTGTACAGGTTGCATTTAGTGCAGTATTGTGGAGTCTCAGAGTCTTATCTAGTACCCAGTGATAACGTGTTAAAGAGTTTTATTGCCTGTGGTAGAATGATTTCCTGTAGCTGTCCGTGCGTCATCAAAGCTGTTGGAGCCTCTTAGAGAAGCTGCTCCACTGTTGGACCAGTGGAGGGTGGAGAGCGTGGTCAGGGTTATCCATGATAGATAACAGTTTGTTCAGTGACCTCCTCTCCACCACAGCTTCAAACGTCTCCTGTTTGCAGCCGATAACGGAGCCAGCCTTCTTGATCAGTTTGTTTAGTCTGTTTGTGTCGCTGGCTCCGATGCTGCTGCCCCAGCAGACGGCGGAGGAGCGCTGGCCACAACAGACTAGTAGAACATCTCCAACATTCTTCTGCACACGTTGAAGGATTTCAGCTTCCTCAATAAATAGATTCTGCTCATCCCCTTCTTGTAAACAGCAGTGTTGATCTTCCAGTTCAGCCTGCTGTCGATGTTGACACCCACGTATCTATTCCTCCACCATGTCCACGTCTCTTCCCAGGATGCAGAGGGGCTGTTCCCTTCCTCCTGGAGTCAATTACCTGCTCTCTGGTCTTGTCCACATTCAGCAGCAGGTGATTCTTACCGGACCACTCCTCAAAGTAATCCACCAGCACTCCGTGCTGTCCCTCCTGTCCATCCCTTATACACCCAACAACTGCTGAGTCATCCGAAAACTTCTGTAGGTGACATTTGTACTGGAAGTCTGTGGTGTATAAGGTGAACAGAAAAGGAGACAGCACAGTCCCCTGTGGGGCCCCCGTACCACTAACCACCACATCAGACAGAACACAGTCCAGGCGGGCAAACTGTGGTCAGTCTGCCATGTAGTCAGTGATCTAGGAGACTGTGGACGCACCGACACCCATCACCCGCAGCTTCTCACCAAGTAGCAGAGGCTGGATGGCTTGAATGCACTGGAGAAATCAAAAAATGTTATTCTCACAGTGCCACCACCGCCATCCATGTGCAAATGAGCTCGCTGCAGAAGATAGATGACAGCGTTGTCCACTCCCAGATAAGGCTGGTAGGCAAACTGTAGAGGGTCTAGAGAAGAACTCACCTGCGGCCTCAGGTATGCCAAGACCAGCTTCTCCAGCATCTTCATCACATGGGATGTGAGAGCCACTGGGCGGTAGTCCTTAAGGCCAGATGGAGTCGACTTCTTGGGGACCCGGGACAAGGCAGGACGTCTTCCTCAGCAGCGGCACCCTCTGCAGGCTCAGGCTCAGGTTGAAGAGTTACTGCAGAACCCCAGACTGCTGACTGGCGCAGGTCTTCAGGACCCTGGGGCTGATGCCGGCCAAGCCAGCAGCCTTGCACTGGTGAAGCCTCTTTAGCTGTCTCTTCATCTGGCCACCTGTGAATGTAAAGCGGGGGTGCTTGAAGTGTCAGTGGGGGGAGAGGAAATGTGCTGTAGTTGGTGGGGGTCGGGGGCTGCCTGCAGAAGGGCTGACTACAGGGGAGTGAGGAGGGAGGTGTGGGAACAAAAGGAGGGGAGGCAATGAGGGGGTGTAGGGGGTTAGTGGAGTGGTAGAGGATGCAGGGGATGGCTGTAAGCCAAACCAATTGAAATAACGATTTAGCTCGTTTGCTCTCTCCCAGCTGCCTGTTGTTTTTCATCTTCTCCCCCCACACCCGGTGATCTCTTTCATCCCTGTCCACACCTCCCTCATGTTGTTCTGCTGGAGACTGAACAGCGTAAAGTCCGGTAGGGCATGGTAGTGTTTTCACAGAACTTGACTCTTATACAGTCAACCATGTAATTGATGTCCTCCCCATGTGGCTCACAGAGCACGCCCCAGTCTGTAGACTCCAAGCAGTCCTGCAGTGCCTCCTCAGCCTCCTGAGTCCACCTCCTCACAGTCCTTTTGTGGACAGGCTGCCGCAGGATAAGAGGAACATACATAGCAGACAGCAAGACAAGGTTGTGATCTGATTTGCCAAGGGGGGGAGGGCAGTGGCACTGTATGTATCCTTAACATTTGCATAAAGGAGGTCCAAAGTTTTATTGTCTCTTGTGGGGCAGTTAATAGTTCAAAGTCTGGGAGGGATTTATCCAAAGAAACATGATTAAAATCCCCAGTGATAACCATCAAGGCGTTGGGCTGCTGCGTTGGGAGTTGTAAGACAGTGGTGTGAATGACGTCAGCAGCTGCCTCCGCATCAGCAGATGGTGGAATGTAGACAGCGATCATTATGGTGGACGTAAACTCCCTCGGTAGATAGTACGGACGAAACCCAACAGCCAGCAGTTTCACATTCACATGGCCAGGGTTGCACCACTTTTCACTCACATACAGTGCAACCTGCCCTCCATTCTTTTTACCGCTTTCTATAACGTTCCTATCCGCCCGAACGGTCCAAAAGCCAGGTACCGCCACACCATGGTCCGGGATGTGCAAGTGCAGCCATGTCTTGGTAAAACACAGTAAGCTGCACTCGCGGAACTCCCTCTGGGTTTTGATTAGCGCTGCAAGTTCGTCCATCTTATTCCCCAGAGACCGTACATTATCCATAATGATCGCTGGGATGGCAGGCTTATGTTTTCATCTTTTTTCCTTATGTTTTATTCCTCCTCTGCAACCCCAGCGTCTCCTTCGTAGTTCCTTTGGGATTTCAGGTTTGGCCACCGGCAGCAGCACAGGTCCACACAGCACTATCAGCTGATTGTGTGCGT
The DNA here is from genome assembly GCA_013375575.1 of Percina caprodes. NCBI lineage: Eukaryota > Metazoa > Chordata > Actinopteri > Perciformes > Percidae > Percina > Percina caprodes. Next base: position 2,419,571 of record JABXJD010000076.1, read on the forward strand.
AAACAATAGTCCTGCTGCCAAAGTAAAAATAAAACTAAAAGAAAAGTTTCAAAGTTTACAGGCCCTATCCTCAACACAGATGTAACACTTAAAGACTAAAAATAAAGTGACTAAAAACACACAAAATACACATACAATCAGGAGCTGCTGCAACAGGCTGCCGCACAACACAGTGCCATTTTGCAAGTGGAGCGTCACCGACCAAACCATTCAAGTCCTAGGCCGCTGGTCATCCCATACCGATCTTACATTCACAACAATCTCAACGATCTTTGTCAAGCCCACACACAACTCATTTCAACATAATCTGACTCTTTTGGGGGTCTGTAAACTATTTGGACGAAAACTGCTTCCGAGACAGAACCTCCACCCAGTCATCATACCTCCTCCCAGACCAGCCATCAGATGACATCCACAGCTATTCATCCATCTGCACATTCATAATGTTCATTAAATTTTTAACTAACACATTGTTGGGGCGTGGTCCTCGCTAGTGAATGGACCTTTAACTACTTTAGGTCAGTGCCTAACCTCAACCAATCCAGTTGCTTTGTAGGGCGAGTCTTGCCTACAACTGCAGTGGGATCCATAATAAATCGTGTTTACGACGTGACAATGCACACATATTGTGGGTTTTCAGAGGAAATTACATTTCCATTTAGTTCATTTCAATTCAATTTTATTTAAATTGATACTATTATCAATTCATAACAAGTGTTATCTCAAGACACTTTACAGACAGAGTGGGTCTCGACCACATTCTATATCACAACACTAATTATTTCTGCATAGAAACATGTTTATCAGACCTTCTGTAAGGACATTACTGCAATTCTGTTTTAGTGATGAAAACAAGGTCTTTCCACCACAATAAGCTGCTTTAGCTCAATTCAAATGGTTCTGACATAGAAACATCTATATAACAGCTTCTGTGACTGCACATCTATTTTAGTGATAGAAACAAGATTTTTACATTACAGAGCGCTATGCTTTCTGCAAAGAAACATGTTTATCAGATCTTCTGAACATGTTTCTATGCAGAAGCTGTTATGATAGAAACGAGGTTATCACACTGCGTAAGCTGTTTGAGCTCAATACACATGATTCTGACATAGAAACGTACGTTTCAGTACTGTTTTAGTAATGGGAACAATGTTTTTCCATCACAAGAAGCTGTTTTAGTGACACTGACATAGAAACATCTTTACAAGAAGAGAGATGTTACTCTGTAGCTAAAACAGAGACCTAAACACAGGGTGAAAAGAGGATCTGCAGCAATGTCCAGTACAACAAAAATATGGTGTTTTTTGAAAATAAAATCATATAACCCTATTCTGGTACAACCTTAAAATACAATTATAAACCTGAAAATGAGTAAAGTAAATTTTATTAGTGAAAATCTGGCACCATTGATTATATTGAGGCATTTTTCACATAGAGCAGGTCTACACCATACTCTTTCATTCATATTTATTCTAGTTCTTATAACATTCACACACTTAAAAATCCTACCCATCCACTCTGGAGTTATGGGCTCATGGCTGCTGCTTGGTACTGCTTCTTCATTGTCACTTTTAGCAGCACACTGGACTAGTGGCTGCTGCTGAGGATCTACAAGAAAAGGTTTGATTCATAAACACTGACGTGTTTGCAGGCAACGTTGTAATGTGTTTTGCACAGCCGCTAGCATGCTGCACTGCTCGTAACTAGCTTACCCGTCTCATCAATTTCATTTGGCATTCACCCTAGCTGGTTTTAATGAAATAGTTGCTCAGTCTTCAGTGGCCATGTAACTATTCTAGTTACCTTTTCAGCGCCGCCTTTGCACTTTCTGTTTTTATAGCTTCTCTTTACTCGCATGTTGCATCCTAACAAGCACTACTGACTGAAGTGTATGAGTTGGCGGTTTGTTTGTTCTTTGAGCAAGGTGTCAAAACACGGCACATCATAATAACCTGACTGCACTCTGTACTGGGCTGCAAGAATAAATAAAAAGAGTTGGCTGCGAGAAACAGATTTATCAGACCAAACTTTTTTACAAAAGATTCTGGTAAGAAATGACTGCAAAGCAGTAGTGATGGAAAAAAGTTTGTACACCACAAGAAGCAGTTTGGAGCACAAAACTCTTTATTATTACATAGAAACATATTTATAGGGCTTCTGAAAAGCTGCAAAGCTGTTTTAGTAAGGGAACAAGGTTTTCACAGCACAAGGTGCTCTGAGAAGTGTGTGAAGATGTGCGCAAATTAAAGGTGCACATCAATGTTACATTTTAGCTTGTTTCTTCGCAGTCTTGCTTTATAATGGACCAATTTCAAAAACACAGGAAATGCTATGGTGTTGAAGTGGGTCTTCGTTGCTGTAGGAGTGCCATCTGGTGATCAAAGCTAAACAGTGACATGATTCTTTCAAAACAAAGCACACACTGTTAGACTTTGCTGTAATTTCTACAGTTACTTACCACAAAATGCCCAGTAAAATACCATAATTTTCTTTTGTGGTTAATTACTGTAATAAACATTGCATTATGGGTATTAAAATTTAATTTACAGTGATTTACTGTATATTTTGAATTTACGGTACACTGTTAGACTGTACTGTATTTCTACAGTTACTTACCACAAAATGCCCAGTAAAATACCATAATTTTCTTTTGTGGTTAATTACTGTAATAAACATTGCATTATGGGTATTAAAATTTCATTTACAGTGATTTACTGTATATTTTGAATTTACGGTACACTGTTAGACTTTACTGTATTTCTACAGTTACCACAAAATGCCCAGTAAAATACTATAATTTTCTTTTCCAGTTCATTACTGTAATATGCATTGCATAGGGTAACATTTAATTTACAGTGATTTACTGTATTTTTTTGTATTTGCGGTAGTCTGCTGTAAAACAACCGCAGTAGTGCTACTGTAGTTGAATAAGACAGACTTAAATAAAATATTTAGTTCATGTTATAGAAGCATAGAAATGAAATTGAAAAATAAAATATCTCTATAAATTAAATTATTTGATTTTATAGAGATAGTTTACATTTTATTTATTATGCTTTTAGCAGTGAAGGTAATTTAAAAATGTGACATACTTTTCAGCAGTGTAAATAACTTATTGAGAGTTGTAGAGACAAACAAGAAACGGATTACGGATATAAATGCTTGACCGCCATATTTGACCTCTGACTTCAAAAGAATAGCGCGTAGATACTTCAAAGGTGTTGAAAGAAGTAGCGGCTCGAGACATCAAAGGAGTACCGCTTTGGTCCGCGCGCACCAGAGTCCGCTCACACACACCAGAGTCCGGTCACACAAACTACTCAGAGAGAGCTGGAGAAGCGTTAAGGTAAGCTCAATCTTTGCTAATTCTGTGACATTAAAATCTCTGATATGCCTTATAAGCAACGTTAGGTTACCGACCTGTGTCATAAGCAAGCTGTTAACTAGCTCCCCCCCGAAGGAAAAAACGTAGTCTCGCTCCAACCCAACATTTTCCCCGTGGTGAGGATGAGCTAGCTTAAATTACGACGTTCGGTAAGCTAACACAACTCGTTCTACATGCTCTGTTCGGCACATCTTTTTTACTTGTCAGACCATTGCCTGAAATACAATGGAACCCAAATTCTGGAAGTTTAAGGTCGGTTGCTGCTAGCTTATGAGCTTGCTGTTGCCGCATTTTGGCTAACATTACCTCCGGTTAATGCTAACGTTATTTTCCCTATTCTGTTGATTGGTTTGTTTGTTAGTGTTTTAGAATGATTAAGCACAACTTATTACAGCTATATTATAGGCTACGCGGTTATATTAGTGGAGGTAAAGTTAACATTAAACCGTTACCTTTACATTTGCCCATCTAGTTAACATTTAGGCTATGTCTTTTAAAAAAACACAAAAAAACCATTCTAGCTTATATGTCGGGTGACAGGAAAAGCGTCTTTAAGTAATGTTAATGTGGTGGATGGAAAGGAAAAAAAAGAATCGTTGTAGTTTTTTTTAGCTAAAAAAGACGTGTGGTAAATTTAATTCAATGTTAACCACATTAAGCTCTAGTTTTGGTGGAAAATTCATTGTCTCCAGCATTTATGGAGAGCAGTTTTTTGCCTTGGCTTCAGGGTTTGGCCACTTAAAACCATCGTGATGTCCAGCAAAGATTTGCTTCAGTGCCTTACTTTTCAGTTGTATTATTGCTTTCTGTAATGTGATATTTTATTGAATGAATCCTTTTTGTGTGAGACCTAAGCTAAAGAGTGTGTAACTCAAAGAATATGGTGTTAGGAGTTGAGTCTATAGCTACCATGGTTTATGGGGGAAAAGAAAAGTAAAATTTAAAATGTATTTTCCTAGCCCCTTGAACTTAAATTTGACGGCTTGTTAAACAAATTATTTAAGGACTCTTTATAATGGCATAGTGATTAACTTTTAATACATCACATAACATTCTGTGTTATTCTAACAATATAAGAGTTACCTACATTATACTGGTTACCTGCATACTAATGCATGCATTTTTTATCTTGTTGTAATTGTGTTTATAACCCCATGCATGCACTTTAAAATATAAATTTTCATCATTTCAAATGTAGAACAACTGAGAGAGATGGGAGGAAGAAGAAAGCTGGAAGAAGGTCTGACCCCATGACCCACAGGAGCACATGATCCCTTTCAACAATCTATCATCATACAACAAAAGTATGTCCACGACGTTTTGCAGCCTGTGTACTCCAGAATTAGGATTAGGTGTGTGTGAATAAAGGGCTGTATTTAAAGATGACTGCTCTTGATTATGAAAATTTTAAACCTGTTTTTCTTTTAAGATTCTTAAGTATCAACCCAGATGAGGGCACCAAGTGCACTGCTACAGTGGGTACAAGCCACAAGACGGGAAGAGTTGTCCAAAGAAAGGTGATGAGCATCAGCTCCAGAGTCACCACCTTCCTCCAACGGCTCACCGTATTGGAGTGGAAGACATCAAACTATGTAAGCATTTTCTTGTGTGATGTAAAATAGTTAACACTAGAAAAATGATTACTCAGTACGATGAAGTAGTGCAGCTACGTACCCTGCCTGCTACAACACTGACACAACTAAATCATCTTGTATTTACCACTTGTGTAAGCAGAGGTCACAGTTATTCAGCAAAAGCTACAAAGTGTTGTTTTAATTTTAGTTAAAGGTCAAGAACAACAATTTTTGAAGTTGGTCCAGTACTGAGCGAGAACACTGTGACCTGCAGCTTTCAAACCGGGCTCTGATGTAATCATATAGGAAAATGTGTGTTGTCAATTTCGTCCACTAAAAGTTCTGTTTTTGCCACTGATGGTGTCAAATTATTATTTTAAGTTTCTGACAACATTTGGAAAGGATCCCAACAGAGATTGGCCTTTTACTTAAAGAGGAAGATCCTTAGTTAGATCAATTTTGTGAAACGGCTCCAAAATCATCATCACCAAACCCATCGACAGACAGCAAAAGAAAGTAGAAAGAACCTTTGAATTATCTGTGGACTTCACTGCTGGTGACTTATTTTGTATACTGTCATATTCTGTTTTTGCAAAAGTTGTAAGTCTGTTAACAGTTTAGATGAGATAAACTCATGACCATTTCTCTGCTTCTCATACCTGCCTCTCTGTCCACCTTCCAGAAGATGTGGATCAGCAAGCAAGAGTACCATGGGTCTGGCCTTCACAAATCCTTCTAAGCAGACTGTTCCTCCTTCCCTCCCCAACCAAAGCCCAACAACTTCAGCTTTGTGGTAACAACCACACCACATTTTGTATACATTTGAAAATACAGGTTATTTAGTTTTCTGGGGGATTTAAAATGTTCAATTCGTTTTGAGAGTCAATTCAAATGGTAACTGTTCAGACATGTATTCGCCTCTGAATGCTGCCCAGTGTTTGGCGCATATTTAGACATCGTTTTAGCATCGCTTGAATGTCAATTTTCTGTTGTTTTGCACTTTCAGAGTTAAAAAAATATCTTGTTCCTGATATTTGTACCTGAAAATAAAAATGTATTACTTTTGTACATGGGCTAAAGTCAATTATTTGGAATTTATTCAATTCAATTGAATTTATGTAAAATATTTAAAATTGTTTGTACAGCCAATGCCAAATAGTGTAATATATTGTGAACCACAATTACAAAAAAAAATAATAGCAAGACAATTACAGTATCATTTAGCAAATTGTAATTACAATATGATTACTGTAAGGGTATTATACAGTAAAACTAAGGTACAGTAAGGGTATTTTTACTACTGTAAAACTAAGGTACAGTAAGGGTATTTTTACTACTGTAAAACAAAGTTACAGTAAGGGTATTCTACTACTGTAAAACTAAGTTACAGTAAGGGTATTATACTACTGTAAAACTAAGTTACAGTAAGAGTATTATACTGTAAAAAACATTTACAGTTAGGATACTGTAATCGCGTAGTTACAGTAACTTACTGGCAACACGTTGCCAGTAAGTTACCGCAAAAATACAATAAAAAGTCTAACAGTGCAGCTCTCAGCATACAAGTCCAGGCTTATTTAATCGGTTTGAAGACGGGTGGAAACATTAAGACTACATCAGAAACATTTACATCACACACACACACACATTAGACTGTAGCCAAAATAAACATAAAAGAAAAGCTTGCTTACAATTAATTCCCTTACGTAATACGTTAAGTTTGTATGTGAATATGCAATCTAAACAGAATTGGATTATCCTAATAGGAACAAATCTCAACCCACTGTTTGAATCAGTATTACACCAAATTACTGAAAGAAGTAATGTAAAGGGTTTCAACTAAAGTCAAAATGTTAACCTTCTTTTCACCCTGACTTTTACATAGACCAGCTTCATTTGCATTGCTCACTATGAAACTCCCTTCAAGAAAAAATACACCAACATGCCCAAACCTCTTGATCCACCTCCGCTCACCTCTCTCAAGACAAGATCTCTAACAGACAAACATTAAGTTAAAAAACATGATGTAAAGTAGTGCGAAGTGGACAGGACACATTCATATGAACATAGATATAACACAATTTTGACAATATGACACTGTACTGTATTCTGCAAAGACATACAGACACACAGACACACATTGAAACACAGAAATACACACATTAAAAATAAAGTACAATGAAATCTGATTAAGTCCAAGCCATGTACAAATACGTTACAGAAAATACACCATTCACACTTTCAAACAATCTAATGTTATGGATAAAAACAATTCAATGACTGTCACAGATTGGTGTGCAGTGGCTTCAAAATCATGTCAGGGTTGTTTAAAACTAAGTATACAAATAAATACAATGTTAGATAACTGCAGCTTAAATCTACAAGTCCAGCTTTCGTGTTCTGATAATGGACAGGAGATTCAGGCAAAACATTTACACAAAACACATTGCAAATGATCCTGAGACTGTGGGAAAGAGTTGTCTCCAATATCAAGAGCAAAAATATAAAGACAGAGTATTTATTTAGTTATGTGTTGTACTCAGTTATATACATTCATGAGGAGTTAGCTGTTTCTGCTGGGCACATACTGCATTAGACAGTGTTAGTGTCCATGTTACAGGATTTACGTTTGACAGCCTAAAGAATTCCATTCATCTTCCAAAGGACTCTACTTTGAAAACTTCAGGGCCAGCTGCAGAGAAATAAAACGTCAAATATGTATGTTGAAATCATCAGTCATCAGTTATATTCAAATCTGAACATAATTTTTTTATCACGTATAAAAGCAGTTATTTATCTTGTTTTATAAGGTGTATGTTGTAAAAACAGCTGTATATTTATGTCACCTTGTGAGCGGTGTCTGCAAACTGCTGGGTTTTGTGCATCAGCTCCACAGTCTTGTCTTCAGCAAGAGTCAGTCTGTCTCCACGCTCCCCAAGAACCACATTCACCCTTTGGACAACATTACCCATAGGGCTCCCTGTGGCACGCTGCCCTGGCAGACCTGTTCATAGACACACAGAAGAAAAAGAGAAATTTATTCAAGTGAGAGCCAGTGTATTGAAAGTAGGAAATCTATAAAATACTCTATAGCCCTCGGCTTTATAAAATGTCCTCATAAGCCAAAAGAAAACTTAGTTCTGAAACCGGTGCCAGAGAAAAGTTCAGGCTGTTTGAAAATACATTAGTAATCATCCTCTGGGGACCATGAATATCCACAGTGCATTCTGATCTGACAATGTTGCCAGTGTTACTGAAACAATGTGAGGACCATGAATATGCATAATGATAAATCTTGTGACAATCTAGTCAAAAGAAAAATAGCTCAAAAACTAGTGTTTACAGACAGATAGACAGAGAGACTAAAGAGCTCTAAGCGTGAACCATACAGTCTGACAGTTACTGCATAATCTTAAGGCATCACAGCTTGTTATTCTCAACCTTCTGGGTAATACTTTATAAAAAAAGGTACACAAAAAAATAGGTAATGATTAATTGCTGTTTTTGAAAAAGTAACAAATGATTAGTTACTGTTTTTCAGAAGGGTAGTTATTGTTTTTCAGAAGGGTAGTCACTGTTTTTCGGAAGGGTAGTTACTCTTTTTAACCAATCATTTGTTACTCTTCTGAAAAACAGTAACTAGTCATTCGTTACCCTTCTGAAAAAGGGTAACTACCCTTTTGAAAAACAGTAATTAATCATTTGTTACCCTTCTGAAAATGAGTAACTACCCTTCTGAAAAAGGGAAACTACCCTTCTGAAAAAGAATAACTAATCATTTGTTACCCTTCTGAAAAAGAGTGACTAGCCTTTTGAAAAACAGTAACTAGTCATTCGTTACCCTTCTGAAAAAGTGTAACTACCCTTCTGAAAAACAGAAACTACTCTTCCTGAAAAGTAACTAATCCTTCGTTACCCTTCTCAAAATGTGTAACTAACGTTCTTAAAAAGGGTAACTACCTTTCTGAAAAACAGTAACTATCCTTCTGAAAAAAGGTAACTAACACTCCTGAAAAATAGTAACTTCCCTTCTAAAAAAGAGTAACTAATCATTTGTTACCCTTCTGAAAATGAGTAACTACCCTTCTGAAAAAAATGAATCATTTGTTACTTTTCTAAAGAAACAGTACCAAGCCTTCTGAAAAAGGGTTACTACCCTTCTTAAAAACAGTAACTACCCTTCTGAAAACAGTAACTACCCTTCTGATAAAGGGTAACTACCCTTCTGAAAAAAAGCACCTAATCATTTGTGACACTTTCAAAAACAGTAACAAATCATTAACAATTTTTTTGTGTAACTTATTGTAAAGATTTACAAATTTTGGTTTCACTTTACTGTAGCTTGCAACATACAAAAAATGTTGGTGCAGCTTCAAATATTTTTCCAAGGTGTTTGCCATTTGCGCCTATTCAACAACTGAGTCGAGACAACACATTGGATGACTGGAGAATATTAGGGACTCCTGCGTTAAACCTAATTCTCCTGTGTTTCTATACCAAACATTCTCTCTTGCCCGGACATGTCCACTTTTTACGTATTGTCCGGGGGGGTGGGCGGGCTGTAAATTCATTAAAATGTCCGGTACTTAAGCGTGTACTTAAATTGACTGGCACTTTGCATAAAATACTACGGTACTTTATTGCGTGACGTAACTCCCAAAAGGCTGCCTTGTGGGCGGCTCTGCAACGCGCACATACAGATTAGACAGCGGAGCAGCATTGCACAAAAAATGGCAAAGCGTAAGTGCAGCTTCACAGTTGCAAAAAATATTTCCACGTATCGTTCCGGTCAGGACAAGTGGGAGCCGGAGTGCACCGTGTGCAAAGCTGGCACATATGTTTCAGTGTCTAATAAAGGTGCTGGAGATCTCAAAGCTCACATGGACATCGAAAAACCTTATCTTATTACATTGAAAAGGTTTTAAGAGATATTTAGTTGAAGCTGACACAGACTAGGTCTATTTAGAACATTATTTCATATTTATTTAATTATTTGAAAAGAGCGCTCTTATTTTGTTACAGGTTGTTACAGATTTTATTTTATTACATAAGTTATTTTTGTACCACCTCTCCGGGAACCATCACCTTATCGTGGTGGAGAGGTTTGTGTGTCCCTATGAACCTGAGGGCTCTGGAGCTTTGTGCTCCTGGTAGGGTCTCCCATGGCAAAGAGGTCTCGGGGGAGGGGCCAGACAAAGAATGGTTCAAAAACCCTAATGGAAGAACATGGAAGGGATAGAGAGACCCCGCCCGGAGGAAGCCTGGGCCCCCGTCTGGAGCCAGGCCCAGACGGTGGGCTCGACAGTGAGCGCCTGGTGGCCCGGTTTGCCACGGAGCCCGGTCGGGCACAGCCCGAATAAGCGACGTGGCACTTCTCCCTCCTGCCCATGGGCCCACCACCGGTTGGAGGAACCAAAGGGGTCGGGTGCGCTGCGACATGGGTAGCAGCGAAGGTCAGGGGCTTCGACGGACCAGACCCGGGCGGCAGAGGCTGGCTCTGGGGACATGGAATGTCACCTCTCTGTGGGGGAAAGACCCAGAACTTGTGCGGGAGGTGGAGCGCTACCAGTTAGATCTGGTGGGGCTTACCTCTACGCACAGTCTCAGTTCTGGAACCGTACTCCTGGATAGGGGTTGGACTCTGTCCTACTCTGGAGTTGCCCATGGTGTGAGGTGCCGGGCGGGTGTGGGGATACTCACAAGTCCCCGGCTGAGCGCCGCTGCATTGGAGTTTACCCCGGTGGACGAGAGGATCGCCTCCCTATGCCTGCGGGTGATGGGGGGGAAAACTCTGATCAATGATGATGGGTGATGATGGAGATACTTGGAGAGGCGTGATTGGGAGGAACGGCCTCCCTGATCTAAACCAGAGTGGTTGTCTGTTGTTGGACTTCTGTGCTAGTCATGGATTGTCCTTCACAAACACCATGTTCGAACATAGGGATGCTCATAAGTGTACGTGGTACCAGAGCACCCTAGGCCAAAGGTCAATGATCGATTTTCTAATCGTTTCATCTGATCTGAGGCCGTATGTTTTGGACACTCGGGTGAAGAGAGGGGCAGAGCTGTCAACTGATCACCATCTGGTGGTGAGTTGGGTCAGGGGGTGGGGGAAGACTCTGGACAGACCTGGTAAACCCAAACGGGTAGTGCGGGTGAATTGGGAACGTCTGGAGGAGGCCCCTGTCCAACAGACTTTCAACTCACACCTCCGGCGGAGCTTTTTGGGCATCCCTGTGGAGGCTGGGGGTATTGAACCTTGGTGGACAATGTTCAAAGTTTCCATTGCTGAAGCTGCGGTGGCGAGCTGTGGTCATAGGGTCTTAGGTGCCTCAAGGGGCGGTAACCCACAAACACCCTGGTGGACACCGGTGGTCAGGGAAGCCGTCCGACTGAAGAAGGAGTCTTTCCGGGATATGTTATCCCGGAGGACTTCGGAGGCAGTTGCAAGGTACCGACGGGCCCGAATGGCTGCAGCCTCTGCCATGACAGAGGCAAAGCAGCGGGTGTGGGAGAAGTTCAGAGAAGACATGGAGAAGGACTTTCGGTCGGCACCAAGGTGCTTCTGGAAAACCGTTTGCCACCTTAGGAGGGGGAAGCGAGGAATCATCCAAGCTGTATACAGTAAGGATGGGACGTTGTTGACCTCAACTGGGGAGGTAATAGAGCGGTGGCAGGAGCACTTTGAGGAACTCCTAAATCCAGCTGACACGCCCTCTGTGGTAGAGGCAGAGCTGGAGGATGATGGGGGATTGTTGTCAATTTCCCTGGTGGAAGTCGCTGAGGTAGTCAAACAACTCCACAGCGGCAAAGCCCCAGGGATTGATGAGATCCGTCCAGAAATGCTGAAAGCTCTGGGTGTGGAGGGCATGTCTTAGTTGACACGCCTCTTCAATATTGCGTGGAAGTCTGGGACGGTGCCTAAGGAGTGGCAGACTGGGGTGTTGGTTCCCCTATTCAAAAAGGGGGACCAGAGGGTGTGTGCCAATTACACGGGTATCACACTTCTCAGCCTCCCTGGTAAAGTCTACTAGGTGCTGGAAAGGAGGGTTCGGCCAATAGTCGAACCTCGGATTGAAGAGGAACAATGTGGATTCCGTCCTGGCCGTGGAACAACGGATCAGATCTTCACTCTCGCAAGGATATTGGAGGGGGCCTGGGAGTATGCCCAACCAGTCTACATGTGTTTTGTGGATCTGGACAAGGCGTATGACCGGGTCCCCCGGGAGAAATTGTGGGAGGTGCTGCGGGAGTATGGGGTGAGGGGGTCCCTTCTCAGGGCCATCCAATCTCTGTATGACCAAAGCGAGAGCTGTGTCCGGGTTCTCGGCAGTAAGTCGGACTCGTTCCAGGTGAGGATTGGCCTGTGACCTCCAGCACTCACTGGATCGGTTCGCAGCCGAGTGTGAAGCGGCTGGGATGAGGATCAGCACCTCTAAATCTGAGGCCATGGTTCTCAGCAGGAAACCGATGGAGTGCTTTCTTCAGGTAGGGAGTGAGTTCTTACCCCAAGTGAAGGAGTTTAAGTACCTTGGGGTCTTGTTTGCGAGTGAGGGGACCATGGAGCGTGAGATTGGTCGGAGAATTGGAGCAGCTGGTGCGGTATTACATTCAGTTTATCGCACCGTTGTGACGAAAAGAGAGCTGAGCCAGAAGGCAAAGCTTTCGATCTACCGGGCAATTTTCGTTCCTACCCTCACCTATGGTCATGAAGGCTGGGTCATGACCGAAAGAACGAGATCAAGGCTACAAGCGGCCGAAATGGGTTTCCTCAGGAGGGTGACTGGCGTCTCCCTTAGAGATAGGGTGAGAAGCTCAGTCATCTGAGAGGAGCTCGGAGTAGAGCCGCTGCTCCTTCGCGTCGAAAGGAGCCAGTTGAGGTGGTTTGGGCATCTGGTAAGGATGCCTCCTGGGCGCCTCCCTAGGGAGGTGTTCCAGGCACGTCCAGCTGGGAGGAGGCCTCGGGGAAGACCCAGGACTAGGTGGAGAGATTATATCTCCAACCTGGCCTGGGAACGCCTCGGGATCCCCCAGTCGGAGTTGATTGATGTGGCTCGGGAAAGGGAAGTTTGGGGTCCCCTACTGGAGCTGCTGCCCCCGCAACCCGATACCGGATAAGCGGATGACGATGGATGGAAGTTTGCTAGTATAGTGGGGGTAGACTTTATTTGGCCCCTAAGACAGGACTTTACACGAGACATGCATGCACAATACTACCATTCCTCTCAGTTGTGTTTTGAGATTTTGGTTTTGGAGCAGAAATTGTCTGCTGATAATAACCAGGGGGGGGAATATTGATATATCTATACTTGAAGGTTTATGTTTTATTTGACTGATGGTCTTAATTCATTTTAAATTATAAGTAAGGTTTGTCTTGATAACAAAAAATTGTCATGCTATTAATGAATGAACATGGACATGATTTGAGTGGAAAAACAGGCATGTAACAAAGTATTTTCAGCTGTGCTTTGTATAATTTCTGGTTGCCAATAAAAATTCAGAACAAAAAAAATGGAACCATTTGAGCTTGTCATTAAGATGTCATATAAGTTATATGGCCAGTTTGATGACAGTGAATGCAGTACTGGGGTGATTTAATGAGGTTTAAAAAGATAACGTTAGCATTAGGATAACATTACTTGTTGCTAAAGTAAACACTAACTATAGCTTGGTTGCAGTAGCTGTATACAGTCAAATTAGCCGACCCAGCCCCCGGGTGCAAAGAGCCAAACCCTCATAGAAAACCATCTTGGTAGTTTATTCCCTGTCCTAAAACTGGCCAACTTTACTCCCTAAAGTCTTTGAGGCTGTTTTTGGTGCCTTGCTGCAGCTTGGCACGTCTCTCATCCATTACACTGCCTCTGTCAAGCGGGTTCAATGGTGCACCGTGCTCCCTGTCAGTCTCAGAGCCACAGGCTTTCTAAAGACAGGCTATTGTATCAACCTCCCCGAAATAAACAATGTCCCCTCTTATCTGACTGCCACATCACAGAGAGTCCTTTCTGCTGCAACTGAGAGGTGCAGAACAGTGAAGACAATAGACAAAAAGACAGTAAGGAAAATGACCCAGAGACACAAACCCAGAATGATAGGACCTGAGGAGTCATGGCGATATACGACAATGGTAATGAAGAAACTTGACAATTTTTTTTTTTTAATTTTAGAATACACTGGAAACATTCTAAATGTCCCTGAGAAGCGTTTTTAATGGATGGGAGATGCATTATAGCAGCGTGTTTTCTCTTCATGCGTCCAACAGAACAGCTCAGAGCTGAGTAAAACTTATTAAACTTATTAAACTTAAATTTATACACAATGTGGCAGTCATCAGAAAGCCCGGCAAAAACACAGGTCTTTCCAATATGCCAGTGAAGGGTTGTTGGGGCCGCTAAGGCCTAGGCCATATGGACCAAAAATCATATCTTCGTATTTTTCGGTGCAGCGTATGTAATGTTCAGTTGTAAGTCAAAGCCAAAGTGAGATGTCACAAGCACAGAAAGTGATCCAAAAATAAGGAGAGTGTTTTCTTCCCTGTTTGAAAATATACAGCTGCAAAAAACATGTAAATGAAAAATAATATTAAATAACTAGTCTACTAAAGTGGTACCTCTGGTGACCTGAGAGCCTGCTCTCTGAACAACAAATGTCTTTAGTGGTGGTGGAGCCGTGTTTTGTAATATCTTGTAAACTAGACAAAGGTTACTATATATCAGGTTATCCTATCTCAAAAAACTGTCTATTCAAAATTTGACAGCTGTGAAAACTGTTGGGTTTCTGATTGTAGTATCTAATTACTTTAAATTTGAATCTGGTTCTGTTATGCAGCACTGTCATGCACCAATGCAAAGTGTTAATGGTTTACATCTTAGTGGAGTTTTCAAGGAACTTTATGTTAGGGCTGTAGTCATAAACAAGTCCGAGACCAGGACTAGTTGAGTCCAAGTCAAGACCGAGTCCAAAGAGGTTCGAGTCCAAGACAAGACCAAGTCCAAAAAGGTTCGAGTCCAAGTCAAGACCGAGTCTAGGACAGAAAAAAAGTCTTATACATGACAGTATCAAGACAATCAATTTGGGTTATTTGTTGATATAAAAGCCAAAACAGTGTCAGATGACAACATAGTTTCACTCCAGATGTAGTGTAGAAATTAAGTGACTAGTATTACAGAGTGTAGCCCTAAAAAAATAAATAAAAAAAGAAGCACTAACGCCACAGGTCTTATGTTGACAACGAGAATGCAGATATAGGAAACTCTGAAGGTAGCCGTAATATTTACCTACTAAGCTAGGCAAACGCTGGTGCGCTAACGTTGGCGTAGTGTTAGCTAGCTGTCTAAACTTGTAAAAAGCCGAACAATATCCCCACCTGAACTGTGTTTTACTTTAGCTCAAATTTAATCATCAACATAATAAAGACACCTGGACTCGGTCGAGACCAAAAACCATATTTGGCAAGACCAGTGGTCGTGTCCAAGTCCAAATACTACCGAGTCCGAGACAAGTCCGAGTCCATAGAAAAACGGTCTTGAGTCCGGACTCGAGTACTACAGCCCTGCTTTTTGTTAGCTTTGGGGCCCCCATAACTTTCTAGGTTACCTAACATGTCATCTAAAACATGCTACCCTATATATACATTGTTTGGTGTACAAAGAGACAGAGTGTACATTTTGGACAGGGACACTCTCTGAGCTTCTGCAGAGCTTTTAATTGATGCGGAAAATTCTTTGATCTAATAAACCTTTATATTTAAGAAACACTGTCAAGCGGGCTCCTTATCAACACATCATCCAGCATTGCTGGACATCACATGATCTAAAACTTTGAGAGTATGTTTACTTACAGTTTCAAGTGGCTACCTTGTGGATTCGTTAACCTGTGCCCAGCTACTCAAACAAAATGTAAAATGCAAAATAATCATGGCATTCATATCAGTTTCAAAGCTGAGTGACTGTCTTACAAATCTAAATTAAATTAAATCTAACTCTTTCGCATATACTTTTTACATGAGATTTGATGGAGATCCATCCATCCATCTTCGACCGCTTATCCGAAAGCAGCTCCAGTAGAGGACCCCAAACTTCCCTTTCCAGGGCCACATCAACTAGCTCCGACTGGGGGATCCCGAGGCGTTCCCAGGCCAGGTTGGAGATATAATCTCTCCACCTTGTCCTGGGTCTTCCCCGAGGCCTCCTCCCAGCTGGACGTGCCTGGAACACCTCCCTAGGGAGGCGCCCAGGAGGCATCCTCACCAGATGCCCGAACCACCTCAACTGGCTCCTTTCGACGCGAAGGAGCAGCGGCTCTACTCCGAGCTCCTCTCGGATGACTGAGCTTCTCACCCTATCTCTAAGGGAGACTTGATGGAGAGATTTGAATTAATCCAGACACCCATATATTTATATTTAGACAAATCTTCCAAGTTTGCCATGATTTTATTATATCTGGGTCTGGAGTGCTACATGGTCACTTTGAAAAGAATGTAATAATAGTATTATGTTCAATTCAATTCAAACAATTTTATTGATCCCTTAATAGCAATTACATTTTTAATTAAATAATGCCTTATTAGGCCCTCTCCGGGGAACCATGGGCTTATTGTGGTGGAGAGGTTTGTGTGTCCCTATGAACGTGAAGGCTGTGTTGTCTGGAGCTGTGTGCTCCTGGTAGGGTCTCCCATGGCAAAGTGGTCTCCGGTGAGGGGCCAGACAAAGAATGGTTCAAAAACCCTATGAATAACCGGGGTAGAGAGGGAATGACCCTGCCCGGAGGAAGCCCGGGGCCCCTGTCTGGAGCCAGGCCCAGACGGAGGGCTCGTCAGCGAGCGCCTGGTGGCCAGGTTTGCCACGGAGCCTGGTCGGGCACAGCCCGAAGAAGCTACGTGGCACCCTTATCTCCATCCCATGGGCCCACCACCTGTGGGAGGAACCGGTGGGGTCGGGTTTGCTGCCATATGGGTGGATGGAGTGCTTTCTTCAGGTAGGGAGTGAGTCCTTACCCCAAGTGAAGGAGTTTAAATACCTTGTGGTCTTGTTCGTGAGTGAGGGGACCATGGAGCGTGAGTTTGGTCGGAGAATCAGAGCAGCGGGTGTGGTATTACATTCCGTTCATCGCACTATTGTGACGAAACGGGAGCTCAACCAGAAGGCAAAGCTTTCAATCTACTGGGCAATTTTCATTCCTACCCTCACCTATGGTCATGAAGACTGGGTCATGACCGAAAGAACAAAATCCAGGGTACAAGCGGCCAAAATGAGTTTCCTCAGGAGGGTGGCTGGCATCTCCCTAGAGATAGGGTGAAAAGCTCAGTCATCCGAGAGGAGCTCGGAATAGAGCCGCTGCTCCTTCGCATCAAAAGGATTTTGGGGTCCTTTACTGGAGCTGCTGCTCCCGCGACCCGATACCGGATAAGCGGCCGAAGATGGATGGATGGATGGCCTTATTAGGCTTGGTTGATATTTTGAGAATTTTTAACCCAGCTGTGAGACATTATACATTTTGTTTCTGAATGTGCACAATGCATATGACTGGATAGATGTTTTCAATGTCCAAATCACTGGCTCCCTCACTAGCCAGACCCTCTTCCGGAGTGCTGTCTGTTAAAGTGAGACTATAAATGTAGTAAATACAGGGATTCCTCTCCTGCTTAATAAAATATACAGCTGTGAAAATAATTAAAAATGTCAGCAGTGTGGACCGGTGTCGTGCCAAAAAAAAACGGTTTGCTGCCCGTGGAAGCAGGGAGTCGAACGTCAGCTGAAGCCTCACATTAGCTTGAGCTTGAAAGTTATAATGTATATTGGCAAAGAACCATTAATGTTTCCAGATTCACTTTAACTTACAAAACCCTGGTAACATATAAAAACCTTCCTGCTGGTTCTGCCTGTTGAAACAGTTAAATTTTGTCATGATCATAAAAGACAGTGAACACTGAAAACAACTAAATCTGATTAAGCTGACACAGTAACCAACAGTAAAAATACTGTGTAATCTAATACTGGCCTAGACACATCCAGATGGCTGCTCATACTGTTGGTGCTGCCTTGATGCTGCAAAAAAAATATTTTTAAAAGACAACTGAACTGAAGAAATAAAAATGGTCCTGAATCACATTTCTCTAATAAAATGAGAGAGAGAGAGTTTAGATCAGCAATGTTTATCCTTTGGACTATATATGACATACCTACACCCTACTGTCATCACCTACTTCATCTGTGCCTCTGTCTACTTGCAATTAGCCCCTTTCACACAGAGACTTAGTTTGACTTAGTTTCTCAATTTCGGGCTGGCATTGCTCTTCCAACCTTAAGGAAAATAATTGAAAAGCATATGAATTTTTGAGTTTTTTTTTAACCCACTCTTTAAAAAGTTGTCAATTAAACATATGGTCTAGTCCTCCCCCCACTGCTCATTTTGTTATCTTGTGTTTCTCCTTTTCCCAGTTTGGAGGATAGCTTTCCAGAACTTCTGTAAATTGTCTGAAAGTCTGTACCCTTCCAAAAACATGTTTCCACACTAGAAACATCCATAATCCATGGTTCAATTTGATCCGGGCCTACACCATCTCTTTAATTTGGATCAAGTTTTGTCTGTTTAATCCAGTCCTGGGAAGGTTTCACACCTCGGATTTGGTTCAGATCAGGTCCAAAAGTCTGGACCAATCAATCTCCACAGCTCCAGTTTACCACACAGGTTTTCTGCTATAATAAGTATTCTCCTATGCACCTTTAGAGATAATACTTGAGGAATCAATAAAAGTGTAAACCATATTAATAAATTATTAAATTAATTAAAATTCTATCACTATGACATCATCAGGATTATTTTCTCAGATTTGAAACTGCTGCTTCACAGCCACAGAAGAATAGACACAGAAGATTATATTTTTTATTAATTATACAACTGTTTTTCTAGGCTTAGTGGTACTGACCATATATAATAAACTTAAATGACACATGAATGCATAACTTGAAGCTATTGTGTGTAGTTTCTTTCTCCACAATGAGGAATTCTAAGTGTTACCATGACACAAGCCTTTCCGTAATCACCCCCACCTCCACCCCTCTTCCACACAGTGCTAGTAGCCAAGGAGCAAGAAGATAAAAAAAAAAGATTCTTCAGAAGAGGCAATGATCTTCACTTGGTTTTCTGTGTGCAAAAGTCACCAGACGACACAATCTGCTGAACATAGCCATACTGTGAATACAGAGAGTTGTGTGGAGCTGTCTTAATTAGCCTTGTAGCAACTCATTTGGCAATGGCTTGAATGTAACGGACATTCATTTATATAAAAAATGTTATGCACTAAAGCTTTAAAGGTATAGTAAGTGATGTTATTCCAATACACTTAAAGTAAATAGCTCATTATGCTAGCTCTCTTTGAGTTTCAGTTGAGTTCAAATATCAACTATCTTTGCACAGAATCATTTACTGCACTTTAAGCACCCATCTAATCACTGCCTTACCTTGAACTTGTGATCGCCTTTGCTTTGCAACCATGCGATTCAAGAAGGCTTTGCAGCGGTAGATGATCAGATTTATGGTGCAGGCATCTAAAAGAACAAGACAACACATTAGGACTGGTATCATTCACATATAAACTATATAGCCTATATATAAGCCTCACTGATGATGTGACTTTACTTCCTGTGAGTTTGGATTGGCAGTTGATGAACTCTGTCCGTCTGGCAGGAATGTAGCTCTTCCGTCGGGCCTGCAGGGCTCTGGTTGCAGAGCCTGGTGAGCAGTCGCTGGGACCAGCTCCAACCTCATGGTGAGCACACTGACTTGCTCTGCGCTGGTGGCTTACTTTGCCAAGACTCCCTGCTTTCCCCTCCCAGTAGGTCTGGCAGGCATGGTACAGGATTTGAACAAAGATACACTTCTCTGCTGATGAGCTGGCCAACCATAGGTCCACAGCATTGTCAAACACCAGGTTGAACTCTGGGCTATCCTAGAAGAGCAGGATACAGGCAGTAGAACAGAGTTGGCATACAAATGGACATATAAATAACTTAATATTATCTTTTTACTATGAGGCGTAAGCATAGAAGGAAATCATGTGTTGGTATGTGTGTACAACCAAACGTGTTTGTGTATCAATCAATCCACAGCTAATCTAGCATACTACTGAACCCATTAGCCAAATATTTCTTGTGCACATTTAGGACTGTATGCTTAAGGACCTCTTGTGGTTGTGGTGCTTCACAAAACCTGTTTTATTGACTAATTTATACCATCATTGATTGTGTACTTCAACCATGGATGTATTCTTCTCACTCCTTAATCGGTTGGTTGGATTAGCAAGTGCTAGCAACTAGCAAGTGCTTCAATTGCAAAGCAAAAGGCAAATGCAGAGGATCGCCTGAAGCTATGTGGAGCCGTAGTAAAAAAACAAGTTGCTGCTGAAGTTGAACTGCCTGGCCACCTGCACAGTCCTGCTATGAGATGGTGTCTGTATCAGCAGAATTCCGTATATTGTATAACAAGGAAAAAAATGTGGGTGAGAAAATTGTGTGAAATTCATCCATCCATCCATCTTCATCCGCTTATCTGGTATCGGGTCGCGGGGGGAGCAGCTCCAGTAGGGGACCCCAAACTTCACTTTCCCGAGCCACATCAACCAGCTCCAACTGGGGGATCCCGAGGCGTTCCCAGGCCAGGTTGGAGATATAATCTCTCAACCTAGTTCTGGGTCTTCCCCGAGGCCTCCTCCCAGCTGGACGTGCCTGGAACAGTTCCCTAGGGAGGCGCCCTGGAGGAATCCTCACCAGATGCCCGAACCACCTCAACTGGCTCCTTTTGACGCAAAGGAGTAGCGGCTCTACTCCGAGCCCCTCTCGGATGACTGAGCTTCTCACCCTAACTCTAAGGGAGACGCCAGCCACCCTCCTGAGGAAACCCATTTTGGCCGCTTGTACCCTTGATCTCGTTCTTTTGGTCATGACCCAGCCTTCATGACCATAGGTGAGGGTAGGAACGAAAATTGCCCGGTAGATTGAGAGCTTTGCCTTGTGGCTCAGCTCCCTTTTCGTCACAACGGTGCAATAAACAGAATGTAATACCGCACCAGCTGCTCCGATTCTCCGACCAATCTCATGCTCCATGGTCCCCTCACTCGCAAACAAGACCCCAAGGTACTTAAACTCCTTCACTTGGGGTAAGAACTCACTCCCTACCTGAAGAAAGCACTCCATCGGTTTCCTGCTGAGAACCATGGCCTCAGATTTAGAGGTGCTGATCCTCATCCCAGCCGCTTCACACTTGGCTGCGAACCAATCCAGTGAGTGCTGAAGGTCACAGACCAATGATGCCATCAGGACCACATCATCTGCAAAAAGCAGCGATGAAATCCCGAGCCCACCGAACTGCAACCCCTCCCCGCCCCGACTACGCCTTGATATCCTGTCCATAAATATTATGAACAGGATTGGTGACAAAGCGCAGCCCTGGCGGAGGCCAATCCTCACCTGGAACGAGTCCGACTTACTGCCGAGAGCCTGGACACAGCTCTCGCTTTGACCATACAGAGATTGGATGGCCCTGAGAAGGGACCCCCTCACCCCATACTCCCGCAGCACCTCCCACAATTTCTCCTGGGGACCCGGTCATACGCCTTCTCCAGATCCACAAAACACATGTAGACTGGTTGGGCATACTCCCAGGCCCCCTCCAAGATCCTTGCGAGAGTGAAGATCTGATCCGTTGTTCCACGGACAGAATCCGCATTGTTCCTCTTCAATCCGAGGTTCAACTATTGGCCAAACCCTCCTTTCCAGCAGATTGGAGTAGACTTTACCAGGGAGACTGAGAAGTGTGATACCCCTGTAATTGGCACACACCCTCTGGTCCCCCTTTTTGAAGAGGGGAACCAGCACCCCGGTCAACCACCGTTCCAGACTTCCACGCAATGTTGAAGAGGCGTGTCAACCAAGACATCCCCTCCACACCCAGAGCTTTCAGCATTTCTGGACGGATCTCATCAATCCCTGGGGCTTTGCCGCTGTGGAGTTGTTTGACTACCTCAGCGACTTCCACCAGGGAAATTGACGACAATCCCCCATCATCCTCCAGCTCTGCCTCTACCACAGAGGGCATGTCAGCTGGATTTAGGATTTCCTCAAAGTGCTCCTTGCACCGCTCTATTACCTCCCCAGTTGAGGTCAACAACGTCCCATCCTTACTGTATACAGCTTGGATGATTCCTCCCTTCCCCCTCCTGAGGTGGCAAACGGTTTTCCAGAAGCACTTTGGTGCCGACTGAAAGTCCTTCTCCATGTCTTCTCCGAACGTCTCCCACACCCGCTGTTTTTCCTCTGTCACGGCAGAGGCTGCAGCCCTTTGGGCCTGTTGGTACCTTGCAACTGCCTCCGGAGTCCTCCGGGATAACATATCCCGGAAAGACTCCTTCTTCAGTCGGACGGCTTCCCTGACCACCGGTGTCCACCAGGGTGTTCGTGGGTTACCGCCCCTTGAGGCACCCAAGACCCCAAGACCACAGCTCACCGCCGCAGCTTCAACAATGGAAACTGAACATTGTTCACTCAGGTTCAATGCCCCCAGCATCCACAGGGATGCCCGAAAAGCTCCGCCGGAGGTGTGAGTTGAAAGTCTGTTGGACAGGGGCCTCCTCCAGACGTTCCCAATTTACCCGCACTACCCGTTTGGGCTTACCAGGTCTGTCGAGAGTCTTCCCCCACCCCCTGACCCAACTCACCACCAGATGGTGATCAGTTGACAGCTCTGCCCCTCTCTTCACCCGAGTGTCCAAAACATACGGCCTCAGATCAGATGAAACGATTATAAAATCGATCATTGACCTTTGGCCTAGGGTACAACGTACACTTATGAGCATCCCTATGTTTGAACATGGTGTTTGTGATGGACAATCCATGACAGAACAGAAGTCCAACAACAAAAAAACACTCATCAGATCAGGGAGGCCGTTCCTCCCAATCACGCCTCTCCAAGTATCTCCATCATCACCCACGCGTGCATTAAAATCCCCCAGAAGAACTATGGAGTCCCCTACTGGAGCCCCATACAGGACTCCATTCAAGATCTCCAAGAAGGCCAAATACTCCAAACTCTTGTTTGGTGCATATGCACAAACAACAGTCAGAGTTTTCTGGTGAGTCATCACCCGCAGGCGTAGGGAGGCAACCCTCTTGTCCACCGGGGTAAACTCCAACGCAGCGGCGCTCAGCTGGGGGAATGTGAGTATCCCCACACCCGCCCGGCGCCTCACACCCTGGGCAACTCCAGAGTAGGACAGAGTCCAACCCCTATCCAGGAGTATGGTTCCAGAACCGAGACTGTGCGTAGAGGTAATCCCCACCAGATCTAACTGGTAGCGCTCCACCTCCTTCACAAGTTCCGGCTCCTAACCCCCAAGAAATGTGACAATTCACGTCCCCAGAGCCAGCCTCTGCCGCCCGGGTCTGGTCTGTCGAAGCCCCTGACCTTTGCTGCCACCCATACGGCAGCGCACCCAACCCCATTGGTTCCTCCCACAGGTGGTGGGCCCATGGGCTGAGTGAGATTCAACTCTTCTTTATTTTGTAGTGGAGAGGGAGACAGCTGGCGTAGATCTGCCCTCTACTGTGTGCACTTTTCTAGGTAGAGATGTGATTATAGACACTGGTAAGAACAAAATGTCCAAATGCTTCTGACCTTGTTGGGGTTAATGCCGTTGACCTGTCGGAGCTGCTCCACTGTCCACTGGGACCTTCTGGTAAAGGAAGAGGAGCCACCAAACTGCTTCACCTTTGTAATGAGGAGCTGATGTGGTCTTGTGTTCGTCACTAGGTAAACAGTACAAAATACAAAATATAATATCCCTATTGACAGCCTTTTAAAATGGAACAACCACAATATAAAAATATCTCCATTTAGATATATTTCCATAATTTAAAAAAAACCTGTTCTAAAAACAAAAATTTTCTCATCTTTATTGTAAAAGTTAGGGAGGTTTCGCACTGTTTATACCAGCCTTCACTGGTGAGTTAGGAAGGAAACTGAATTTGAACTTCCGTATTTTTATTTGTCTACTGTACGGTATTTAGCAGAAGACAAAGACAAAAGTATCTGTAAGTAGCTTATGAGTTTGATAAGTTAGGATAAATAATGTATACTGATTTTACAAGGCAGTGTTTTCTCCTACCTTTTCTGACTTCTGCCTGTTTTGTTTTATATTGCTCTTGGATTGTGATATTGAGACTGTTACCTGGTTTTGAAGTAAACACTGTTTTGAACTTTCTCTTGGTCTTAAGCCATGCATTAAAGTCCACCTGGTTGTGCTCTGATATAGTATTGTGCTACAATCTAGCCAATCATGGACTGACTAGGATGCTGTCAAGGCTGCTCTCTGTGCCCAGGGTCAACGGTTGCACCACCAGGAGACAATCATATCAACGATATTCGCTTGGCGGAGTGGGTGACCCACATTGATGATGGGGGACCTAATCACTCAGCTTGTGAATCAAATGCTCAAAGTTGTCCAGTTCTGAAGCAGGTTCCGCCCCAGTCTCCTAACCCAGTGCCCAATAATAATAATAATAATAATTTATACTGTTTATTGATCCCCAGTGGGGAAATTACAATTTACACTCTGTTTGTTAGTAATCACTATACACAGGTCTGAAATACACACATGCTCAGGACCTATACATGGAGAGATGTCAGAGTGAGTGGGCTTCCAGCTGGACCAGCGCCCTGAGCAGTTGGTGGGTACAGTGCCTTGCTCAAGGGCACCTGGCAGTGCCCAGGAGGTGAAATGGCATCTTTCCAGCTACCAATCCACACTCCGTATTTTGGTCCATACCCGCCCATACTTGAACCAACGACCTTCCGGTTCCAAACCCTACTAATTGTGGTCCGGCTGCCTCTGCACTGGCCAGTTCTTCCGGTACTGTCCCAGGGGTTTCTGCAACATCACCACATCTCGCCAGTTCTGAAGATATCTTTATTTATTTTTAGCCTTCCAGACCCAATGTGACCTCCACTTTGAGCAGCTTATCCCACTAACCATGCCAGGATCGCGTACATCATCTCCCACCTCACTAGCAGAGCTGAAGCTTGGGCCACCATTGAGTGGAGCTATAATACCCCAGTCTGTGATTCCCTGCAACTTTTTAATCAGACTTTTACAAAGATTTTCCAATTAGGTTCTCCAGGGAAAAAGGTGGCAGGGTCGACCTAAGGGTTCAGACTACACCATCTACATCCCAGTGGCAGGCAGTGGCTAGAACAAGTCTGCACTTTTGGATGCCTTCATGAATGGACTGTCCACTCAGATTAAGGTTGAGTTGGCTCCATTAGATCTGCCCGCTGAGTTGGATCCAATGATTGCCAGACATGGGGGACTCAAGTCACATGACTTGATCGAGTCTGACTTGAGTCGCAAATTGTAGGACTTGAGACTTGCTTGATAAACATTCATAAAAGACTTGACTTGACTTTGACTTGATATTCATGACTTGAGACTTCACTTTGATTTGAGTAAAATTACTTGACGTTTTATTTAATAAATATATATTTTTAGGTACCAATTGGCACTTCTGATTCATAACTTAATAACTATAATAATAACAACTAGTAGAAACATAATGTCTTTTGGAGCTAAAAGCAAACAGTCGCAACCTATGACTTGACTTGCTTGATCAAACTATGACTTGACGTGCTTAATTGTCACAAAAAATGACTTGAGACTTAGTTGTGACTTTCCCAGGTGTGACTTCCTACCATTTTTGTTATTACTATTAAAATTGATAAACGCATGCCTGAAATAGGATACACATTCAACTTTCAGGTTTTCCAGAAGTCCATCCTCTTTCTTCAAGAGTCACTGCTCTCTTCCTCAGTCTCTATGTCTTCACTGTCAGGTCTTCCAGTCGGCTCACCGGCACCCCCTGTTGCCACGAAGGAAACCATGCAGTAGGGGCTCAATCGCTCATGCGTCTCACAACACTTCCATCTGTCCATAAAATCTATCCAAGGATTGGCGCAGCCTTACCCTACTTTCACATTAACTACAGAAGACAGCGACACACATCACACTCACTCGAGCCAGAGTGTTGAGAGCAGCCAATCTTTTTGGATGTGCCAAAAACCAGGCTCATGACCAAAGGTGATTGAGCCTTTGCTCTAGCTGTCCTTAACTTGTGAAAAAAGAATTGCTTTTATGGCAAAGACACAAAGAAAATTTAAATAAAGATGTTATATACATTAAAAAAACATAACAATGGCCACAGTTACAGACCAACGGAGGAGCATTCAGTTCAGCATGTGTGCTCAGAAAAGAGGGCAGCCAGTGTCATGGCCATTGATTCCCCTGCCAGAGTACTCCTCACCACATGTCTAATTCTCTTAGATTGCGAACAGAGAGGAGAAAACTTCCCTCCTTCTCCAATGAGACCAATCTATGTAACCCCTTGTGTACCGCACATTGGAGAGATTTTATTGAAAATTATAAAGTTCAGAGCATCACTGTTTCCCAAATGATGAAACCTTATTCAGATTTAAGCCTTCTGATGACCTTATTTGTCTCATGCATAGACTGGATTCTAGCATATTTTATATTTGACGATATTAAGTTGCTTCAGAAGCACAGGTTGTGGAATATTTCTGCAGCTTGCAAATACAAGCTCTTCAAAACCCCTAGCTAGAAGTTGTGCTTTGGGCACAATACCATTAGGACTTTTTTTGAGACTACAGAAATAATCTGGTAGTGACACACTTTTAACCTTCATCATCAACTTCCTCAAAAACATTGTTTTTGTACCAATTAGTTATTTCATCCATCCATCCATCCATCCATCCATCCATCCATCCATCCATCCATCTTCTCCGCTTATCTAGTCACGGGGGGAGCAGCTCCGGCAAGGGACCCCAAACTTCCCTTTCCCGAGCCACATTAACCAGCTCTGACTGGAGGATCCCGAGGCATTCCCAAGCCAGGTTGGAGATATAATCCCTCAACGATACCCCCAGGTATTTAAACTCCTTCACTTGGGGTAAGGACTCATTCCCTACCTGAAGAAGGCACTCCATTGGTTTCCTGCTGAGAACCATGGCCTCAGATTTAGAGTGCTAATCGTCATCCCAGCTGCTTCACACTCGGCTGCAAACTCATCCAGTGAGTGCTGAAGGTCGAGATCCCCAGCCCACCAAACTGCAACCCCTCCCCACCCCGACTATGCTTCGATATCCTGTCCATAAATACTACAAACAGGATTGGTGACAAAGTGCAGCCCTGGCGGAAGCCAACCCTCACTTGAAACGAGTCTGACTTACTGTTGAGAACCCGGACTCAGCTCTCGCTTTGATCATACAGAGATTGGATGGCCCAGAGAAAGGACCCACCTCCCACGTTACCGGGGACCCGGTCATATGCCTTCTCTAGATCCACAAAACACATGTTGGGCATACTCCCAGACTCCTTACAGCAACCTTTCGAGAGTGTAGATCTGATCCATCGTTCCACGATTAGGACGAAATCCGCATTGTTCTTCTTCAACCCTCATTTCCAGTACCTTGGAGTAGACTTTACTAGGGAGGCTGAGAAGTGTGATACACCTGTAAATGGCACACACCCTCTGATCGCCCTTTTTGAAGAAGGGAACCACCACCCCGGTCTGCCACTCCCTAGGCACCATCCCCAGACCTCCATGCAATGTTGAAGAGGTGGTCAACCAAGACCGCCCCTACACACCCAGAGCTTTCAGCATTTCTGGACGGAGCTCATCAATCCTTGGGCCTTTGGCACTGTGGAGTTGTTTAACTACCTCAGCGACTTCCACCAGGGAAACTGACAGCAATCTCCCATCATCCTCCGGTTCTGCCTCTACTATAGAGAGCTTGTTAGCTGGATATAGGAGTTCCTCAAAGTGCTCTTTCCACCGCCCTATTACATCCTTAGTTGAGGTCAACAGTATCCCATCCTTACTGTACACAGCTTGGATGGTTCTCCGCTTCCCCCTCCTGAGGTGGCGAACCTTAGTGCTAACTTAAAGTCCTTCCCCATGTCTTCTCCGAACTTCTCCCACACACGCTGCTTTGCCTCTGTCACAGCAGAGGCTGCAGCGGTTTCACAAATGTTACAGTCTGTCCAGCAGAAGAGACAGAGTTACCACAAACATTGTGATCCGTTTTAGTTTGTGTCATAGTAGGATGAATCCCTTATCTTGTATGCTCCTCTCTGTCCCTGGTCTCTTCCATTCAGGACAGTCTGCTCTTTTATAATATACCTTGTCTCCTGTCACATACATGTCATCTGTGGGCCTAAGTTGTTTTTACGTAATGCCCTTCTTATCCGCTGAGAAGACTATGCTTCTGTGAATGCTTTCCTAGAAGCACGTAAAGCTGAAATAGGTTCTCCGACTCTACCACTCATGGTTGTACCCTATAGAGCACATAGTTTATCAACTAGTACAGATGGAAGGTTAGGATTCTAGCCAAACACTAAATAATACGGACTGTAGCCCTGAACATTCAACATACTTTTTTAGCCCTGAAAAAGTCCCCGTCCCATTCAAGGCCCATGTGCCAGTCACATCCATTCTCTTGTTTCTATCTTTGGGATGATCCCAGCGAGTGTTTAATAATGTTTCTCAAGTAGTCCGTTGCACCAGGGACTGTATCCTGTTGTTGTTTTTGTCTTAATGTTAAAGTTTTCAGCCATGTTTCTGATCTCTTTGTTGTTGAATTCTCCACCATTGCCACTGTACAGCCTCAGGGGGGCACCATGGACACTAATCCAAGTGTGAATGAAGGAGATGAAAATTTCAGATGACTTTTCGTTTTCACAATGTTTCCAACGCTGAAACGTGTGAAGTGTTCAATGATGTTTAGATGCCATACACCTGCTTCCAACCTGGTTTGATATTTTCTGAATCTAAGGGCAACCCCACAGCAAACCTTGACAACTTTAGTTTCCATTTGGCATTTTGCCTATTTTAGCTGGTAGTTTCACATTTCTTGTGGAATGCACCAAATTGCCAAACCGAAATGGTCTGCAACTGGGAGTTTGTATCAATCGGTTCCCTTGATCTTGGATGAGGTCATCAATATAGCTTTACTACGGTGGCCGACAGGGGCAAATGCCCTGCAACTTCAGAAAACACATTCAAACAGACAAAACACAAGCAAATTAAGAAAACAACTTCATTAATTTGACAACACATGCGCAGCATTCAACAAACGCGATGCAAATACACACAACACAACCAAATACACAAACGCGATACAAATACACACAACACAACCAAATACATAAACGCGATGCAAATAAAAAACGATGCAACCAGAAAAGCACACAAACCATGAAAACAAATGCAAGTACAAAACGCGCTGCATGATGGAATCCACAACGGAAGTGCTCCAGGCCTCTAGAGGGAGCTCTAAGTGGAACAGCTGATTTTAGACCCCACGAGAGCGAGCGAGCGAGCAAGCGAGCTGATGAGAGGTTTGTTTTGAACGGGACCAAAAGTGAAGATAGCGGCGACATAACAAGGTTGGTATTCATTTTAACATGTGGCCCTCCTCTTTTACAGTATTTTAACAGAGCAACAGGTTACGTAGCTAGCTGCTGTGTTGAGACTGACTTCTACAATAGTTTGCTGGTTACAACATTGTGTGTCTGATCTTTCATCGCTAACGTTAGTCAGCAGTGGGAAGGATAACTAACTACTTAACTGGATGAACTGATTAACTGAACTCTCTGAATCGTCTCTACATATGATAGAATACTGTATTGATCAGCAAGGTAACTTTGCATAAGAGGAAGGTGGAGAGAGGAGAACTGAAGCAAAGAAGAAGGAAAAGGAGAGTAGAGAAGGTATGTAAAAATAAATGTAAATTAATCTACGTTTAATGGCAGTGCATAGGGCAAAAAGAGAAGCAGATAGTAGATAAATATCAGAGAGAGCGCAGGGAAATGAGGGTGAGAGAGAAGGGTTGAAGAAAACAGGGATAAACTGTGAAGATGATCGACGAAAAGAAGCAGAGAAAGGACATTAAGACAAAATAGGAAGATGGTTAGGAGAGGGGAAGAGAGCATTATATCATTATTTTGCTCAAGGCGAAATAAATAGCAGGGAAAGGTGACTAGGAGAGAAAGAGGTGACAGAAGTAAACTGAACACAGGGTAAACATCCATATACAGAAGATCAGCAGACACTTTTTGTATAAACAAAATATCCACTCTCTCTGATATTAACTTGCCGACCTTGCAAGCTTTTGTTTTTTTGTTTTTTTACCCCACAGATGTACTGTCCATTTTGTGGATCTGCCTTGACAGCTTCCCCTGGGTTTTGTTGTGCGTGTGGCAAAAACATCAGATTTCTAAAAGATGTGGCAAACAACGTCCCTGAGGAGATACCTACGACCAGTGCACATGCTAATGCACAGCCTAGTGCTGGTAAATAGATTGTTTTGTTGGTTTGAAATTTTAAATTGTGTTCTTTTATTGAAATACTGTACACTTCTGTACTATGTGGCTTGTCTACTTCAAGAACTAGCATATTAAATGTGTTCTAAAATGCTCTGCAGGAAATTAATGATGAGACTCCATGTAAACTTAATGAAAGTAATTAACATATTTTTTGTAGCAGGAAGCTCAGGTGTAGAGTCCTTTATGAAATTTAGGGCAATAAAAGAGAGGGAGAGAAAGACATTCTTTTCAAAGACACGTCCAAAGGAACAGAAACAGAAATTAGCAAAGGTATGCTATTTTTAACATTGTTTTTATTATAATTAAATATTTCTCACATCTAGTGACATTTTCCATTTCCTTTACTTTCTGCAGATTTATGTTGGAGTTATGAAGATGACAGGTGATTCCCTTAAACCTGTGAGAGGAAAGTCACTTCCCCTTGATATTCAACCTCAATGGTCATCTGATCAACTGTTGGCTGCCGCTGTAAAGAAGCTGAAAGATTTTAACCAGGACATGGAAGATGGTGCACATGTTTTATTGTACCCTGATGCTCAGGAAGTTAGAAACATCCCAGGAACAGACACACCTTTCACAGTGCAGAAATACAAGGAGGCAATTGGAAAGGCCTACCAAAGAATAACAATGTACATTTGCACTGTTGAAGACTTTGCAAATAGCTGTAAGTGCTTCTGACATATTTCCCGCCTTATTTAAAGCTTCACTCCATATTATATTTTAGATTTAAATATCACTGTTTCTTCATCTTCAGTACAAGATAAATTTCACCCATGTTTTCTTAAACTTCCTGGTTTGAATTGTGTCATCAAATGGTTTAGTAACTAGTGGCAGATTTAAAAATATCAAAAAGAGCATCCACTTTCTTTCTTTAAAACTAAAATAGGAATTAGGCCTTAGCCTTGTATTTCCAATGCATTCAAAATAATTGTTTTTCATAGGTTACAGTGGACAGCCTTCAAGTGAAGATGACAGTGTGGTCCATGTTAATTTGCCACCTGGAGGCAGTCCACTTTCTGACACCGTGGTTAGTTTGCGTCTATCATGTCATTTCTTTTTAACCCTTGTGTTGTCTTTCAGTTTGTTTTTGCCTTTTCCAACATTTTAAATTGTTAAATTTTTCTGCTACACATTTTCAACCCTTATTTCTACGTCCAATATTTTTGATATAAAACAAAAATTGAAAATGGGTCAATTTTGATTCAAAGTCAACACAAGGGTTTTAAGTCAAGTGAATTGATAATATTTTCATCCAATCCAATCTATCATTTGTGTGTTAGTGCAGAATGCAGCTGCTTGTCTTCTGACTGGTACAAAGAAACATGATCATATACTGTAACTCCAGTACTCCTCTCTTTACTGGCTTCCTGTTCGCTTTTTGATTGCTTTTGAGATTCTTTTATTTGTTTTTAAGGCTTTAATGTGTTGGCCCCAGCTTATTTATCTGAACTGCTTCAT
Organism: Percina caprodes; assembly: GCA_013375575.1. Lineage (NCBI taxonomy): Eukaryota > Metazoa > Chordata > Actinopteri > Perciformes > Percidae > Percina > Percina caprodes. Next base: position 2,451,435 of record JABXJD010000076.1, read on the forward strand.
GTTCACCAGCCTTCAAAATCTCAGAGATCATACACACTGTCCACCTACCATTGAATCTTTTATATCTTTGGTCAAGACCCTCCTTTTCGTTGCCGTTTAGCTGAGCATAGACACATTTATTTGTTTGTTCTGATTTTGTGCAGATTTTTTAATGTTGAAACCTATTTGTACAGCATTTTGGTCAACTGAGGTTGTTTTAAATGTGCTATACAAATACATTTGACATTGACAATGTATGCAGGTGTGGGACGGTCCAGATGAAGTGAGCACTCCAAGAATGGATAACATTTTGCATGGGTAAAATACAACATTATCAACTTAATGTTTTGTTGCACAAGCACAATGTATCCACAGTACAGCAGTTTTATTAATTAGTTTTTTTGGTATTTCCAGACACCCAAAACCAGCAGCTGATCAGGTAAGACTTGAAAATGTATTACCTGTAATAATTAATGTGTGAAAATGAAATATCTATAAATATTTTCATTAATTCAGCAAGCCAACCTACATGTGATGTGTGCTGTTTTAGTTGCTAACTGCAGTAATTTCTTAAATACTAGGATGGAAGAAAAACCGCAGTCCAGGAAAAGGTCAAATCAGCCCAAGGTCAGACAAACTTCTATAGGTAAGCTGGGTTGACAGTTGCAACCTTTACAGTTACAGAGTTACTTGCTGGATTGCTGGAAATTGTAGATATGCGGTTAGGGAAACATTATGACTATAGACCATTTTTGTGATACAGGGTCTCAAATCAAGACAATAAGTAATACTTCCCTTATATGTCTGAAATTAAAGCACTATAGCAGCATTGGAATTTATGGCTAAATACTTGCGCCTCTTTCATTTTTTATTTTTTTTTAAACTTGTTTTTTGGGTGTCCACCTTACTTTTCACATTTGTTTATATGTACACCCCGAATCACAATGGGAAACAACTTACACCCTCTGTGACGACAAGGAAACACTCCCACATTTTTGAATATTTAATACTTTTTCATCATCTTTGTCAAATGTTTATGAACAAATGAATATGAATTTGCCAAATGTGGTGATATTGTCTGTTATATACTAAATGTTTTTCAAAGAAACAAAGATGATTGACATCCTTTGGTATATATGAATTTGAACTGTATATTATGTTTTTAAAAGTTTTTACTTAACCATCCCCTCACTGCAGAAACTACACAAATGTGTATGCACCAATAGTTATTGACAGCGAGTCTGAGCCAGAAGAACACATGGAGCACACTGCAGAAGGACGGAATGAATTAATACTGTCTAGTATTTTCTCAAATGTTCTTTGTGGATTTATTATTTGAAACAACAGTACTCCACATCTTTTGCAGCACAGAGGATTTGACTGCTGCAGACATTGTATCACAACTCTCAGCAAAGATAATAAAAACATCTTGCAGCAGGTTCAATATAAATCGAGCCAATGTGTGGGATGGAGCAGTCCGCGGCTTCAAACGTGCTTCATTTGACCCATCTCATGAGTTATTAGTGAAATTTACTGATGATGAGGGGCAAACTGAGGATGCATTGGACACTGGTGGTCCCAAGCGAGAGTTCCTGACCCTCCTAATGAACTGCCTGACAACTCGAAGAATCTTTGATGGCCCAGAGGACAGGAAATTTCTCATATTTGACAGTGCAGGTAATGTTATTTAGAGAGATGTTTCTGGATTTTAACATCTATTCTTCTTACTAGTCCACAATTAATAAGTATATTAAGTTTACGCAAGCTCATTTTGAACATGCATGAACTGCTTATGGCTTCTGCAGCTTGATTTGAAAATGTAATCAGCTTCTTACACATCTTCATGAGAATACGGCAACTATTGTATAATGTGGTACTAATTGGACAATATCGACAGCTGCAAGAGATGATGAGTACTTTCTTGCTGGGAGGATGATAGCAACATTAATGGTTCATGGTGGTCCAGGTCCTCGCTTCCTGTCCGAGATTTTCTACCAGCACCTCACAGGAGGAACCATCACTGACATTGAAGCCAAGATTGAAGATGTTAGGGATGACACCATGAGAGCTTCCATGCTTGAGGTAGGTTGGCGTATATGCAGCTAACTTGTCACGTTATATTGATTTTATTTTTTTTGACAGTAAAGTCCTGACTATTAGATTACTCATCTCACCCGGTCTCCATAGACATCTTTTTCACACTTGATAACTATATTGATTAAATCATGTTAAATCCATTTCCTTCTCTCCTATTATACACTATATGAAAACTACAACCCACAACCTGGTGGGCTCCTGTAACAATTTTTGGACTTGTAGGTCACTGTATTCTCCTTATTAACTGTCTGTTCCCAGGTACTGTTACATCCTGTCTAAACATCCAGTAATTAATCCTCTCCTTAATAAACAACCATGTCTCAACCAACCTGTATTTCTAAACTCCCATTTATATCCAAAGTCCAAAGTTGTTCTCTCTTAGCTGCTGTCCCATTTCAACCTTAACATATATTCAATTTTCAAGTCTGGTTTTATAGCTATGCATAGCAAAGAATCTGGAGAAAGTTATTCACACTTTTGTTTCCTGCTTTATTTCATTATTGCAACTCCTTATATTCAGGTACCAGTCAGTCCTCTCTGTCCCGTCTGGAATTGTTCCATAATTCTTACTGGCAACAGAAAGATAACATATTTTACTTGGCCTCTCTTCAGTGGTTTCCATTGCAACAGCAAATTGAGTTTATAGTTGTTCTGTTTGTTTTCAAGGCACTTAATAGGTTTGCACTCTCATTATCTCTAACATTATGTATATTGTTGTCTCTTTAGATACAGATACAGTTTGCAGCTTAGTACTTTATGTTTATGATGGTTGTTGTCTACCCTAGATAACCAACGCAGCTACGTTGGATGAACTACATGCGTCAATTGACAGACATTCCAGCTTGTTGCAAACTGCCGGTTGCTTTCAGTACCCTGATGGTGTGGATGAGAAAGATAAGATCATAAAGGATTTCATGCAGTGGTACATCATTTACCGCAACCATTTCTCAATACAAAGGTAATGTGTCTGCCTAATTTAACCTAAGTTAAAATGTTGTCCTTTTCAAGTCAAATGCATTAGAATTAAAATGATAAAGCAATGTTACTACAAAGAAAGAGCTGGTGTTTCTCTAAGGGTTCAGAAAATAACAACCTCGTAGTATGTCTTGAGATAACTCTTGTTATGAATTGATACTATAAATAAAATTGAATTGAATTGAATCTTTAATAGGGGGTCTGTGACCCTAAGGGTCAAAGTTAGTGCGCTAAATTATTTAAAAAATATTTTGGAAAGTTTCTTAATTCAAATATTAAATTGTCAGAATATACTTTACAGTAATTTGAATCCAACATATCAAAAGCAAAGCTAAATTGGCCTATTTTTGAAAAATTAAATGTTTACATATTGAAGATAAAAAGTAGCCACTATGGTAGCGATAAGGTTAAGCTTAAAGAGTCTCTGTGCCTTCCACATGTATGTTTAACTTTAAAGCATGATGTATAAATAATATCCATTTATGTATACAATATATGCTGTAGGGGTCCCTACTCAGTCCCTTTTTCAGCTAAGGGGTCCCTGGACTAAAAAACGGTGACTGCTCTAATAGCATTATTGTACTTTAAGTTTTGTTTTGCAAATTTTGTAACAAATATTTGAAATAAAGTAACTTTTTGTCAAACCAAAAATAGATTATTAGAGTAAAGGCTGTCATGAGGTGAAAAGATAATGACAGAATCATTTTTAGAATCTTCATTTTTAGGGAAAACTACTTGGAGTAAAAGCTACTCAACATGCAACTGAATGTACTTGCTTTTCAGATAGCAACAAGAAGAAAATGTGATTAAAAAGGAAAAATGTTTTGATTTAAGAAAAAACAACCTGTGAGGAATGTTGTACATGACATATGGTTTACCAGATGGACAGCGAGACTGGTTAACAGGTCTGATGGCATGCGTGTTCCACTTTTCCCTGCACTCATCAAGGTCCCTCTGTAGCACACCTAGGAACACGAACCGGACAAGGCATGTGTGCTCCCAACTGCCACTGAATAGATGTCTCTCCCTCAAGTCATTAATGAGGTCAATCCAGAATTGGGACCTGAACACAGACATTAGAGATGTAGTTTTTTTAAGGTGATGCAGATCCATGTTATGGATTCAAAATTTCACATTTCAATGATCATTATAAAACTGTAAACCCGAAGTGCCACAAAATAGGGGTCTCTGTGTTTTAGTGGTGAAGAAAAAAGGGAATGTCAAAAGTTATACTTCTATAATGTATGCGTGAGAAGTGTTTAGGGTAACAACATGCATTCACTTATGATTTACAGAATTGTAAATTTTGTTTTTGTTGAGTCCAGTCACAAGCAATTATTTTCAGAAGTATTCAGAAATATTTCAATTCCATGACTACATATTATGTTCATTACTAGAGCTCTAAAAAAAATTATATTTGAAATGTTGAGCACCACACCTTTGTTTTCGGAAGTATGACCACCAGCTTTCAATCCGTTGGTTTGCAGTTGAGGAGCCATACATATGACTGGCAGCCCCAGCAAAACCATCAGTGTGTTTTGATCTTAAGGCACACTGGATTGCCACCATTGTTCCATTTTCTGTACCACAGTCTGTGCGAAGCTGCATTGGTATGATACCACATTCTGAGACACAATGCAGATAGTTTTGCGCAATGACCCCAGGATCATTGTTGCTCGCTCCACACACCAACCACAGTCCTTTGCGGGAGTAGCCATCTATACAGCCACTAATGGCCAAACCATATGGTTTTAATTTGTCATAACCATCAACGTGCCAGACATGGTTTGGTCCACGGGAGCTGTAAACTCTTCTCACAAATCTTCGTCTTGCACGAAGTTGAACTGAGGGATCAAGCTCTCTCGTCAACGCCAGGACATCATCCCTTCTCACTGTGAGAGAGTACTTCTGGCGCAATGTCTGCCACATGGAACGGTAGCCATAATGCTGGCCTGGACCCTTCAGCTCTTCTTGTATGGCAGCACGGACAGTATAAAGAGGAGAGAAATGTGTTTTCCTGGACAATGAAAGACTTTTCAATTTACTCTTTAGAGAGCGAAGGCTCATTTTAACATTGTGAGTTGTTGCCAAGAAATCCAAAATTTCATCGTAGCTGTAGCCATCATGGAAATACTTTCTAATTAGATCCTCTTCTGTGGGGCTGTCTGATGCTGACCCTGACGAACATAAAGGGAGAAAAAGATTAAAAAGTAACATTTTTGACAAGGACAGGCTCCATAACATCATCCGGTCTACAGAGAAGATATTCAGCTGCAGTCTGCCATCTCCTCAGGACTTTAGGACAAATCCAGAACCAGGAGTGCAGGAAAATTAGGGCAGGTCCCTCCCACCCTGGACAGCTGTTTTAACCCCTTTCCTCTGGTAAAAGGTCAAGGTCTGTCATGACCAAAACCTCATGCTATAAGAACTATGTCTTGCCCATGGCAGTGACACTCACAAACTCTCCTTGCCCTTAATTGGCTCAAAATATGATTCAGATTTAATTTTATGTACCAAGAACTACTACATTATTATAGAAGCTGTTAAAATGATGAAATAAATCAGTCAAGTATAATCATGACCATGATCCATTTTGAACAAAATATGTATGAGCTGTTGTATATAGCTACTAATTAGTATTCAAAACAGGTTTGTTGAACCCTTTTATTTTGAGAACAAAAATACATATAATAATCAATCTACTTACTGTTGTCTTCAGCTTGTGCCAAAAACTGTACATTTTTGCCACATGAGCCACAAAACACTTGAATAGTGCTCTGGTGTTGGCCACAGAAGGGACAAAACATGGAAGTCTGAAATATTGACATTGATATGGTGAATTAAGTTAGTCAACTAAATAACAAATTACAAATAACGATCATCATTAAATAAAGAGAAAGGTTACATCAGAGGAATAAAATGTCTGCTGATCTTATATCTCTCTGTATATTAATGTTTACCCTGTGTTTTGTTTAATTATTTCACCTCTTTCCTTGTCACCTTCACCTGATCTTTATTGGTTCTTGAGCATATCAAATGCTCCTTCCTCTTATGCAAAGTTACCTTGCTGATCAATACAGTATTCTATCATATGTAGAGACGATTCAGAGAGTTCAGTTAATCAGTTCATCCAGTTAAGTAGTTAGTTATCCTTCCCACTGCTGACTAACGTTAGCGATGAAAGATCAGACACACAATGTTGTAACCAGCAAACTATTGTAGAAGTCAGTCTCAACACAGCAGCTAGCTACGTAACCTGTTGCTCTGTTAAAATACTGTAAAAGAGGAGGGCCACATGTTAAAATGAATACCAACCTTGTTATGTCGCCGCTATCTTCACTTTTGGTCCCGTTCAAAACAAACCTCTCATCAGCTCGCTCGCTCGCTCTCGTGGGGTCTAAAATCAGCTGTTCCACTTAGAGCTCCCTCTAGAGGCCTGGAGCACTTCCGTTGTGGATTCTTTATGCAGCGCGTTTTGTACTTGCATTTGTTTTCATGGTTTGTGTGCTTTTCTGGTTGCATCGTTTTTGATTTGCATCGCGTTTATGTATTTGGTTGTGTTGTGTGTATTTGTATCGCGTTTGTGTATTTGGTTGTGTTGTGTGTATTTGCATTGCGTTTGTTGAATGCTGCGCAAGTGTTGTCAAATTAATGAAGTTGTTTTCTTAATTTGCTTGTGTTTTGTCTGTTGGCATGTGTTTTCTGAAGTTGCAGGGCATTTGCCCCTGTCGGCCACCGTACTTTCCAGCCATTTCTCTCCACACACAGTACAAGTACAAGCAGTGTCAATAACTGCAGATCCCGTCCAGTCATAAATATCTCAGCGTCTGACATGGAGGCCTTTCTAAAGAATGTAAGAGTGTATTCCTCTACATTCGCATCTTCAGTAATTCTTGTTCAGTTGTTTTGTGAGGACAGTCTTTAGCCCAATGAAACGTGCACTGGCACATCTGGATCTCTTACCGAACTTATCCAGTACATTATTCCCGGTAATGGCTGCTTTAGTTGTCCATTTTGCAATGTTATACTTTGTTTTCCTCTTCCTTGTTATGTCCTTTTCTTCAAAGCTCAATTAGCTAACAGTGTAAAGTTAAAAAATGACAAAAATTACAAGGCATAACTTTCCTTGGGGTTCAACAAAGAAAACTAAAGAAACTTTCCTTTCCTTATTGTTATAATATAATATACATATATATATATATATATACATATATATATATATATATATATATATATATATATATATATATATATATATATATATATATATATGTGTGTGTGTGTGTGTGTTAACTGTAACAAAGAGCAAAGAAAAACAGAAATGAGATGAAACAAATACAGAAACCCAAAGTATAGTGCAAATCCACAACTTATAGCAACAGAAAATGCTGACTCAGAATTAAAAGCCATGCTAACAATCAATATATTGATTTGACACATAAACCAAAGATATGCCAAGTACAATTCTTGTTAACATTTCTTTTTGTAATATATAATATATGGGCAAATAGTGTCCAAGGCAACATTGTAAGAAGAAAAAATACAGCAGGAGAAAACAGCACTGCAATAAATTGACTTCTGATGGAAATGCCCGTGGCTAATAGCTTAAAAGCCGGCACAGCATCAGGAAGCGTCATAATGTACTTTTTCATCCGGTTGTATTGCCGTTTGAGGTCAATTAATAAATAGTATAAATTACAAAAAACAGGGGTGGCGTTGGCTCAGTCCGTGGGGAGTTGGGTTGGGGACCAGAGGGTCGCTGGTAGAGATGAGCCGGATACTCGGCTGAAACAATTATCCGGTACGGATAAAGCACTTTTGCCAAATACAAGTATTATACGAGTAATACGAGTCAATATATGTGCTCGGATTGAATAAAAATCCTATTGGGTAGACAACTGCGTCTGCGTTCTGTGTATCACACAGATACAGATGACGTTGTACTCGCTCATCCCTAGTCGCTGGATCAAGCAAAAAAATGTTCACCTCAAAAGGTAAAACTTAAAACAAAACATTGTGTAGTCGTAAACTATTGGTCTTTTATTCGTTTGATAATGTGCCCTTTTGTTTACAGTTCCGTCTGTTTCTTTCTCAAAGATCAGTCTTTTGCTCTTTCCATCATTTTGTAGTTACACTCCCAGCTTTCTCGTTTGCGCTTCTAAAGTCTTTTGCCATCTTCACACTGGCACTTGAAATCAGCTACGTAATATGCCCCCAGTGGATGTTGTACTAGACTGTTGAAAGCGTTGGAATTATAGAAATCGGCAATGGTCCATGGCTAAGACAATGATTCATTCTCTCAGTGTCCGAATGTGCAATTCTCTATGACCTCTCATCTGAGGGCTATAGAAATATAAACAGAAAGGTTGCTGCGTGGAGAAAAAAATTGCTCTTAATGCTAACTTAGCATTGATTAGCTAATGCGAGCAATTGTATTAACTGCCCTAATAACGTTAGGAAATCATGAAAATTAAAAAATTACATGACAAGATATTGTTATGAAATCGATACACAATACACAAACATCACTAAACAGCCGCGGATTCCTACATGATTAATAAAGTATATTGATCATGTATATTGTCTGTGATCTACGCTGAAAGCATGGTTACTAGACGTTTGTTGTTTTGTTGTGTTAAGATACTAGCTAGTAAAGCTGTGTAAGTTAGCATTTAATGTTAGCTAACTGCTAACGTTATCTAAAACAAATGCTAGCCAAGCCAAGTAGCCAACGTTGGCTTAAAGTAGCTATGTTACTGAGCAAAGTTGCCATGTAGGCTTACCCTGTCTGTGAAAAGCGCTGTATAAATAGCTTTTACTTACTTACTTTTTACTTGATGTTGCCTGCACTCGCAGTCTACTTTAATTTATTTATTATGCAGCCCACTACAGAGTGCAGTCTGGTTATGGTGTGCCGTTTTTTTGACTCCTCCAACACCACCTTGCTCAAAATACAAACAAACCGTCACCTTGGACACCTCAGTGGTACCCAAAGACTGCAATTGTCTATGATGCGACACACGAAAAGACTGAGCAATTTTTAACGTTTTAATTAAAACCAGCGAGAATGAACACCAAATGAAGACAATGACACTGGTAAGCTAGTCAGGAGTAGTGCAGGATGCTAGCGTAGGGTGACCAGACGTCCCCGGTTTTGGTGACCTGTCCCCGGCTGGATCTGACCCCGGAAATGTCCCCGGTTTTCACTTTGACTGACAGACCCAAAATTGGAATGAAAGAAAACACTGACCAAACATAGCTGATAGTCCCACACACGCAGCCTCAAGACAGCCAGAGCCAGCGCTGCTCAGAGATGTTTTAGAATGCCGTATTTTACGATGCTAAAAATACTGATTATTTACATGGAGTCTGGTGGGTTTAGCGAACGCAATTTCGCTAAACTTTTTATCTTTTATCAGGATCTTAATCTTTAACAGAAAGGTCGACCTCCTTAGAAATCATTTCCATAATGTTGTCAGACACTTAGAATATTAATCTGAGTCTGTCAGTAGCAAAACGAGCACTTTTCTGAACGTAAATACAAACTAGACAATTATCCAATTAACTTACATTGCTTGTTTCGCCGCTGCCGACTGCAGCAATCTCGTTTAATACTGCGTCAATGTCAATGAAAATATTTCCTCAATAGTATTTAATGTATCCGATACTCTATGAGTTGTTGCAGAAACAAGCCTGAAGCAATAAAGCAAAAGCTGTCACATAAATGTAGTTCAGTAAACATTACAACAGAAGGTGTATGAAGTAGCAGCAGGGGTGATCCTAGGATGAGACCTTTAGGGGGGGCTCAGCCCCTAATGAGAATGTGGCCTACATGAAATGTTATCATATTTACATTATGCATAAATCTCTGCACAATGCTTCACTCAACACATGCATCAGTACAACAAGCGGTTCCCGAGTAATCTGTAAGTTTGAAATTGCAACAAATTTTCTACATGATCTCCAAACTATATTGTATTCTCATGTAAACTAGTTATGTCAGCACAGATAATTTTGTAAATTGCTTAGCCAGTGTATCCCACCATAATGGTTATTACATTGCCAGATTCCAGACAATCTCACTTACTTATATATATCCCACTTACAATATGAATATATATTTATAATGGGATGCTTCCTAGTGACATTAATGCAAAAATATGAAGAAAAAAACAATTCCACCTGTGTGTGCATGATTAAAATTCTGAAGTGCAAACTAGTTCAGGATACAGCACAAATATTTCCATCCATAGATAAGAACAATCAAGTCTAACCTCTGAATTTCTTTGCAAAGTGCACCAGATTGATAGCCTGGCTCCGCCCTCCTACGTACTTTTGCTCAATTTTCATTTTCCTTCAGCACACCGTCTGGGTTTGCGGTATATTTATATATATATATATTTGCGGGCTTTCTCCAGCCAAATAATCAGCAAACAGAGGGAGGGGCTGAGGAGGTGGAAGGGGCGAGCTAGTCTCGTTTTGTTTGAAACATTTTCTTACAGGGGAGCATGCCCATGGACCCCCCTTGTGCCCCAGTGCAGGTCTTGTGATTCCCCTGGGGCAGTGTCCCCGTTTTAAGTTTTACAAAGATAAAAACATGACCTGTTTTGGAGGTATTTACGCATCTGAGCTAAAAAAAAAAAAACCCCAGATTTTGTCTGAGAAATCTGGTCACCTTATGCTAGCGGCCATGCAAAACAATACAACGCTGCAAACTAGCATTCATGTTTATTAATCAAACTTTGTCTTGTAGCTCCTCAGCAGAAGCTACTAATCCAGTTTGCTGCTAACAGTGAAGAACAAATCAGCAGCCATGGTCTCATACCTCCAGAGTGGGCAGGTAGGGTTGCTCATTGAGGGAACTCGAATTAATGATAATGAAGTGTATGGTGTAGATCTGCTCTATATGAAAAATGCGCAGAGATAATCAATTAAACTTACTTGACTTGATCAGAAAGCTTGCAAAAAAGGGGAGATTTGTGCTGAGAAGTAATACATCGACATTTTTCAGTGTGTTAGCTGGTCTGAAAGGCATGAAACTCCAGGGCTGAAAATGAGTCCAACTCCGGCCCTGCATATACAAGGCATGTGCAAAAAAAGCACAAACAATATAAGTAATCATGTTATAAGATTAAACGATTATAACAATAAGTTGTTAAGTTTTATTGCTCGGAATTGTTAGTTAAAGTGTGGTCAAGAACTGTAAAGTGTTCTGAAATACCTTGTGTTACTACTATATATTTAATTAATTTGTCTAAAGCTTTACTTTCTGTTTTGCCCACACTTTAAATGTTAAGCAGCTCTCTAATCCAAATAAAAGAGGACTCTGATGCCCCTCTTCCTTAGAGGCTGGAGCGCCATTTCCATGCACTAGGAAAAGGTGCGGGGGGCTAGCGAGTACCCGAACGGCAGCCGATTGTACTGGAAACGGGCCCCTTGGAAGGAGAACTGCAGGAATTTCCTGTGCCTGGGAATGATTTGGACGTGAAAGTAAGCGTCTTTCAGATCCATGGACGTAAACCATTCGTGGCAGCGCACACATTCCAACACGTGCTTGACGGTGAGCATGTGGAAAGGGTGCTCCATGATGTACCGATTGAACTGTGACAGGTCGAGGATGGGACGCAGTCCTCCTGACTTCTTCGGTGTGAGAAAGTAGCGAGAGTAAAATCCCCCGTTCTCCTCCCCTGGAGGGACGCGGGAAATAGCTCCGCTTATCAGCAGCCCTTCTAGTTCTGACGTCATAGCGTCTGACTCTGCTAGGGATGATACAGTAGTCTCCAACACGCCCGCGAAAGGAGGCGGGGGGGAGGCGAACTGGAGTGTGTAACCCCGTGTTATTAGCTTTGACATCCATGAGTTCATGTGTGTCCCACATGAAGTCAGTGCACTGAATCAGGCAGTAAAAGAACCTCCAGCTGGTCAGCTGACAAAAAAAGCTCTCTTACAAAATGAAATAAATAAATGACAGAGCCTCTGTTAATAATATGAGGACCTCCTTGTCTATAAATAACAGACATAATTTACAGACTATGAATGCTTAGCTAATTTTCACTAAATAAATAAAGCCTTAAAGTCAGATTTAACCTGAAACACAGATGAATGTGGTGTAGTCGCCTTTGGCTCCAGCAGGCAGGAAGGACAACCTCTTCCTTTTCCTCCTCCTCACCTCCACTGCAACCAACATCCGCTCATCACAAGGGATGAAGACCTCTTTGTTGATAGCAGACTGAATGTTCATTGTAGTCCTGAGAATTGCAGAGGATAGATGAAAATGACTGTTTGTTGGTTCACAGGCCAGACTGTGCAGATAGGCAAGACTTAAGTGAGCCACAAGTTGAAACATTAAATCAGTATAACAGTGTCATGTAGAATGTACCCATTGTTTGTTTTGGATAAAAAGACTAAATTTCAAGTTAAAGAGCGTGGTAATTATTGACTGTACACGTCCAACTTGCTATTCCCCACTCAGCGACTTTTGGTCACCACACCTCTTGCTGCAGATTCTTTTCAGTTTTTTTTCTATTGCAGTAAGCTGAATGTCTGTTTTGTTTAAGGAAAACAAGACATATAAAGAAGTGCCATTGGGCTCTGTAAAACGTGATGGGATATCTGGATCAGCTTTGAAATGGTTTTCATCTTACCTTACTGGATATCTGGATCAGCTTTGAAATGGTTTTCATCTTACCTTACTGGTAGAAGTTTTAGTGTCTATATAAATCAGAACATGTCAGATACTGCAAGTTTATCGAGTGGTGTTCCTCAGGGTTCTGTCCTGGGACCAATTTTTTCCTTCTATATATATTCCCTCTAGGACAGATAATAAGCCAGTTTCAGGATGTTTCTTATCACTTGTATGCAGATGACATTCAGTTATACTGTTCCTTTAAGCCTACTGAGTTATTTAAACTGTCATCTTTAATGAATTGTCTGAGTAGGATCAAGCAGTGGCTAAATGACAACTTTTTAATGTTGAACTCAGCCAAGACTGAAACTTTAATTATTGCTCCGGAGCAGAGCATCCCTCAGATTAAGAAACACATTGGTGACTTAGGTTCGTCTGTTCAGCCCAGTCTCAGGAGCTTAGGTGTTGTTTTTGATGCGGCCATGTCTCTGGAGAAACACTCGAAACAACTTATTAAAAACTGTTTCTTTCAATTAAGGAACATTTCAAAGATAAGAGCCTTGGTGTCAAAAGCTGAGTTGGAGATGATTATTCATGCTTTTATCTCGTCTCGCCTAGACTATTGTAATAGTCTTTTTATTTGCCTTAATAAGAAGGATCTTTGTCGTCTCCAGACTGTCCAAAATTCTGCTGCTAGACTTTTAACCCACACGAGTAAAAGGGCACATATTACTCCAGTTTTAGCTTCACTTCATTGGTTACCAGTGATATCTAGAATGCACTTCAAAATTTTGGTCTTAACTTTTAGAGCCCTACAAGGACAGGCACCCCATACATCTCAGACCTGATACAGCTGCGTACATCCTCACATAGTCTGAGATCAACAGGCCAGAGACTATTAGTTGCCCCCCTTACACATTTTAAAACTAGGGGGGACCGTTCATTTCAGGTTGTTGCACCGAGGTTGTGGAACGCTTTGCCTCCTTCCATGCGCTGCTTAGATTGTGTGGAAAATTTTAAAACTCAGTTGAAAACTCTGCTTTTTAAAGAGGCTTTTAACTAGATTGTAGGGTGGTTAGGCTGGCCTTATGTGTACGTGTTATTCTTTTGTTTTGTTTTTGTGATGCATTGTATTTATGAGAGTTGTTAATGCTTCCTTTTGTTGTGAAGCACTTTGTGATCTTCATCTGAGAAAAGTGCTATACAAATACATTTTACTTACTTTTACTTACTTACTTTATTAGTTTCTATTATTTCAAAGATTTAACAAATTCATTAATCTGAAAAATAACAGATAACGGTCAATTAAACAAAATGGTGGGCATATTCAAATATTTCTTTTCAGTAGAAGTAGCATTACCACCTTGTAAAATGTTCCATTAAATGTCTTGTATGTAAAACATTCCACCAAAGATTTTGTCTGGTATAGTTAATCATTTCATTTTTCATACAGTAAAAGCCTATTTTCAGCTGCTACTCTTAGGCAGAGTTTCATGAAATTAAATCATACAAGAGTTACGCCCACAGTTAAAATTGGATCAGGATTATATATATATATATATATATATATATATATATATATATATATATATATATATATATATATATATATATATATATATAGTATATAATAATGTATTCAGCTTTTATATACATAGCCTACATTAATTATTCATGATTGTGTGTGTTAATTGTGAAAAACAGAATCAAAAGAATAAATTCCCCAAGGGGAGAAAGTACATTATTATTATTAACAGTATTATTATTATAATACATCTGTAGGTCAAGGTTTATCTGACAGGTTAGCTTACCTGTTCTTGTCTGTATCTTCTAAATCTTGTAGTCGTCTCTGGTACAGGCGGACTGTCTTGTTAATCCAAATGTAAAATCTGTTTTACTGTTACATTCATTAATATTTTCCAGGCTTCAGTCATGAATGTATGCCCGCGAACACCAGATGGCATGCTTTGCTGTGAAGGCGCATTTCAAGAGTGTGACACGCTAAGAGCTGGAAATCAGAGAACAGTCACTGGCTGTCTCATAGACAGAGCCAGGGCTGACCAGCCCTATATTGAAGGGGGTTGGGGCATCAGCTGGGGTGGTGGAAGTTTGCTGTTCTTATTGTTAAAAATGTTATGAGCTGAGATGTATAAATTAAAAAATAAAATTGATAGTATACCCTGCATTTCAGTTTTAATCACTACGTTTTTGCCGAACAATCAAGACATATGTCTTTATTGGCTGTTGCTTTGGTCTGGATTAGTGGACATCCAATTTCATAACTGAAGCCTTTGTTTGATTGACAATAAAATAGAAAAATACTACAAGCATGTACTTGAAAGGGACTTTTTGATTTACAAAAACTGCTTAAATCAAATACAACTCTCCTAAAATGAACTCAACATTTCACAATAGAAAACTGTTTTAATTTAATCAGGCTACATTTAATTGGATAATTTAATTGGTTGTATATTTGGTTTGTAGTTATTACTATGGTTATTTATTTCATAATGATTAAGTTAATTATGAAAAATTTTAGTTTCCATACTTTTTAAAATGTCTTAGAATGAATGTTTCGCTATGCCTGAGGAACCAGTCACAGTGAAATAGCTGATACATAAACATTGAGCGGCACACAGTGACCAATCAGGTGACCACCGCAACTCTATTGGCAACACTCCTGATACGGGTCACAGATAACTGATTCCTCTGTGAAGAGAACAAGGAACACAGAAGTGCCAAACGCCAAGTCAGTTACAATGACAAACTGCAGTCGAGAGAGAGAAAAATCCTAACCATAATACCAGATCCTGCCTGGTTTTCGAACCCTCAATACAGTAAATCTGCACATTTTGTGGCCAGCCTAAGGCACACCTGTGCAATAATCATGCTGTCAAATCAGCATCTTGATATGCACACCTGTGAAGTGGATGGATTATTGTGGCAAAGGAAAGGTGTTGTTGTACAAGGAGGGAGAAATAGACACAAGGAGGCAAAAAAGAAAAAATAACCCCAATTAAAACCCCAACCTACAACAGAAAGGTGCTCATTAAAACAGATTTACACAGATTTTGGAACAATATTTGAGAGAAATAAGCCTTTTGTGTACACAGAAAAGTCTTAGATCTTAGAAAAATGGGGGCCAAAACAAAAGTCATATATTAATTTTGTTCAGTTTAATTTGATATCAAAGAAGTTATCTTATGTTTACTCTTAACTAATCTTTATGTTTTTAATTTTAACATTTCCAGGAAGGGAAGGACACACACTGGCTCTCTCAGCACAAGGCCATTGCAGAGGCAGAGAAACCTTGGGGCCTTAGCAGATAAGGCAGAGGTGAGACGTTGTCCAGTGGCAAAAAGACTCTAAACAAGACTCTTGGCAGCAGTATATGTTGCTGATGTTTTGCCCCCACCTCACTGGCTGATGTTTTTCCCCACCTCACATGCCAGTTCAAACTCTTCAAAAGGTGCATGTGAACTTTTTACACATCAAGAAACAGGTAGGCTAAATGTACTGTACATCTATTTATTCAAATCTGTTTGATTTAATACAGTGAAAGGAAGGATGTTTGCAGGATGTTTGACCAATACTAGTCTCGCCTTGCCAGACCATTCTCCACATGCTGGGATAGGAGAAAAACGTGCTCTGGTATATTGGCATTTCTTTAAACTAATCAAAATCATCTTGGGCAGCGCTAAGCTTCGCACAGAGCTTATAAATATAATAGGAAGAGCCTCAGGAAGGAACTTGTTTTGGTGAAACGTGTACATTCAAAAGTTGTTTTAGTCATGCGAGAGAAAACACAGACTGAACATATAGTCTAGCTTTCCGTCTCAATTTACCATGCCGATATCTGAGGAACAGTTAACCATAGTTCTCAAAAATCAACCAGAGTTTAAAATTCCAACACAAAGAAAGTAGAAGGACATCCGCGAAAAGACATGCATCCAGTGGAATTTCCTGCTGCAACGTCGAGGATATAGACTAGACCAATACTAATCAGCAACTTTTTTTCAATTCAAGTTGCTGTCACAATTAAGACTTTGAGGAGCATCAAAGAGGCTGGATAGACTCCACTCCCTGGATCATTTCTCTCGCTTCTATTAGTCTGGCAGCCCAGAGCCTTTTGATCAAATAAAAAGAGTACCAACATTTGAACACATGGGCCTCTCACATGCAGATATGGATGTCTGCCGGAACCCCACTGCTGCATCTGGCCCTTAGGGGCCTCAAAGAGGGCTGAAAAAATGTATTCAATGAAACATTCAAAAGTACCATCTCAAACCAATCTGATATAAACAGGCAGGACACACAGAGTACTTAATGACCCCTGCAAGACAAATTATCCGCTGCGAAGGGCCCGGCAGACACAAAAAAGGGCCCTAGATCAAACAAAGGAGGTACCACATGAAACCACTTTCAAATGAAAAAGCCCATCCCACCAAACCTGAAAATCACCATGCCAGACAAATTGCTTGCTGAAAAGGGTTTGCCAGACACCCCTCAAATAGGGCCCAATATACAATATCATACATTTGACCTAGATTAAATATTTAGATTACCACTCAAACAGTTCAAACTGTTTCTGAACCAGTTGTGCACAAAGTACAATCATCAGCATGCCAGGCACATTTTCTGCTGCTTAAGGTCCATCAGACACCCGTGAAATACAGTCCCTACATACTTGACCTTGGAGCAGACTGTAAAATGAGATGCAGCATCACCCATGAGGGGCATTGTGAGGTTAGCTCATTCACACAATGCAGAATACAGAAAGAACATCCTAAACATCCACAGGTTAAAGCTTGAACACTTTCCAATGTGGTCAAGTCAGAGCTTGAACACTGTCCAGTACGTCAGGTCAGAGAGTGTATGTTGTTGGGTGCAGGCAGGAACGACCTTGAATGCTCTTGACTGCGGGCAAGTCAATAAAGTATACCTATGGTTGGAGCACAGTGTGACCATGTTGTGACTGATTTTCTTCACTGCTATCTTCACACAGCAACTGTATCAACGGTTACAAAGTGACCGGTAATGCCTGTTTCACCTTATGAGATATATTTCCACATACAACCAAAAGACAAAAAAAAAGGATTTGGTGCTGACATGTCTTTATTGATACAACACATACAACAACAGCATTCATGCTTTCTGACCATACACAGGCAGGTTCAACTCTGTACATACAGTAAGGTTTGGACATTTAGCAGTCTTGCGGAGGGTCCTTGTCTCTCATTTCAGTGATGTGCTTAGACATTTCACTATGTTTAACAGCAAACACAACACACATAGCAAGGTAAATCAGTACCACAGGAAAAATAATCCTATTTGGCAGAATGTGTGGCCTGGTGAATAAGAGTGTCATGACCCTCCGTCACAAGATGAACACCCTGCGTAAAGTACACAGAACAATCACAGACAGCGTTGCTCACGAAGCTGGCAGAGGCTTCTGTGTGTAGACTGTCTCTCCACTTCCAACAGGTCGAAACGCATCCTTCTCTGTTTGCCCTGGCAAACAGAGAGTGAATTGGACTCTAGCGCAGGCAATACCACGTTCTGCCAGCAGATGCCGGCAAAGCCTCATTGTCCGATCCGTAAACAGTTTTAGGCAAGGCAAGGCAAGGCAGCTTTATTTGTATAGCACATTTCAGCAACAGGGCAATTCAAAGTGCTTTACACAAAACCAGTTTAAAAAAACAGTTAAAAAAACCCAGATAAAACACATAAGAAACAGTTAAAATAAAAAATAAAAACAGATAAAACACAAGATTGAAAGTGCAGTATAAGAAATTAAACATTAAAGAAATGAACATCATTTAAAGAAAGGCAACATCAAAAAGAAAGGCAACATCAAAAAGAAAGGCAACATCAAAAAGAAAGGCAACATCAAAAAGAAAGGTCTTTAGCCTTGATTTAAAAGAACAGAGTAGCAGCGGATCTGCAGTTTTCTGGGAGTTTGTTCCAGATATGAGGAGCATAGAAACTGAACGCTGCTTCCCACTGTTTGGTTCTGACTCTGGGGACAGAAAGCAGACCTGTCCCAGATGACCTGAGAGGTCTGGGGGGGTCATAGTGTAGTAGCAGATCAGAAATGTATTTTGGCCCTAAACCGTTTAGTGATTTATAGACTAGCAAAAGTACTTTGAAATCAATTCTTTTAGGTACAAGAAGCCAGTGTAAAGACTTTAGAACTGGAGTGATGTGATCCAGTCTCTTGGTCTTAGTGAGGACCCGAGCAGCAGCGTTCTGAATCAACTGCAGGTGTCTGATTGACTTTTTAGGGAGACCTGTAAAGACACCGTTACCGTTTTTCCAAATCCTGTTGACACATAAGTCCTTTAACCCTTGATATATTCTTAAGGTGATAATAGGCTGACTTTGTAATTGTCTTAATGTGGTTATCAAAATTCAGGTCAGAGTCCATGACTACACCAAGATTTCTGGCTTTGTTTGTTGTTTTTAACATTGTTGTTTGAAGCTGAGTGCAGACTTTTAATTGTTCCTCTTTTGCTCCAAAAACAACCACCTCAGTTTTTCCTTCATTTAATTTCAGAAAGTTCTGGCACATCCAGCCGTTCTGGCACATCCAGCCATTCCAGCCGTTCAATGCACTTAGTCAGTTTTTGTATTGGACTATAGTCCCCTGGCGATAAGGTTATGTAAATTTGTGTGTCGTCCGCATAACTATGATAACTTATTTTGTTGTTTTCCATAATCTGGGCAAGTGGAAGCATGTAGATGTTAACAGAAGAGGCCCCAGAATGGAGCCTTGGGGAACTCTGCACGTCATATTTGTATGCTAAGATGTATAATTACCTATTGACACAAAGTAATCCCTATTCTGTAAGTAGGATTCAAACCAGTTTAGTACTGAGCCAGAAAGGCCAACCCAGTTTTCCAATCGGACTGAGTTCTGACTGAGTTTCTGATCAACTAATACTAAGACTGAAATTTTGCCATTATCTGTGTTAAGGTGGATGTCCTTAAAGACCTTAACAAGAGCCGTCTCAGTGCTGTGGTGTGGTCGGAAACCCGACTGAAAGGTATCAAAACTGTTGTTTAGTGACAGAAATGGTTGAGTTGTTGAAAAAACGCTTTTTCAATGATTTTACTTAAAAACTGAAGGTTTGATATTGGCCTATATTGGCCTTATCAAACCTAATTTGCTCATTAGTGATGTGTCTAGTTTGTTCTTTTTTAAGATTGGCTTGATTACTGCAGTTTTCAGGGTCTGTGGAAAGATACCTGAAAGAAGAGACATGTTCACAATCTGTAGAAGATCAGAAGCCAAACAATTCAAAACATTTTTAAAAAACACCCGTTGGAAGAATATCAAGGCAACAGGAGGAGGTTTTCCGAGGTTGTATAATGTCCTCCAGGTTTTTTTGGTTGATTGTATTAAATTCTGTCATATCGGAACTAGTTTTGCTTAAACACTGTGACAACACATATCCTGTACTTGATATGGAGGCACTGACTGTTTGTCTAATCTTCTGAATTTTGTCTCACTTCCAAATTATAAATGCAAAGTCTCTCTTTATAGGTGTTATAATGGCCCAGGAGATTTGTTTTTTGCCACCTTTGTTCAGCTTTTCAACACTCTTTTTTTCTGTTCTCACCAGTAGGACATTTCTCCATGGAGATCTTTTCTTACCAGAGACAACTTTGACCTTAGTGGGAGCAATGGCATCAATAACATTTGTAATTTTACAGTTGAAATGATCTACAAGCTCAGTCACTGAGAGCCCAGAGAGCCCAGAGAGCCCAGAGAGCCCCGAGAGGGCGGGTGTGGAGGAGAAAAGCTGAATAAATGTTTTACTGGTGTTTTCAGTGAAATACCGTTTTCTGATTATCTTTGTTTGGACACTTTTGGGCACAGAGATAGAAAAATACAATCCTGATGGTAACTGACTTTTCCTAAAAGGGTCTATATTTTCATTTAAAATAGTTTTAATATACATTACAAACTAGGCAAAGAAAATAAAATCACTTTTACCTATATCGGCCATACACGGTCATATTGACCGCTTGGATTTTCGCGGTATTGTTTTTAATCTTTCGCGGGGTTGAAGATGCATATTGGTTGCTTAGTTACTATCAGCGTCTCTGCCAAATAAGCGGTCTAGAGTAACACGTGTGGGCATCAACGATGGGCCGAAGGCAAAGCCAGAGTCGGTAACGACAATAAATACATCGTGAATGGACTCCGTTCTGAATCAGAAGGCAGTGCCGGGCGCTTGCTCTGGGAAAGCCTCGGTACACGGAGCTAGATGGCCGCTGGCTGCTGTTGAGTTTTTAAAAGTTAAAATGTCTGAAGGAGCCAGGTTAGAAAATTATGCATACCTCTGTCCCCCATTTTCGCCCTCATTACTACTGATTGTAAAGAATTGATCAGGTCAAGTCTGGCATTTAACATATGGAAAGGAGCTCCCTGCTACAACACCAGGAGGGGGCCTGTTGTCTCCTGTCCCCTGGGGTCTTAGTCTGGGCTAAAACAATACAATGCTGATTCAACTGTATTGATGTTAGAATTTCACATTTACATGACAGACCCTTTTTGGATCTGTAACCACAAACGACACCCAAAGGGGCAGGTTTTAGAGCCATGTCATTCCTCATTGGACAGCAAAGATGCGCTCGGCATGTTGTCATGACAACAACGGACCAATGAGAATGGATTTGAATGGACCAGGTGAAAAGGAACAGCCCCCAGGTGCACGGCATAAATGAGTGCGATTTATGGATATTCGAGACTGCATTCACGTGACTCCGTCAGGGGGAAGCGTGGATCCCATCCGCTGTCAGCTGCAGTGTTTGTCTTTGTCTTTGTCTATGTCTTTGTCTCATCATCCTCATCATTCTGTTGCATTAAACCTTTTTCTTAATTCTCAATTCGACCACGAGCCTTTTTCCTCAGAGATCCAACGAACATTGACGTTAGTTTGAAAATTCTAACAGTTGGTGACCCCGGATGTGGATTCTCTGAGAAAAAGGATGGACAAATTAAAAAAGACTGGATCATGGTGAAGTTGCTGAATCTTCACATGGGCCCGAAAAACTGAGAGGTGAGCAGAAACCCTGTTTTTTCAAAACACTGCATAGCTTAGGTAGATGTGAAATCATTTAGACGTTAAGATTCACTAGACATCACCGCCGTCTGTAAAAGTAATGCGCAACTGAAACAGTTTTGAGGATGAGCTTAAGCAAGTGTGTGTGTGTGTGAGTGTAATTGATTGTTTGTATGTGATATATGTAATGTTAAAATCCTGCGAGGAAGGTCAATTGAAAAAACCCTGCGAGGAAGGTCCGGAATTTAAGTGCACATTAGAAGTCCGATAAACGGCCAGGTTTAGAATCCCGTTAAATTTCAGATAAAAAGACCGATTGTGAGGAGCAAATGTGAGAACAAGTCTTTTCTTTTTAAAGCCAGTTTAACAGACTGTGAGATTGTGGGAGCTGGATTAACCGGCATTGCGGTGACGACAGGTGCTGTGTCCCAGTCTAATGCTTCTCAGTTCTCGTTTCGCTGCCTAATGTTAAAAAATGGTGAATTCTTTGAGGGCACAGGAGGAAAAAGTGTTACTTAGTTTGAAAATAAATAAGTGAAAAACCTGCACGGAAGGTCAAAGATTTTGTCTCTCGATCTGGGAATTATTCTTTGGGAATTCTTTTGAGGGCACAAGAGCAGAGCGCTGTTTTGTCGGGTTTTTTTCAACTGAGTTTAGTAAGACCTGCACGGAGGGCATAAATTTACAGGACAATTGACACTGATTTGTTCTTGTGTACCTTAGTTTAGAAAAACCTGCACGGAAGGTCAGAAGTTTTTCCGGGGAATCTTGCACTGAGAGTGAATTGTTCCTCTGGAATTCTTCTGAGGGCACAGGAGCGGAGCGCTGTTTTGTTGTTTCTGTAGCTGAGTTTAGTAAGACCTGCACAGAGGGCATAAACTTACAGGACAATTAACGCTGTTTTGTTCTTGTGTACCTTAGTTTAAAAGTCCTGCATGGAAGGCAAAAAACCTGCAACAGAGGGTTCGGTTCTGAGCCAGTAAGACGGCGAATCAAGGTCACAAGAGTGGACCTAGTCAATGAAAATAGGAACAATTAAAACTAGGGATGTGAATACTGTAAATAAATTGTGTAAGGTTGGCTGTGAAGGCGGCTCCAGCTGTGCTGATGATGACTGTAAATAACTAATTGTATGGATATTTGATTTGTTGAATTGGGAACGTGCATGCTCAAGCAGTAGAAACTTGGCTCCCCAAGAGGTGAATTAAGTTGGAAACAAACAAAACTTTAAGTTTTACTCTGCGGCAAAGGGGAGGGGAAAAGATATTTATCAATCACATTTTGATATTGCATAGTGGAGAAGGAAAGGGCCTCATCTCTTTTAGAAAATTTTATTTTTAAACACCCCAATAGATTACCTCTACATTTTTAATAAGAATGGCTGGCTTGATGTTTTGTGAGGAACTACTGAAAAGGTGTGAATGGTTGATGTGGAACATTGTAAAGAGTGATTGGAGTTCCTCAGAAAATGCATAAATGAGCAGCTAGCAGAAAATTTGTCAAACACTGGACATTTAAAATAAGTAGTTTCATTTGATTACATCTTCTATTTCATAGAATTGTAGCTTATAAGGGTTTTAAATGGATACATTAGTAAATGCATATTTGGCATTTTGACTCAAAATTGGTTTGTTTTTGACTTGAAATGATAAATAAGGTTGTCCACATTTTTGAGTTCATTGCATTTATATTCATTCTGAAACTTGTTTTCCATGATTTTTGTTTGGGTTCATTCTTTTCTTTCACTCAAACTGTTGATTTTCTGTAGGGGTGGGGATGCACGTTTTTAGTCAAGACAGTAGCTTTTCTGTTGTTTTCTTTGGTTTGATTTTTATTCTCCCTAGTTTGTAAAAATAATTAAAAAAAAAACAACAATTAAGAATTAAGATTTGCTAAACTTCTGTGCTGGCCACACAGAACGTTGAAACAATCTTCTTCTGAGAGTGTTGTAGCACAAAACGTGATACAAGACTGATATTGACATTAATTTGCTCCAAAAATAGCAATCGGTTGGAAAATGTCAAAATTTAGAATTTTCAATTGAAAGGATCAATCAGCAGTCCAACCCCCTTGAGAGATATTGGGAACGTTATAGTGGAAAATTGCGGTGGGTTTTATTCTCTGAATATATGTATTTGTGATTGGTATGTACGTATATTTTCAATGGACTGATGATTTTGGATGGGTAATTTCATATTTTTTGTGTTTTGGACTGAAGTTTTTGCCCATTGTGTTAAGGAAAACATTTCTCCCTCCATGAGAAATTAATGGACAGATCAAAGACAAACTCATATCACAGTTCTTTCCTCCCAGAATGAAACACTAATATGACTTTTTGAAAAGCAAAAGTCTGTCAAAACCATTTATTCACAGGTGAAAGCAGAGACTGGTACGCCCTGATGGCTTCAGCTGTTCAAGAAATCCAGATCCAGGTGGAACAAGTTAATTCTGGGTGCTGTTGACTAGGCTACCAGCCCTGCAGTACAGTACAAACCACACCATATGGGACCAACAGCCCAGCAGGGGGCCAACAAACATCTGACCAGACGCCGACGGAGAGCTTGGAGCGTAGCTGTTGTTGACTTCCTGCGGTGGCTCCTGACACTGTCAGCAAAGAGGAGGGAGACTGGAGTCCCCTTCCTGATGCTAACTTCTGCTGACCAGATCAACCCCAGGTGCTGGAGTGGAGGCACACCCAGCTACTCCATCCCAATGTTTCCCCAGTTACACCTGCGATGACATCCACACCAGGTGTCGGACGTGAGGGGAGGGACCTGATTCCATGATGAGTTCCACTGAGGGGCACATTAAGCATAGCGTCATCTTTCCGTCTTGATGTTTCTGAAACAAATGATGTTTCAGAAAAGGAGGGTGTTGATATAAGGAGGGTGCGTTCAGTCATCTTCATCCAACGAGTAAAGTGTCCAAATATTCAGCCAAATCTTCAGAAAAATGAGGGTAAGGACTTCTTACAGCAGCGGCAGCCGAGCAGGCGCACAAATGTGACATCATGGAAAGCGCCGTGGTCCGCTGCGGTGACATCATGCAGCCTAATGAACCAGAAACGATCTGAGATTTTTTTCCCCAGAGACTTTGTTTCCAGACTAGACGAAAGTGAACAAGGAACTTTCAAAAATCTGGACTTCAGAATAATTTCTCCAGATTTGCTATTAAGAGAGATTTCAAACCAGCTGAATGCATTGCAGAGTTGAGATTAGGTGTAAGGTTACTTGTGCAGATTTTAATTGGAGAGTTGGATTTAGTTAGGAGTTGATCTGTTTTCTTTTGATTATATGCATTTGTGTTGATATGCTATTTGATTGACTGATTTGATTTTTCCCTTCCTAGATTTTTTTTTTTTTTTTGTTCTCCTTCCTGTTAAATGATTTAAATTCCCATTGTTTTTTCACCTGGTCAAAGACTTCTAGTATCTTCTGTTTGTTTTTGTTTCTAAAGTTAGTCACTAATCACTGAGTAGAATCAGCCATGGGAGCGACAGTTGTGTTAAAGAGCATAACATTTTTTTACAAGAAAAGGAGTCAGATGAGGTCAAAGGAAATTAATTTGAAAAAGTTTGTAAAATCATGTTTGTTTCTCACAACTTTTGCAGCTGATGTTTACATTTTTGGTTATATTTTTATGTTCCTATAAGTCAAGACAAGACATTGTTTTCAGTTACATTTATAGTATTTTCACACCAAAGGTGTGAAAAAGGAGGGATTGTTGAGTTTTAAAAAGTTAAAATGTCTGAAGGAGCCAGGTTAGAAAATTATGCATACCTCTGTCCCCCATTTTCCCCCTCATTACCACTGATTGTAAAGAATTGATCAGGTCAAGTCTGGCATTTAACATATGGAAAGGAGCTCCCTGCTACAACACCAGGAAGGGGCCTGCTGTCTCCTGTCCCCTGGGGTCTTAGTCTGGGCTAAAACAATACAATGCTGATTCAACTGTATTGATGTTAGAATTTCACATTTACATGACAGACCTTTTTTGGATCTATAACCACAAACGACACCCAAAGGGGCAGGTTTTAGAGCCATGTCATTCCTCATTGGACAGCAAAGATGCGCTCGGCATGTTCTCAACAACAACGGACCAATGAGAATGGATTTGAATGCACCAGGTGAAAAGGAACAGCCCCCGGGTGCACGGCATAAATGAGTGCGATTTATGGATATTTGAGGCTGCATTCATGTGACTCCGTCAGGGGAAAGCGTGGATCCAGTCTGCTGTCAGCTGCAGTGTTAGCATGTTTTGTGTTTGTCTTTGTCTTTGTCTTATTGTCTTTGTCTCATCATCCTCATCATTCTGTTGCATTAAACCTTTTCTTAATTTTCAATTCGACCACGAGCCTTTTTCCTCAGAGATCCAACAGAACACGAAGTTAGTGTGAAAATTCTAACACTGCCTACGTCTTCATATAACTTTATACATTCTCCTCAAACTGGCTGGAATCATTGCACATATCCTCTCCTAGGGGTGCACCAGCAGTGAAATTGTCCGGAGGAAGTTCAGGCAGCAACTGGCAGAAGGAGCCGAGAGACGAGTTTAGAGAGGCGAAAAGGGCAGCGGGGCACGGTACGAGCAGCGCTGCGCACCACAGCAGACACCAACACAGAGGCAGTGACAGGATAGGTTAGGTTATAAATGTTCAAATAAGATACTTTTAGGTGTTATTTGCCTGTTATAAGTTATGTTGAATGAATTTACATACCATATTTTTCAAATGTGAATGAAATAATTACGTTTTACTATGCCATGATAGGAATTATTGAAACACTTGGGCAACTCAAGTATATAATTAAACTCGTTAAATTGTACATTGGGGTTATTTAGTTTTTCTAAAAATATCCTAACACAATACCTGCATTAATATTGCAATTAGGTATTTATCATGAGAGATTATAGAGTTTAGAATCTGGCGGTCAAAATGACCGCTCACGGCAGTTCTAGTAGTTATGGAATCCTGGCACTTCTAGTGTTAATACAGATTATAGACAGCAGTTCAGTAAAGTCGTCAATGAAGGTTGCACAGTAATTTCTTAGCAGAAGTTCCAATACACATAGCTCTATATCTCAGGAAAGATGCATTTTGGCAGGTAGGTTCTAATGATGTATAAACCCTTTTTCTGTCACATGAACAGCTTTACAGTACACTACCGGTCAAAAGTTTTGGGTCACTTACAACTTTCCATACCACTCTATTATAGACAGAATACTAGCTGATCTGAGTGAGTGGCTGATTTTTAATGAAATATCTACATTGCCCATTATTAGTAACCATTCATCCAATGTTCCAAAAGCACATTCTGTTCACTAATCTGTTATCATTTTAAAAAACTAATTGAGAAAACATTGGATAACCCTTTTGCAATTATGTAAGCACATAATGTAATCTGAAAACTGCCCTGGTCAAAAAACAATGCAACTGATGTCAGCTGGTATTCTGTCTATAATGGAGTGCAATGGAAATTTCTAAGTGACCCCAAACTTTTGACTGGTAGTGTAGTTTCTAAGCACAATGTCCTCTCTACATATATCTCTATGCAGGAAATATGCATTTTGGCCTCCAAAGAGCTTCTTATGATGTCTAAACCCTGTTTCTATTACTTAAACAGCTTTACAGTAGTTTCTTAGCAGAAGTTCCTGTACACATATCTCTATGCAGGAAAGATGCGTTGTGGGCTCTACAGAGCTTCTTATGATGTGTAAACCCTGTTTCTTTCACTTAAACAGCTTTACACTAGTTTCTTAGCAGAAGTTCCTATGCACATATCTCTTTGCAGGACAGATGCATTTGGGCATATATGGAGCTTCTTACCATGTATTAAAACCTGTTTCTTTCACTTAAACACTTAGACGGCTTCCCTGACCACCGGTGTCCACCAGGGCGTTCGTGGGTTACCGCCCCTTGAGGCACCTAAGACCCTATGACCACAGCTCGCCACCGCAGCTTCAGCAATGGAAACTTTGAACATTGTCCACTCAGGTTCAATGCCCCCAGCCTCCATAGGGATGCCCGAAAAGCTCCGCCGGAGGTGCGAGTTGAAAGTCCGTCGGACGGGGGCCTCTTCCAGACGTTCCCAATTCACCCGCACTACCCGTTTGGGTTTACCAGGTCTGTCCAGAGTCTTCCCCCACCCCCTGACCCAACTCACCACCAGATGGTGATCAGTTGACAGCTCTGCCCCTCTCTTCACCCGAGTGTCCAAAACATACGGCCTCAGATCAGATGAAACGATTATAAAATCGATCATTGACCTTTGGCCTAGGGTGCTCTGGTACCACGTACACTTATGAGCATCCCTATGTTCGAACACGGTGTTTGTGATGGACAATCCATTACTAGCACGGAAGTCCAACAACAGACAACCACTCTGGTTTAGATCAGGGAGGCCGTTCCTCCCAATCACGCCTCTCCAAGTATCTCCATCATCACCCACGTGTGCGTTGAAGTCCCCCAGCAGAACTATGGAGTCCCCTACTGGAGCCCCATACAGGACTCCATTCAAGGTCTCCAAGAAGGCCGAATACTCCGAACTCTTGTTTGGTGCATATGCACAAACAACAGTCAGAGTTTTCCCCCCCATCACCCGCAGGCGTAGGAGGGCGACCCTCTCGTCCACCGGGGTAAACTCCAACGCAGCGGCGCTCAGCCGGGGACTTGTGAGTATCCCCACACCCGCCCGGCGCCTCACACCCTGGGCAACTCCGGAGTAGGACAGAGTCCAACCCCTATCCAGGAGTACGGTTCCAGAACCGAGACTGTGCGTAGAGGTAAGCCCCACCAGATCTAACTGGTAGCGCTCCACCTCCCGCACAAGTTCCGGCTCCTTCCCCCACAGAGAGGTGACGTTCCACGTCCCCAGAGCCAGCCTCTGCCGCCCAGGTCTGGTCCGTCGAGGCCCCTGACCTTCGCCGCCACCCATATGGCAGCGCACCCGACCCCAGCGGTTCCTCCCACAGGTGGTGGGCCCATGGGATGGAGAGAGAGGAGCCACGTAGCTTTTTCGGGCTGTGCCCGACCGGGCTCCGTGGCAAACCCGGCCACCAGGCGCTCGCTGACGAGCCCGCCGCCTGGGCCTGGCTCCAGACGGGGGCTTCCTCCGGGCAGGGTCCCTCGATCCCTTCCTCGATTTGTCATAGGATTTTTGAACCATTCTTTGTCTGGCCCCTCCCCTGAGACCACTTTTCCATGGGAGACCCTACCAGGAGCACAAAGCTCCAGACAACACAGCCCTCAGGTTCATAGGGACACACAAACCTCTCCACCACGATAAGGTGATGGCCTAGCGGAACTGGAACTTTGTATATAAAGGGGGGACTGGTTTGTTAAATGCATGCACGGAAGTAAGGAGGGAAAAACACATGTGGCTCTGTAACCTACGGAAGAGGATTAGGGCCACTGGTGAAAAATGTATATGAGTTCTGACTTTATTCTCCGAATTCTGACTTTATTCTCAGAATTCTGATAATAAAGTCAGAATTCTGACTTTAATCTCAGAATTCTGACTTTATTCTCAGAATTCTGAGATTAAAAGGTGAGGAAAAAAGAACTATACTTTGGTGTGGTGCCTGGTTTTTGTAAAAACTACGGAAATGCTGCTGATATGAAATGCACACACAAGTTAGCTAGCAACGTTAGCATGTTTTTATGATACTGTGTGTTTCTAACGTCCAGTGTCCGTTGATGAGACACTCGTTTTTTAGTGTTTTGTAAAGTAGTTAGACGGCCTCTGTGATAATTTGGCTTCCTGAATGGTCTACACCAAAGAATTCCTAAATACAAACTGATCACCTAGCTAACGTTAATATGAGCAACACCTCGGCTGTAACGGTTGAGCACATAGCATGCTGCACACCAGTTGCTAACGTTAGCTAGATTATTCCAGACACAGATTTATTGTTCACAAAGGCATTATCGGGAGGGAAATTAACCACCCCCATCAGTTCACCACCGACCTCTCCCCCTCCCTGAAACTCTCACCTCCCGCCATCCCCACACCCCAGTCATCTTAAACCCCCTTCTCCATGACAGATGATCAGGTGAGAAGTCAACTTAAGAAAATCAAGGCAAGGAAGGCCCCGGTCCCGGACGGCATCAGCCCCAGTCTCCTCAGGGACTGTGCTGACCAGCTCTGTGGTGTGCTCAGGCACTTATTGAACTTGAGCCTGAGCCTGGTGAAGGTCCCAGCCCTGTGGAAGACCTCCTGTATGGTCCCGGTACCGAAGTCGCCGCGCCCCAGAGAGCCAAACCACTTTAGGCCTGTTGCCCTGACTTCTCACCTGATGAAGACCATGGAGAGGATCATACTGCGTCACCTTCGACCCCTGGTGGGTACACAGCTGGACCCCCTGCAGTTTGCTTACCAGCCTGGGATTGGGGTGGACAATGCAGTAATCTACCTGGAGGACAGCGGGAGCACTGTGAAAGTCATGTTTTTTGACTTCTCCAGTGCTTTTAACACCATCCAGCCTTCGCTGCTCAAAGTGAAGATGGAGAATGCCGGAGTGGACCAACATCTGGCTGCATGGACTACGGACTACCTCACCAACAGACCACAGTATGTGAGGCTCCATCACTGTGTGTCTGATGTGGTGCACTGCAGCACAGGTGCCCCTCAGGGTACGGTGCTCTCCGTAGACTCAGGTCCTTTGGAATGTGCAGGACTCTCCTCAGGACTTTCTACAACTCTGTGGTGACCTCTGCCATCCTTTATGCTGTGGTCTGCTGGAGGGGGGGCAGCTCGGACCGGGACAGGAGCAGACTCAATAGACTAGTCAGGAGAGCGAGCTCTGTCCTGGACTGTCCTCTGGACCTTGTAGAGAAAGTAGTTGAGAGAAGGATGTTAGCCAAGCTGACATCCATCATGGACAACACCTCTCACCCCCTACATGACAGTGTGAGGTCCCTGAGCAGCTCCTTCAGCAGCAGACTGATACACCCACAGTGTAAGAAGGAGAGGTACCGCAAGTCCTTCATCCCGGCCACTGTCAGACTCTACAACACCAGCACTAACTGATAAGGTTGAAGTTTCTGTTCCTTTTTTTTTTCTCTCCCATCTACATCACACACTTTCTGTTTATCTTTATTATCAGTAGTTATATAATGTTATTACAAGTACTTACTTTTCAATATTTATGGTCACAGGTTAATACAATTTATATTGTGCTACCGACACTTGCTTTATTACTCTAATTACACATTCAATTTAATTTTAACGTCACTTACACCGCAATATTGTTTCTTTCTTGTATCATGGCCGCACTTAAAAATACCTTTATTTGACGCCATTTTGCTTACTTTCAGTCTACCATATAATTATTGTCTATTGTTTGTCTGTATTTCTTGTGTGTTTACTTGTTTGTGTGTGGTTTGCTGCTGCTGTAATAAGAAAATTTCCCCATTGTGGGATAAATAAAGTATAATCTAATCTAATCTAATCTAATCTAATCTAATCTAATCTAATCTAATCTAATATATGGTGGTGTGGTGCCTGGTGTTTCTAAAAACTACGGAAATGCAGCGGAAATGAAATGCACACACAAGTTTGTTCATGTTCATGTTTTTATGATACTGCGTGTTTCCAACATCTTCCGTTGATGAGGTTAGATGGCCTCTGTGATAATTTGGGATATTTGGGATAATTTTAGGATTCCTAAAAACAAACTGATCACCTAGCTAACGTTAATATGAGCAACACCTTGTATGTAACGGTTGAGCACATACCAGGCTGCACACCAGCTTCTAATGTTATTTCAGTCTTTTGCCTGTGTTCGTTATTGATTATTTAGGATGTTTGTTTTGTTTTGTTTTCCACATTTTTGGCCATATTAATCTTAAGATTTTATGCTGCAATAATGGTAGCATAAAAACTGATGTTTAATTAGATTCCATTGGCTTTTTGTCATGCATTTCTTTTAAAAGGTGGAAGCTGAAATGTAAAACTGGAGCTGACAGCTCAATTGCATTAGCAGAAGAAGTTGACAGCTGAAACATACACAGCCGAATGGAAAATAATAATAATAAAGTCCTATATATAAGTAGAAATAAAATGCCATAAAAATGTGAAGGAAGAAATTTGTATTCATATCTGATGTAAAACTCACTATCCCCTGTTAAGATACACTTACTGAGCTTTTATGTTGAGAAACTAGACCCTTCCTAGAAACCTTTGCTTAAGTTGACTAAAAAGAGGAATAAAAAAATCATCTTTTGGAAATTTATCTTATTGCCTTAATTAAAGAATGAGGAAAAATCCAACCACACAGGACACCAATTTTCTTTGTGAATGAATAAAGTATCGTAAAAAAATAAATGTTCTTCCTTAAAATACAGGGGCATAAGTATACACTGCCCTATGTTAAAATACAGGGGCATACCGTAGATGCTGTCTGCAACTATGAGATCAGATCCAGTGCAGAACCGCAGGAAGTTTACTTTCATCTAGTTCTCTGATGAATCTTTTCAGATGATTTATGACTTCCTTCTGTTTTGTAGTCAAATCAACGTCAAATTTCAGCAGCTTGCAGACCTTTTTTGTGGTTGGTTGCAGGTCAGAGAACCACTTGGTCAGTGCTTCTAGACTGAGAGAGAGATGATGATGATGGGTGATCTCCCTCCAGCAGTCAATAACAAACATGGGTTTTTGGACAAGTTCTTTATGCGATATTTCATCAACTATTGTAGGAAGAGTCTCCGCTGTGATTCTCCTTCTACAGTCATAGCTGTCTAGAACTTCCACAAGATCATCAGAGTCAACTGCGGACAAATTACTCATCGATTGCATCAAAACCTCAAGTTCTTGGCTGCTCACAAACTGCAGAAAATGTGCTTTAAAATCACTATACACACTGTTGAAAAGCACCTGTTCAAGGAATGGTAGTGCAAGTTTTACATTAGTTTCTTAACATAAGCTGCTATTCACAGATCTCCATTAAGGAAACGTGCGTTTCGGCCTCTTCTAAGCTTTTTGTGATGTTTCAACCTTGTTACTGTCATTTCAACAGGTTTACATTAGTTTCTTAACAGAAGCTGCTATTCTCAGATCTCCATTAAGGAAACGTGCGTTTCGGCCTCTTCTAAGCTTTTTGTGATGTTTCAAGCTTGTTACTGTCATTTCAACATTTACATTAGTTTCTTAACAGAAGCTGCTATTCTCAGATCTCCATTAAGGAAACGTGCGTTTCGGCCTCTTATGAGCTTTTTGTGATGTTTCAAGCTTTGTTACTGTCATTTCAACAGGTTTACATTAGTTTCTTAACAGAAGCTGCTATTCTCAGATCTCCATTAAGGAAACGTGCGTTTCGGCCTCTTCTAAGCTTTTTGTGATGTTTCAAGCTTGTTACTGTCATTTCAACATTTACATTAGTTTCTTAACAGAAGCTGCTATTCTCAGATCTCCATTAAGGAAACGTGCGTTTCGGCCTCTTATGAGCTTTTTGTGATGTTTCAAGCTTTGTTACTGTCATTTCAACAGGTTTACATTAGTTCCTTAACAGAAGCTGCTATTCACACTTCTCCATGCAGGAAACGTGCGTTTCGGCCTCTTCTGAGCTTATTGTGATGTTTTAAGCTTGTTACTGTCATTTCAACAGGTTTACATTAGATTCTTGACCTAAGCTGCTATTCACACTTCTCCATGCAGGAAACGTGCGTTTCGGCCTCTTCTGAGCTCTTGTGATGTATCAAGCTTGTTACTGTGTCAACAGGTTTACATAAGTTTCTTAATAGAAGCTGCTATTCACAGATCTCCATGCAAGAAACGTGCGTTTTGGCCTCTTCTGAGCTCATGAGATGTATCAAGCTTGTTACCGTCATTTCAACAGGTTTACATTAGTTTCTTAACAGAAGCTGCTATTCACAGATCTCCATGCAGGAAACGTGCGTTTTGGCCTCTTCTGGGCTTTTTGTGATTTTTCAAGCTTGTTACTGTCATTTCAACAGGTTTACATTAGTTTCTTAACAGAAGCTGCTATTCACAGATCTCCATGCAGGAAACGTGCGTTTCGGCCTCTTCTGGGCTTTTTGTGATTTTTCAAGCTTGTTACTGTCATTTCAACAATTTTACATTAGTTTTTTAACAGAAGCTGCTATTCACAGATCTCCATGCAGGAAACGTGCGTTTCGGCCTCTTCTGACCTTTTTTTGATGTTTCAAACTTGTTACTGTCATTTCAACAGTTTTACATTAGTTTCTAAACAGAAGCTGCTATTCACAGATCTCCATGCAAGAAATATGCGTTTCGGCCTCTTCTGAGCTTTTTGTGATGTTTCAAGCTTGTTACTGTCATTTCAACAGTTTTACATTAGTTTCTTAACAGAAGCTGCTATTCACAGATCTCCATGCAGGAAACGTGCGTTTCGGCCTCTTCTAAGCTTTGTGTGATGTTTCAACCTTGTTACTGTCATTTCAACAGGTTTACATTAGTTTCTTAACAGAAGCTGCTATTCACACTTCTCCAAGCAGGAAACGTGCGTTTCGGCCTCTTCTGAGCTTTTTGTCATGTTTCAAGCTTGTTACTGTCATTTCAACAGGTTTACATTAGATTCTTAACAGAAGCTGCTATTCACACTTCTCCATGAAGGAAACGTGCGTTTCGGCCTCTTCTGAGCTCTTGTGATGTAACAAGCTTGTTACTGTCATTTCAACAGTTTTACATTAGTTTCTAAACAGAAGCTGCTATTCACAGATCTCCATGCAAGAAACGTGCGTTTCGGCCTCTTCTGAGCTTTTTCAACCTTGTTACTCTCATTTCAACAATTTTACATTAGTTTCTTAACATAAGCTGCTATTCACAGATCTCCATTAAGGAAACTTACGTTTCGGCCTCTTCTGAGCTTTTTGTGATTTTTCAACCTTGTTACTGTCATTTCAACAGTTTTACATTAGTTTCTTAACAGAAGCTGCTATTCACATATCTCCATGCAAGAAACGTGCGTTTCGGCCTCTTTTGAGCTTTTTGTGATGTTTCAAGCTTGTTAATGTCATTTCAACAGTTTTACATTAGTTTCTTAACAGAAGCTGCTATTCACAGATCTCCATGCAAGAAACGTACGTTTTGGTCTCTATTGAGCTTTTTTTGATGTTTCAAGCTTGTTACTGTCATTTCAACAGGGTTACATTAGATTCTTAACAGAAGCTGCTATTCACACTTCTCCATGCAGGAAACGTGAGTTTCGGCCTCTTCTGAGCTTGTTGTGATGTTTCAACCTCGTTACTGTCATTTCAACAGGTGTACATTAGTTTCTTAACAGAAGCTGCTATTCACACATCTCCATGCAGGAAACGTGCGTTTTGGCCTCTTCTGAGCTTTTTGTGATGTTTCAACCTTGTTACTGTCATTTCAACAGGTTTACATTAGTTTCTTAACAGAAGCTGCTATTCACACATCTCCATGCAGGAAACGTGCGTTTTGGCCTGTTCTGAGCTTTTGTGATGTTTCAACCTTGTTACTGTCATTTCAACAGGTTTACATTAGTTTCTTAACAGAAGAAGCTATTCACAGTTCTCCATGCAGGAAACGTGCGTTTTGGCCTTTTCTGAGCTTTTTGTGATGGTTCAAGCTTGTAACTGTCATTTCAACAGGTTTACATTAGTTTCTTAACAGTAGCTGTTAAACACACATCTCCATGCAGGAAACGTGCGTTTTGGCCTGTTCTGAGCTTTTGTGACGTTTCAACCTTGTTACTGTCATTTCAACAGGTTTACATTAGTTTCTTAACAGTAGCTGTTAAACACACATCTCCATGCAGGAAACGTGCGTTTTGGCCTGTTCTGAGCTTTTGTGACGTTTCAACCTTGTTACTGTCATTTCAACAGGTTTACATTAGTTTCTTAACAGTAGCTGTTAAACACATCTCCATGCAGGAAACGTGCGTTTTGGCCTGTTCTGAGCTTTTGTGACGTTTCAACCTTGTTACTGTCATTTCAACAGGTTTACATTAGTTTCTTAACAGTAGCTGTTAAACACACATCTCCATGCAGGAAACGTGCGTTTTGGCCTGTTCTGAGCTTTTGTGACGTTTCAACCTTGTTACTGTCATTTCAACAGGTTTACATTAGTTTCTTAACAGTAGCTGTTAAACACACATCTCCATGCAGGAAACGTGCGTTTGGCCTGTTCTGAGCTTTTGTGACGTTTCAACCTTGTTACTGTCATTTCAACAGGTTTACATTAGTTTCTTAACAGTAGCTGTTAAACACACATCTCCATGCAGGAAACGTGCGTTTTGGCCTGTTCTGAGCTTTTTGTGATGTTTCAACCTTGTTACTGTCATTTCAACAGGTTTACATTAGTTTCTTAACAGTAGCTGTTAAACACACATCTCCATGCAGGAAACGTGCGTTTTGCCCTGTTCTGAGCTTTTTGACGTTTCAACCTTGTTACTGTCATTTCAACAGGTTTACATTAGTTTCTTAACAGAAGCTGCTATTCACAGATCTCCATGCAGGAAACGTGCGTTTTGGCTTCTTCTGAGTATTTGTGATGTTTCAACCTTGTTACTGTCATTTCAACAGGTTTACATTAGTTTCTTAACAGAAGCTTCTATTCACAGATCTCCATGCAGGAGACGTGCGTTTCGGCCTCTTCTGAGCTTTTGTGATGTTTCAAGCTTGTTACTGTCATTTCAACAGGTTTACATTAGTTTCTTAACAGAAGCTGCTATTCACAGATCTCCATGCAGGAAACGTGCGTTTCGGCCTCTTCTGAGCTTTTTGTGATGTTTCAAGCTTGTTACTGTCATTTCAACAGGTTTACATTAGTTTCTTAACAGAAGCTGCTATTCACACATCTCCATGCAGGAAACGTGCGTTTTGGCCTCTTCTGAGCTTTTGTGATGTTTCAACCTTGTTACTGTCATTTCAACAGGTTTACATTAGTTTCTTAACAGAAGCTGCTATTCACACTTCTCCATGCAGGAAACGTGCGTTTTGGCCTGTTCTGAGCTTTTTGTGATGTTTCAACCTTGTTACTGTCATTTCAACAGGTTTACATTAGTTTCTTAACAGTAGCTGTTAAACACACATCTCCATGCAGGAAACGTGCGTTTTGGCCTGTTCTGAGCTTTTGTGACGTTTCAACCTTGTTACTGTCATTTCAACAGGTTTACATTAGTTTCTTAACAGTAGCTGTTAAACACACATCTCCATGCAGGAAACGTGCGTTTTGGCCTGTTCTGAGCTTGTTGTGACGTTTCAACCTTGTTACTGTCATTTCAACAGTTTACATTAGTTTCTTAACAGTAGCTGTTAAACACATCATCCAGGAAAAGTGCGTTTTGCCTGTTCTGAGCTTTTGTGACGTTTCAACCTTGTTACTGTCATTTCAACAGGTTTACATTAGTTTCTTAACAGTAGCTGTTAAACACACATCTCCATGCAGGAAACGTGCTTTGGCCTGTTCTGAGCTTTTTGTGACGTTTCAAGCTTGTTACATTTTTCAACAGGTTTACATTAGTTTCTTAACAGTAGCTGTTAAACACACATCTCCATGCAGGAAAGCGTGCGCTTTGGCCTGTTCTGAGCTTTTTGTGACGTTTCAACCTTGTTACTGTCATTTCAACAGGTTTACATTAGTTTCTTAACAGTAGCTGTTAAACACACATCTCCATGCAGGAAACGTGCGTTTTGGCCTGTTCTGAGCTTTTGTGACGTTTCAACCTTGTTACTGTCATTTCAACAGGTTTACATTAGTTTCTTAACAGTAGCTGTTAAACACACATCTCCATGCAGGAAACGTGCGTTTTGGCCTGTTCTGAGCTTTTTGTGATGTTTCAACCTTGTTACTGTCATTTCAACAGGTTTACATTAGTTTCTTAACAGTAGCTGTTAAACACACATCTCCATGCAGGAAACGTGCGTTTTGGCCTGTTCTGAGCTTTTTGTGACGTTTCAACCTTGTTACTGTCATTTCAACAGGTTTACATTAGTTTCTTAACAGTAGCTGTTAAACACACATCTCCATGCAGGAACGTGCGTTTGGCCTGTTCTGAGCTTTTTGTGACGTTTCAACCTTGTTACTGTCATTTCAACAGGTTTACATTAGTTTCTTAACAGTAGCTGTTAAACACACATCTCCATGCAGGAAACGTGCGTTTTGCCTGTTCTGAGCTTTTTGTGACGTTTCAACCTGTTACTGTCATTTCAACAGGTTTACATTAGTTTCTTAACAGTAGCTGTTAAACACACATCTCCATGCAGGAAACGCGTTTTGGCCTGTTCTGAGCTTTTGTGACGTTTCAACCTTGTTACTGTCATTTCAACAGGTTTACATTAGTTTCTTAACAGTAGCTGTTAAACACACATCTCCATGCAGGAAACGTGCGTTTTGGCCTGTTCTGAGCTTTTTGTGATGTTTCAACCTTGTTACTGTCATTTCAACAGGTTTACATTAGTTTCTTAACAGTAGCTGTTAAACACACATCTCCATGCAGGAAACGTGCGTTTCCTGTTCTGAGCTTTTTGTGACGTTTCAACCTTGTTACTGTCATTTCAACAGGTTTACATTAGTTTCTTAACAGTAGCTGTTAAACACACATCTCCATGCAGGAAACGTGCGTGGCCTGTTCTGAGCTTTTTGTGACGTTTCAACCTTGTTACTGTCATTTCAACAGGTTTACATTAGTTTCTTAACAGTAGCTGTTAAACACATCTCCATGCAGGAAACGTGCGTTTTGGCCTGTTCTGAGCTTTTGTGACGTTTCAACCTTGTTACTGTCATTTCAACAGGTTTACATTAGTTTCTTAACAGTAGCTTTAAACACACATCTCCATGCAGGAAACGTGCGCTTTGGCCTGTTCTGAGCTTTTTGTGACGTTTCAACCTTGTTACTGTCATTTCAACAGGTTTACATTAGTTTCTTAACAGTAGCTGTTAAACACACATCTCCATGCAGGAAACGTGCGTTTGGCCTGTTCTGAGCTTTTGTGACGTTTCACCTTGTTACTGTCATTTCAACAGGTTTACATTAGTTTCTTAACAGTAGCTGTTAAACACACATCTCCATGCAGGAAACGTCGCTTTGGCCTGTTCTGAGCTTTTGTGACGTTTCAACCTTGTTACTGTCATTTCAACAGGTTTACATTAGTTTCTTAACAGTAGCTGTTAAACACACATCAGGAAACATGCGTTTTGGCCTGTTCTGAGCTTTTTGTGACGTTTCAACCTTGTTACTGTCATTTCAACAGGTTTACATTAGTTTCTTAACAGTAGCTGTTAAACACATCTCCATGCAGGAAACGTGCGTTTTGGCCTGTTCTGAGCTTTTTGTGACGTTTCAACCTTGTTACTGTCATTTCAACAGGTTTACATTAGTTTCTTAACAGTAGCTGTTAAACACACATCTCCATGCAGGAAGTGCGTTTTGGCCTGTTCTGAGCTTTTGTGACGTTTCAACCTTGTTACTGTCATTTCAACAGGTTTACATTAGTTTCTTAACAGTAGCTGTTAAACACACATCTCCATGCAGGAAACGTGCGTTTGGCCTGTTCTGAGCTTTTTGTGACGTTTCAACCTTGTTACTGTCATTTCAACAGGTTTACATTAGTTTCTTAACAGTAGCTGTTAAACACACATCTCCATGCAGGAAGCGTGTGCTTTGGCCTGTTCTGAGCTTTTTGACGTTTCAACCTTGTTACTGTCATTTCAACAGGTTTACATTAGTTTCTTAACAGTAGCTGTTAAACACACATCTCCATGCAGGAAGCGTGCGTTTTGGCCTGTTCTGAGCTTTTTGTGACGTTTCAACCTTGTTACTGTCATTTCAACAGGTTTACATTAGTTTCTTAACAGTAGCTGTTAAACACATCTCCATGCAGGAAACGTGCGTTTTGCCTGTTCTGAGCTTTTGTGACGTTTCAACCTTGTTACTGTCATTTCAACAGGTTTACATTAGTTTCTTAACAGTAGCTGTTAAACACACATCTCCATGCAGGAAACGTGCGTTTGGCCTGTTCTGAGCTTTTTGTGACGTTTCAACCTTGTTACTGTCATTTCAACAGGTTTACATTAGTTTCTTAACAGTAGCTGTTAAACACACATCTCCATGCAGGAAGCGTGCGTTTTGGCCTGTTCTGAGCTTTTGTGACGTTTCAACCTTGTTACTGTCATTTCAACAGGTTTACATTAGTTTCTTAACAGTAGCTGTTAAACACATCTCCATGCAGGAAACGTGCGTTTTGGCCTGTTCTGAGCTTTTGTGACGTTTCAACCTTGTTACTGTCATTTCAACAGGTTTACATTAGTTTCTTAACAGTAGCTGTTAAACACACATCTCCATGCAGGAAACGTGCGTTTTGGCCTGTTCTGAGCTTGTTGTGACGTTTCAACCTTGTTACTGTCATTTCAACAGGTTTACATTAGTTTCTTAACAGTAGCTGTTAAACACACATCTCCATGCAGGAAACGTGCGTTTTGGCCTGTTCTGAGCTTTTTGTGACGTTTCAACCTTGTTACTGTCATTTCAACAGGTTTACATTAGTTTCTTAACAGTAGCTGTTAAACACATCTCCATGCAGGAAACGTGCGTTTTGGCCTGTTCTGAGCTTTTGTGACGTTTCAACCTTGTTACTGTCATTTCAACAGGTTTACATTAGTTTCTTAACAGTAGCTGTTAAACACACATCTCCATGCAGGAAACGTGCGTTTTGGCCTGTTCTGAGCTTTTGTGACGTTTCAACCTTGTTACTGTCATTTCAACAGGTTTACATTAGTTTCTTAACAGTAGCTGTTAAACACATCTCCATGCAGGAAGCGTGCGTTTTGGCCTGTTCTGAGCTTTTGTGACGTTTCAACCTTGTTACTGTCATTTCAACAGGTTTACATTAGTTTCTTAACAGTAGCTGTTAAACACACATCTCCATGCAGGAAACGTGCGTTTTGGCCTGTTCTGAGCTTTTTGTGACGTTTCAACCTTGTTACTGTCATTTCAACAGGTTTACATTAGTTTCTTAACAGTAGCTGTTAAACACACATCTCCATGCAGGAAACGTGCGTTTTGGCCTGTTCTGAGCTTTTTGTGACGTTTCAACCTTGTTACTGTCATTTCAACAGGTTTACATTAGTTTCTTAACAGTAGCTGTTAAACACACATCTCCATGCAGGAAGCGTGCGTTTTGGCCTGTTCTGAGCTTTTGTGACGTTTCAACCTTGTTACTGTCATTTCAACAGGTTTACATTAGTTTCTTAACAGTAGCTGTTAAACACACATCTCCATGCAGGAAACGTGCGTTTTGGCCTGTTCTGAGCTTTTTGTGACGTTTCAACCTTGTTACTGTCATTTCAACAGGTTTACATTAGTTTCTTAACAGTAGCTGTTAAACACATCTCCATGCAGGAAATGTGCGTTTGGCCTGTTCTGAGCTTTTGTGACGTTTCAACCTTGTTACTGTCATTTCAACAGGTTTACATTAGTTTCTTAACAGTAGCTGTTAAACACATCTCCATGCAGGAAACGTGCGTTTTGGCCTGTTCTGAGCTTTTTGTGACGTTTCAACCTTGTTACTGTCATTTCAACAGGTTTACATTAGTTTCTTAACAGTAGCTGTTAAACACACATCTCCATGCAGGAAACGTGCGTTTTGGCCTGTTCTGAGCTTTTGTGACGTTTCAACCTTGTTACTGTCATTTCAACAGGTTTACATTAGTTTCTTAACAGTAGCTGTTAAACACACATCTCCATGCAGGAAACGTGCGTTTTGGCCTGTTCTGAGCTTGTTGTGACGTTTCAACCTTGTTACTGTCATTTCAACAGGTTTACATTAGTTTCTTAACAGTAGCTGTTAAACACACATCTCCATGCAGGAAACGTGCGTTTTGGCCTGTTCTGAGCTTTTTGTGACGTTTCAACCTTGTTACTGTCATTTCAACAGGTTTACATTAGTTTCTTAACAGTAGCTGTTAAACACACATCTCCATGCAGGAAACGTGCGTTTTGGCCTGTTCTGAGCTTTTGTGACGTTTCAACCTTGTTACTGTCATTTCAACAGGTTTACATTAGTTTCTTAACAGTAGCTGTTAAACACACATCTCCATGCAGGAAACGTGCGTTTTGGCCTGTTCTGAGCTT
Organism: Percina caprodes; assembly: GCA_013375575.1. NCBI lineage: Eukaryota > Metazoa > Chordata > Actinopteri > Perciformes > Percidae > Percina > Percina caprodes. The sequence continues at coordinate 2,493,255 of JABXJD010000076.1, forward strand.
TTGTGACGTTTCAACCTTGTTACTGTCATTTCAACAGGTTTACATTAGTTTCTTAACAGTAGCTGTTAAACACACATCTCCATGCAGGAAACGTGCGTTTTGGCCTGTTCTGAGCTTTTTGTGACGTTTCAACCTTGTTACTGTCATTTCAACAGGTTTACATTAGTTTCTTAACAGTAGCTGTTAAACACACATTCCATGCAGGAAACGTGCGTTTTGCCTGTTCTGAGCTTTTTGTGACGTTTCAACCTTGTTACTGTCATTTCAACAGGTTTACATTAGTTTCTTAACAGTAGCTGTTAAACACACATCTCCATGCAGGAAACGTGCGTTTTGGCCTGTTCTGAGCTTTTTGTGACGTTTCAACCTTGTTACTGTCATTTCAACAGGTTTACATTAGTTTCTTAACAGTAGCTGTTAAACACACTCCATGCAGGAAGCGTGCGTTTTGGCCTGTTCTGAGCTTTTTGTGACGTTTCAACCTTGTTACTGTCATTTCAACAGGTTTACATTAGTTTCTTAACAGTAGCTGTTAAACACATCTCCATGCAGGAAACGTGCGTTTGGCCTGTTCTGAGCTTTGTGACGTTTCAACCTTGTTACTGTCATTTCAACAGGTTTACATTAGTTTCTTAACAGTAGCTGTTAAACACACATCTCCATGCAGGAAACGTGCGTTTTGCCTGTTCTGAGCTTTTGTGACGTTTCAACCTTGTTACTGTCATTTCAACAGGTTTACATTAGTTTCTTAACAGTAGCTGTAAACACACATCTCCATGCAGGAAACGTGCGTTTTGGCCTGTTCTGAGCTTTTGTGACGTTTCAACCTTGTTACTGTCATTTCAACAGGTTTACATTAGTTTCTTAACAGTAGCTGTTAAACACACATCTCCATGCAGGAAACGTGCGTTTTGGCCTGTTCTGAGCTTTTTGTGACGTTTCAACCTTGTTACTGTCATTTCAACAGGTTTACATTAGTTTCTTAACAGTAGCTGTTAAACACATCTCCATGCAGGAAACGTGCGTTTTGGCCTGTTCTGAGCTTTTGTGACGTTTCAACCTTGTTACTGTCATTTCAACAGGTTTACATTAGTTTCTTAACAGTAGCTGTTAAACACACATCTCCATGCAGGAAACGTGCGTTTTGGCCTGTTCTGAGCTTTTTGTGACGTTTCAACCTTGTTACTGTCATTTCAACAGGTTTACATTAGTTTCTTAACAGTAGCTGTTAAACACATCTCCATGCAGGAAACGTGCGTTTTGGCCTGTTCTGAGCTTTTTGTGACGTTTCAACCTTGTTACTGTCATTTCAACAGGTTTACATTAGTTTCTTAACAGTAGCTGTTAAACACATCTCCATGCAGGAAACGTGCGTTTTGGCCTGTTCTGAGCTTTTGTGACGTTTCAACCTTGTTACTGTCATTTCAACAGGTTTACATTAGTTTCTTAACAGTAGCTGTTAAACACACATCTCCATGCAGGAAACGTTGCTTTGGCCTGTTCTGAGCTTTTTGTGACGTTTCAACCTTGTTACTGTCATTTCAACAGGTTTACATTAGTTTCTTAACAGTAGCTGTTAAACACACATCTCCATGCAGGAAACGTGCGTTTTGGCCTGTTCTGAGCTTTTGTGCGTTTCAACCTTGTTACTGTCATTTCAACAGGTTTACATTAGTTTCTTAACAGTAGCTGTTAAACACACATCTCCATGCAGGAAACGTGCGTTTTGGCCTGTTCTGAGCTTTTGTGACGTTTCAACCTTGTTACTGTCATTTCAACAGGTTTACATTAGTTTCTTAACAGTAGCTGTTAAACACACATCTCCATGCAGGAAACGTGCGTTTGGCCTGTTCTGAGCTTTTGTGACGTTTCAACCTTGTTACTGTCATTTCAACAGGTTTACATTAGTTTCTTAACAGTAGCTGTTAAACACACATCTCCATGCAGGAAACGTGCGTTTTGGCCTGTTCTGAGCTTTTTGTGACGTTTCAACCTTGTTACTGTCATTTCAACAGGTTTACATTAGTTTCTTAACAGTAGCTGTTAAACACACATCTCCATGCAGGAAGCGTGCGTTTGGCCTGTTCTGAGCTTTTTGTGCGTTTCAACCTTGTTACTGTCATTTCAACAGGTTTACATTAGTTTCTTAACAGTAGCTGTTAAACACACATCTCCATGCAGGAAACGTGCGTTTTGGCCTGTTCTGAGCTTTTGTGACGTTTCAACCTTGTTACTGTCATTTCAACAGGTTTACATTAGTTTCTTAACAGTAGCTGTTAAACACACATCTCCATGCAGGAAACGTGCGTTTTGGCCTGTTCTGAGCTTTTTGTGACGTTTCAACCTTGTTACTGTCATTTCAACAGGTTTACATTAGTTTCTTAACAGTGTTAAACACACACATCTCAGCTGCAATCGGCTTGTTTCTGAGCTTTTTGTGACGTTTCAACCTTGTTACTGTCATTTCAACAGGTTTACATTAGTTTCTTAAGCAGTAACTTTACACACATTCAGGGAAGCGTGCGTTTGGCCTGTTCTGAGCTTTTTGTGACGTTTCAACCTACTGTCATTTCAACAGGTTTACATTAGTTTCTTAACAGTAGCTATTAAACAAACATCTCCATGCAGGAAACTTGCGTTTTGCCTGTTCTGAGCTTTTGTGACGTTTCAACCTTGTTACTGTCATTTCAACAGGTTTACATTAGTTTCTTAACAGTGCTTAAACACATCTCCATGCAGGAAGTGCGTTTCCTGTTCTGAGCTTTTTGACGTTTCAACCTTGTTACTGTCATTTCAACAGGTTTACATTAGTTTCTTAACAGCTGCTAAACACACATCTCCATGCAGAAACGTGCGTTTTGGCCTGTTCTGAGCTTTTTGTGACGTTTCAACCTTGTTACTGTCATTTCAACAGGTTTACATTAGTTTCTTAACACTAGCTGTTAAACACACATCTCCATGCAGGAATAGTGCGTTTTGGCCTGTTCTGAGCTTTTTGTGACGTTTCAACCTAGTTACTGTCATTTCAACAGGTTTACATTAGTTTCTTAACAGTAGCTGTTAACACACATCTCCATGCAGGAAACGTGCGTTTTAGCCTGTTCTGAGCTTTGTGACGTTTCAACCTTGTTACTGTCATTTCAACAGGTTTACATTAGTTTCTTAACAGTAGCTGTTAAACACACATCTCCATGCAGGAAACGTGCGTTTGGCCTGTTCTGAGCTTTTTGTGACGTTTCAACCTTGTTACTGTCATTTCAACAGGTTTACATTAGTTTCTTAACAGTAGCTGTTAAACACATCTCCATGCAGGAAACGTGCGTTTTGGCCTGTTCTGAGCTTTTGTGACGTTTCAACCTTGTTACTCATTTCAACAGGTTTACATTAGTTTCTTAACAGTAGCTGTTAAACACACATCTCCATGCAGGAAACGTGCGTTTTGGCCTGTTCTGAGCTTTTGTGAGTTTCAATTTACTGTCATTTCAACAGGTTTACATTAGTTTCTTAACAGTAGCTGTTAAACACACATCTCCATGCAGGAAGCGTGCGTTTTGGCCTGTTCTGAGCTTTTGTGACGTTTCAACCTTGTTACTGTCATTTCAACAGGTTTACATTAGTTTCTTAACAGTAGCTGTTAAACACACATCTCCATGCAGGCGTGCGTTTTGGCCTGTTCTGAGCTTTTTGTGACGTTTCAACCTTGTTACTGTCATTTCAACAGGTTTACATTAGTTTCTTAACAGTAGCTGTTAAACACACATCTCCATGCAGGAAACGTGCGTTTTGGCCTGTTCTGAGCTTTTGTGACGTTTCAACCTTGTTACTGTCATTTCAACAGGTTTACATTAGTTTCTTAACAGTAGCTGTTAAACACACATCTCCATGCAGGAAACGTGCGTTTGGCCTGTTCTGAGCTTTTGTGACGTTTCAACCTTGTTACTGTCATTTCAACAGGTTTACATTAGTTTCTTAACAGTAGCTGTTAAACACACATCTCCATGCAGGAAACGTGCGTTTTGGCCTGTTCTGAGCTTTTTGTGACGTTTCAACCTTGTTACTGTCATTTCAACAGGTTTACATTAGTTTCTTAACAGTAGCTGTTAAACACACATCTCCATGCAGGAAACGTGCGTTTTGGCCTGTTCTGAGCTTTTGTGACGTTTCAACCTTGTTACTGTCATTTCAACAGGTTTACATTAGTTTCTTAACAGTAGCTGTTAAACACACATCTCCATGCAGGAAACGTGCGTTTTGGCCTGTTCTGAGCTTTTTGTGACGTTTCAACCTTGTTACTGTCATTTCAACAGGTTTACATTAGTTTCTTAACAGTAGCTGTTAAACACATCTCCATGCAGGAAACGTGCGTTTTGCCTGTTCTGAGCTTTTGTGACGTTTCAACCTTGTTACTGTCATTTCAACAGGTTTACATTAGTTTCTTAACAGTAGCTGTTAAACACATCTCCATGCAGGAAACGTGCGTTTTGGCCTGTTCTGAGCTTTTGTGACGTTTCAACCTTGTTACTGTCATTTCAACAGGTTTACATTAGTTTCTTAACAGTAGCTGTTAAACACACATCTCCATGCAGGAACGTGCGTTTTGGCCTGTTCTGAGCTTTTGTGACGTTTCAACCTTGTTACTGTCATTTCAACAGGTTTACATTAGTTTCTTAACAGTAGCTGTTAAACACACATCTCCATGCAGGAAACGTGCGTTTTGGCCTGTTCTGAGCTTTTTGTGACGTTTCAACCTTGTTACTGTCATTTCAACAGGTTTACATTAGTTTCTTAACAGTAGCTGTTAAACACACATCTCCATGCAGGAAACGTGCGTTTTGGCCTGTTCTGAGCTTTTGTGACGTTTCAACCTTGTTACTGTCATTTCAACAGGTTTACATTAGTTTCTTAACAGTAGCTGTTAAACACATCTCCATGCAGGAAACGTGCGTTTTGGCCTGTTCTGAGCTTTTTGTGACGTTTCAACCTTGTTACTGTCATTTCAACAGGTTTACATTAGTTTCTTAACAGTAGCTGTTAAACACACATCTCCATGCAGGAAACGTGCGTTTTGGCCTGTTCTGAGCTTTTTGTGACGTTTCAACCTTGTTACTGTCATTTCAACAGGTTTACATTAGTTTCTTAACAGTAGCTGTTAAACACACATCTCCATGCAGGAAACGTGCGTTTTGGCCTGTTCTGAGCTTTTGTGACGTTTCAACCTTGTTACTGTCATTTCAACAGGTTTACATTAGTTTCTTAACAGTAGCTGTTAAACACATCTCCATGCAGGAAACGTGCGTTTTGGCCTGTTCTGAGCTTTTGTGACGTTTCAACCTTGTTACTGTCATTTCAACAGGTTTACATTAGTTTCTTAACAGTAGCTGTTAAACACATCTCCATGCAGGAAACGTGCGTTTTGGCCTGTTCTGAGCTTTTTGTGACGTTTCAACCTTGTTACTGTCATTTCAACAGGTTTACATTAGTTTCTTAACAGTAGCTGTTAAACACACATCTCCATGCAGGAACGTGCGTTTTGGCCTGTTCTGAGCTTTTGTGACGTTTCAACCTTGTTACTGTCATTTCAACAGGTTTACATTAGTTTCTTAACAGTAGCTGTAAACACACATCTCCATGCAGGAAACGTGCGTTTTGGCCTGTTCTGAGCTTTTGTGACGTTTCAACCTTGTTACTGTCATTTCAACAGGTTTACATTAGTTTCTTAACAGTAGCTGTTAAACACATCTCCATGCAGGAAACGTGCGTTTTGGCCTGTTCTGAGCTTTTGTGACGTTTCAACCTTGTTACTGTCATTTCAACAGGTTTACATTAGTTTCTTAACAGTAGCTGTTAAACACACATCTCCATGCAGGAAACGTGCGTTTTGGCCTGTTCTGAGCTTTTTGTGACGTTTCAACCTTGTTACTGTCATTTCAACAGGTTTACATTAGTTTCTTAACAGTAGCTGTTAAACACACATCTCCATGCAGAAACGTGCGTTTTGGCCTGTTCTGAGCTTTTGTGACGTTTCAACCTTGTTACTGTCATTTCAACAGGTTTACATTAGTTTCTTAACAGTAGCTGTTAAACACACATCTCCATGCAGGAAACGTGCGTTTTGGCCTGTTCTGAGCTTTTTGTGACGTTTCAACCTTGTTACTGTCATTTCAACAGGTTTACATTAGTTTCTTAACAGTAGCTGTTAAACACACATCTCCATGCAGGAAACGTGCGTTTTGGCCTGTTCTGAGCTTTTGTGACGTTTCAACCTTGTTACTGTCATTTCAACAGGTTTACATTAGTTTCTTAACAGTAGCTGTTAAACACACATCTCCATGCAGGAAACGTGCGTTTTGGCCTGTTCTGAGCTTTTTGTGACGTTTCAACCTTGTTACTGTCATTTCAACAGGTTTACATTAGTTTCTTAACAGTAGCTGTTAAACACACATCTCCATGCAGGAAACGTGCGTTTTGGCCTGTTCTGAGCTTTTTGTGACGTTTCAACCTTGTTACTGTCATTTCAACAGGTTTACATTAGTTTCTTAACAGTAGCTGTTAAACACACATCTCCATGCAGGAAGCGTGCGTTTTGGCCTGTTCTGAGCTTTTGTGACGTTTCAACCTTGTTACTGTCATTTCAACAGGTTTACATTAGTTTCTTAACAGTAGCTGTTAAACACACATCTCCATGCAGGAAACGTGCGTTTTGGCCTGTTCTGAGCTTTTTGTGACGTTTCAACCTTGTTACTGTCATTTCAACAGGTTTACATTAGTTTCTTAACAGTAGCTGTTAAACACACATCTCCATGCAGGAAACGTGCGTTTTGGCCTGTTCTGAGCTTTTGTGACGTTTCAACCTTGTTACTGTCATTTCAACAGGTTTACATTAGTTTCTTAACAGTAGCTGTTAAACACACATCTCCATGCAGGAAACGTGCGTTTTGGCCTGTTCTGAGCTTTTTGTGACGTTTCAACCTTGTTACTGTCATTTCAACAGGTTTACATTAGTTTCTTAACAGTAGCTGTTAAACACACATCTCCATGCAGGAAACGTGCGTTTTGGCCTGTTCTGAGCTTTTTGTGACGTTTCAACCTTGTTACTGTCATTTCAACAGGTTTACATTAGTTTCTTAACAGTAGCTGTTAAACACACATCTCCATGCAGGAAACGTTGCTTTGGCCTGTTCTGAGCTTTTGTGACGTTTCAACCTTGTTACTGTCATTTCAACAGGTTTACATTAGTTTCTTAACAGTAGCTGTTAAACACACATCTCCATGCAGGAAACGTGCGTTTTGGCCTGTTCTGAGCTTTTGTGACGTTTCAACCTTGTTACTGTCATTTCAACAGGTTTACATTAGTTTCTTAACAGTAGCTGTTAAACACACATCTCCATGCAGGAAACGTGCGTTTTGGCCTGTTCTGAGCTTTTTGTGACGTTTCAACCTTGTTACTGTCATTTCAACAGGTTTACATTAGTTTCTTAACAGTAGCTGTTAAACACACATCTCCATGCAGGAAAGCGTGCGTTTTGGCCTGTTCTGAGCTTTTGTGACGTTTCAACCTTGTTACTGTCATTTCAACAGGTTTACATTAGTTTCTTAACAGTAGCTGTTAAACACATCTCCATGCAGGAAACGTGCGTTTTGGCCTGTTCTGAGCTTTTGTGACGTTTCAACCTTGTTACTGTCATTTCAACAGGTTTACATTAGTTTCTTAACAGTAGCTGTTAAAACACATCTCCATGCAGAAACGTGCGTTTTGGCCTGTTCTGAGCTTTTGTGACGTTTCAACCTTGTTACTGTCATTTCAACAGGTTTACATTAGTTTCTTAACAGTAGCTGTTAAACACACATCTCCATGCAGGAAACGTCGTTTTGGCCTGTTCTGAGCTTTTTGTGACGTTTCAACCTTGTTACTGTCATTTCAACAGGTTTACATTAGTTTCTTAACAGTAGCTGTTAAACACACATCTCCATGCAGGAAACGTGCGTTTTGGCCTGTTCTGAGCTTTTTGTGACGTTTCAACCTTGTTACTGTCATTTCAACAGGTTTACATTAGTTTCTTAACAGTAGCTGTTAAACACACATCTCCATGCAGGAAACGTGCGTTTTGGCCTGTTCTGAGCTTTTGTGACGTTTCAACCTTGTTACTGTCATTTCAACAGGTTTACATTAGTTTCTTAACAGTAGCTGTTAAACACACATCTCCATGCAGAAACGTGCGTTTTGGCCTGTTCTGAGCTTTTGTGACGTTTCAACCTTGTTACTGTCATTTCAACAGGTTTACATTAGTTTCTTAACAGTAGCTGTTAAACACACATCTCCATGCAGGAAACGTGCGTTTGGCCTGTTCTGAGCTTTTTGTGACGTTTCAACCTTGTTACTGTCATTTCAACAGGTTTACATTAGTTTCTTAACAGTAGCTGTTAAACACACATCTCCATGCAGGAAACGTGCGTTTTGGCCTGTTCTGAGCTTTTGTGACGTTTCAACCTTGTTACTGTCATTTCAACAGGTTTACATTAGTTTCTTAACAGTAGCTGTTAAACACATCTCCATGCAGGAAACGTGCGTTTGGCCTGTTCTGAGCTTTTGTGACGTTTCAACCTTGTTACTGTCATTTCAACAGGTTTACATTAGTTTCTTAACAGTAGCTGTTAAACACACATCTCCATGCAGGAAACGTGCGTTTTGGCCTGTTCTGAGCTTTTTGTGACGTTTCAACCTTGTTACTGTCATTTCAACAGGTTTACATTAGTTTCTTAACAGTAGCTGTTAAACACACATCTCCATGCAGGAAACGTGCGTTTTGGCCTGTTCTGAGCTTTTGTGACGTTTCAACCTTGTTACTGTCATTTCAACAGGTTTACATTAGTTTCTTAACAGTAGCTGTTAAACACATCTCCATGCAGGAAACGTGCGTTTTGGCCTGTTCTGAGCTTTTGTGACGTTTCAACCTTGTTACTGTCATTTCAACAGGTTTACATTAGTTTCTTAACAGTAGCTGTTAAACACATCTCCATGCAGGAAACGTGCGTTTTGGCCTGTTCTGAGCTTTTTGTGACGTTTCAACCTTGTTACTGTCATTTCAACAGGTTTACATTAGTTTCTTAACAGTAGCTGTTAAACACACATCTCCATGCAGGAAACGTGCGTTTGGCCTGTTCTGAGCTTTTTGTGACGTTTCAACCTTGTTACTGTCATTTCAACAGGTTTACATTAGTTTCTTAACAGTAGCTGTTAAACACATCTCCATGCAGGAAACGTGCGTTTTGGCCTGTTCTGAGCTTTTGTGACGTTTCAACCTTGTTACTGTCATTTCAACAGGTTTACATTAGTTTCTTAACAGTAGCTGTTAAACACACATCTCCATGCAGGAAACGTGCGTTTTGGCCTGTTCTGAGCTTTTGTGACGTTTCAACCTTGTTACTGTCATTTCAACAGGTTTACATTAGTTTCTTAACAGTAGCTGTTAAACACACATCTCCATGCAGGAAACGTGCGTTTGGCCTGTTCTGAGCTTTTTGTGACGTTTCAACCTTGTTACTGTCATTTCAACAGGTTTACATTAGTTTCTTAACAGTAGCTGTTAAACACACATCTCCATGCAGAAACGTGCGTTTGGCCTGTTCTGAGCTTTTGTGACGTTTCAACCTTGTTACTGTCATTTCAACAGGTTTACATTAGTTTCTTAACAGTAGCTGTTAAACACACATCTCCATGCAGGAAACGTGCGTTTTGGCCTGTTCTGAGCTTTTTGTGACGTTTCAACCTTGTTACTGTCATTTCAACAGGTTTACATTAGTTTCTTAACAGTAGCTGTTAAACACACATCTCCATGCAGGAAACGTGCGTTTTGGCCTGTTCTGAGCTTTTGTGACGTTTCAACCTTGTTACTGTCATTTCAACAGGTTTACATTAGTTTCTTAACAGTAGCTGTTAAACACACATCTCCATGCAGGAAACGTGCGTTTTGGCCTGTTCTGAGCTTTTTGTGACGTTTCAACCTTGTTACTGTCATTTCAACAGGTTTACATTAGTTTCTTAACAGTAGCTGTTAAACACACATCTCCATGCAGGAAACGTGCGTTTTGGCCTGTTCTGAGCTTTTGTGACGTTTCAACCTTGTTACTGTCATTTCAACAGGTTTACATTAGTTTCTTAACAGTAGCTGTTAAACACACATCTCATGCAGGAAACGTGCGTTTTGGCCTGTTCTGAGCTTTTGTGACGTTTCAACCTTGTTACTGTCATTTCAACAGGTTTACATTAGTTTCTTAACAGTAGCTGTTAAACACACATCTCCATGCAGGAAACGTGCGTTTTGGCCTGTTCTGAGCTTTTTGTGACGTTTCAACCTTGTTACTGTCATTTCAACAGGTTTACATTAGTTTCTTAACAGTAGCTGTTAAACACACATCTCCATGCAGGAAACGTGCGTTTTGGCCTGTTCTGAGCTTTTTGTGACGTTTCAACCTTGTTACTGTCATTTCAACAGGTTTACATTAGTTTCTTAACAGTAGCTGTAAACACATCTCCATGCAGGAAACGTGCGTTTTGGCCTGTTCTGAGCTTTTTGTGACGTTTCAACCTTGTTACTGTCATTTCAACAGGTTTACATTAGTTTCTTAACAGTAGCTGTTAAACACAGCTCCATGCAGGAAACGTGCGTTTTGGCCTGTTCTGAGCTTTTTGTGACGTTTCAACCTTGTTACTGTCATTTCAACAGGTTTACATTAGTTTCTTAACAGTAGCTGTTAAACACACATCTCCATGCAGGAAAGTGCGTTTGGCCTGTTCTGAGCTTTTGTGACGTTTCAACCTTGTTACTGTCATTTCAACAGGTTTACATTAGTTTCTTAACAGTAGCTGTTAAACACACATCTCCATGCAGGAAACGTGCGTTTTGGCCTGTTCTGAGCTTTTTGTGACGTTTCAACCTTGTTACTGTCATTTCAACAGGTTTACATTAGTTTCTTAACAGTAGCTGTTAAACACACATCTCCATGCAGGAAACGTGCGTTTTGGCCTGTTCTGAGCTTTTGTGACGTTTCAACCTTGTTACTGTCATTTCAACAGGTTTACATTAGTTTCTTAACAGTAGCTGTTAAACACACATCTCCATGCAGGAAACGTGCGTTTTGGCCTGTTCTGAGCTTTTTGTGACGTTTCAACCTTGTTACTGTCATTTCAACAGGTTTACATTAGTTTCTTAACAGTAGCTGTTAAACACACATCTCCATGCAGGAAACGTGCGTTTTGGCCTGTTCTGAGCTTTTGTGACGTTTCAACCTTGTTACTGTCATTTCAACAGGTTTACATTAGTTTCTTAACAGTAGCTGTTAAACACACATCTCCATGCAGGAAACGTGCGTTTTGGCCTGTTCTGAGCTTTTTGTGACGTTTCAACCTTGTTACTGTCATTTCAACAGGTTTACATTAGTTTCTTAACAGTAGCTGTTAAACACATCTCCATGCAGGAAACGTGCGTTTTGGCCTGTTCTGAGCTTTTGTGACGTTTCAACCTTGTTACTGTCATTTCAACAGGTTTACATTAGTTTCTTAACAGTAGCTTAAACACACACATCTCCATGCAGGAAACGTGCGTTTTGGCCTGTTCTGAGCTTTTTGTGACGTTTCAACCTTGTTACTGTCATTTCAACAGGTTTACATTAGTTTCTTAACAGTAGCTGTTAAACACATCTCCATGCAGGAAAGTGCGTTTTGCCTGTTCTGAGCTTTTGTGACGTTTCAACCTTGTTACTGTCATTTCAACAGGTTTACATTAGTTTCTTAACAGTAGCTGTTAAACACACATCTCCATGCAGGAAACGTGCGTTTTGCCTGTTCTGAGCTTTTTGTGACGTTTCAACCTTGTTACTGTCATTTCAACAGGTTTACATTAGTTTCTTAACAGTAGCTGTTAAACACACATCTCCATGCAGGAAACGTGCGTTTTGGCCTGTTCTGAGCTTTTGTGACGTTTCAACCTTGTTACTGTCATTTCAACAGGTTTACATTAGTTTCTTAACAGTAGCTGTTAAACACACATCTCCATGCAGGAAACGTGCGTTTGGCCTGTTCTGAGCTTTTGTGACGTTTCAACCTTGTTACTGTCATTTCAACAGGTTTACATTAGTTTCTTAACAGTAGCTGTAAACACACATCTCCATGCAGGAAACGTGCGTTTTGGCCTGTTCTGAGCTTTTTGTGACGTTTCAACCTTGTTACTGTCATTTCAACAGGTTTACATTAGTTTCTTAACAGTAGCTGTTAAACACACATCTCCATGCAGAAAACGTGCGTTTTGGCCTGTTCTGAGCTTTTTGTGACGTTTCAACCTTGTTACTGTCATTTCAACAGGTTTACATTAGTTTCTTAACAGTAGCTGTTAAACACATCTCCATGCAGGAAACGTGCGTTTGGCCTGTTCTGAGCTTTTTGTGACGTTTCAACCTTGTTACTGTCATTTCAACAGGTTTACATTAGTTTCTTAACAGTAGCTGTTAAACACATCTCCATGCAGGAAACGTGCGTTTGGCCTGTTCTGAGCTTTTGTGACGTTTCAACCTTGTTACTGTCATTTCAACAGGTTTACATTAGTTTCTTAACAGTAGCTGTTAAACACACATCTCCATGCAGGAACGTGCGTTTTGGCCTGTTCTGAGCTTTTTGTGACGTTTCAACCTTGTTACTGTCATTTCAACAGGTTTACATTAGTTTCTTAACAGTAGCTGTTAAACACACATCCATGCAGGAAACGTGCGTTTTGGCCTGTTCTGAGCTTTTTGTGACGTTTCAACCTTGTTACTGTCATTTCAACAGGTTTACATTAGTTTCTTAACAGTAGCTGTTAAACACATCTCCATGCAGGAAACGTGCGTTTTGCCTGTTCTGAGCTTTTGTGACGTTTCAACCTTGTTACTGTCATTTCAACAGGTTTACATTAGTTTCTTAACAGTAGCTGTTAAACACACATCTCCATGCAGGAAGCGTGCGTTTTGGCCTGTTCTGAGCTTTTGTGACGTTTCAACCTTGTTACTGTCATTTCAACAGGTTTACATTAGTTTCTTAACAGTAGCTGTTAACACATCTCCATGCAGGAACGTGCGTTTTGGCCTGTTCTGAGCTTTTGTGACGTTTCAACCTTGTTACTGTCATTTCAACAGGTTTACATTAGTTTCTTAACAGTAGCTGTTAAACACACATCTCCATGCAGGAACGTGCGTTTTGGCCTGTTCTGAGCTTTTGTGACGTTTCAACCTTGTTACTGTCATTTCAACAGGTTTACATTAGTTTCTTAACAGTAGCTGTTAAACACACATCTCCATGCAGGAAACGTGCTTTGGCCTGTTCTGAGCTTTTGTGACGTTTCAACCTTGTTACTGTCATTTCAACAGGTTTACATTAGTTTCTTAACAGTAGCTGTTAAACACATCTCCATGCAGGAAACGTGCGTTTTGGCCTGTTCTGAGCTTTTTGTGACGTTTCAACCTTGTTACTGTCATTTCAACAGGTTTACATTAGTTTCTTAACAGTAGCTGTTAAACACACATCTCCATGCAGGAAACGTGCGTTTTGGCCTGTTCTGAGCTTTTTGTGACGTTTCAACGTTACTGTCATTTCAACAGGTTTACATTAGTTTCTTAACAGTAGCTGTTAAACACATCTCCATGCAGGAAACGTGCGTTTTGGCCTGTTCTGAGCTTTTTGTGACGTTTCAACCTTGTTACTGTCATTTCAACAGGTTTACATTAGTTTCTTAACAGTAGCTGTTAAACACACATCTCCATGCAGGAAACGTGCGTTTTGGCCTGTTCTGAGCTTTTGTGACGTTTCAACCTTGTTACTGTCATTTCAACAGGTTTACATTAGTTTCTTAACAGTAGCTGTTAAACACACATCTCCATGCAGAAACGTGCGTTTTGGCCTGTTCTGAGCTTTTGTGACGTTTCAACCTTGTTACTGTCATTTCAACAGGTTTACATTAGTTTCTTAACAGTAGCTGTTAAACACACATCTCCATGCAGGAAACGTGCGTTTTGGCCTGTTCTGAGCTTTTGTGACGTTTCAACCTTGTTACTGTCATTTCAACAGGTTTACATTAGTTTCTTAACAGTAGCTGTTAAACACATCTCCATGCAGGAAACGTGCGTTTTGCCTGTTCTGAGCTTTTGTGACGTTTCAACCTTGTTACTGTCATTTCAACAGGTTTACATTAGTTTCTTAACAGTAGCTGTTAAACACACATCTCCATGCAGAAACGTGCGTTTTGGCCTGTTCTGAGCTTTTGTGACGTTTCAACCTTGTTACTGTCATTTCAACAGGTTTACATTAGTTTCTTAACAGTAGCTGTTAAACACATCTCCATGCAGGAAACGTGCGTTTTGGCCTGTTCTGAGCTTTTTGTGACGTTTCAACCTTGTTACTGTCATTTCAACAGGTTTACATTAGTTTCTTAACAGTAGCTGTTAAACACATCTCCATGCAGGAAACGTGCGTTTTGGCCTGTTCTGAGCTTTTGTGACGTTTCAACCTTGTTACTGTCATTTCAACAGGTTTACATTAGTTTCTTAACAGTAGCTGTTAAACACACATCTCCATGCAGGAAACGTGCGTTTTGGCCTGTTCTGAGCTTTTGTGACGTTTCAACCTTGTTACTGTCATTTCAACAGGTTTACATTAGTTTCTTAACAGTAGCTGTTAAACACACATCTCCATGCAGGAAACGTGCGTTTGGCCTGTTCTGAGCTTTTTGTGACGTTTCAACCTTGTTACTGTCATTTCAACAGGTTTACATTAGTTTCTTAACAGTAGCTGTAAACACACATCTCCATGCAGGAAACGTGCGTTTTGGCCTGTTCTGAGCTTTTGTGACGTTTCAACCTTGTTACTGTCATTTCAACAGGTTTACATTAGTTTCTTAACAGTAGCTGTTAAACACACATCTCCATGCAGGAAACGTGCGTTTTGCCTGTTCTGAGCTTTTGTGACGTTTCAACCTTGTTACTGTCATTTCAACAGGTTTACATTAGTTTCTTAACAGTAGCTGTTAAACACACATCTCCATGCAGGAAACGTGCGTTTTGGCCTGTTCTGAGCTTTTGTGACGTTTCAACCTTGTTACTGTCATTTCAACAGGTTTACATTAGTTTCTTAACAGTAGCTGTTAAACACATCTCCATGGAAACGTGCGTTTTGGCCTGTTCTGAGCTTTTGTGACGTTTCAACCTTGTTACTGTCATTTCAACAGGTTTACATTAGTTTCTTAACAGTAGCTGTTAAACACACATCTCCATGCAGGAAACGTGCGTTTTGGCCTGTTCTGAGCTTTTGTGACGTTTCAACCTTGTTACTGTCATTTCAACAGGTTTACATTAGTTTCTTAACAGTAGCTGTTAAACACACATCTCCATGCAGGAAACGTGCGTTTTGGCCTGTTCTGAGCTTTTGTGACGTTTCAACCTTGTTACTGTCATTTCAACAGGTTTACATTAGTTTCTTAACAGTAGCTGTTAAACACATCTCCATGCAGGAAACGTGCGTTTGGCCTGTTCTGAGCTTTTGTGACGTTTCAACCTTGTTACTGTCATTTCAACAGGTTTACATTAGTTTCTTAACAGTAGCTGTTAAACACACATCTCCATGCAGGAAACGTGCGTTTTGGCCTGTTCTGAGCTTTTTGTGACGTTTCAACCTTGTTACTGTCATTTCAACAGGTTTACATTAGTTTCTTAACAGTAGCTGTTAAACACACATCTCCATGCAGGAAACGTGCGTTTTGGCCTGTTCTGAGCTTTTGTGACGTTTCAACCTTGTTACTGTCATTTCAACAGGTTTACATTAGTTTCTTAACAGTAGCTGTTAAACACACATCTCCATGCAGGAAACGTGCGTTTTGGCCTGTTCTGAGCTTTTTGTGACGTTTCAACCTTGTTACTGTCATTTCAACAGGTTTACATTAGTTTCTTAACAGTAGCTGTTAAACACACATCTCCATGCAGGAAACGTGCGTTTTGGCCTGTTCTGAGCTTTTGTGACGTTTCAACCTTGTTACTGTCATTTCAACAGGTTTACATTAGTTTCTTAACAGTAGCTGTTAAACATCTCCATGCAGGAAACGTGCGTTTTGGCCTGTTCTGAGCTTTTGTGACGTTTCAACCTTGTTACTGTCATTTCAACAGGTTTACATTAGTTTCTTAACAGTAGCTGTTAAACACACATCTCCATGCAGGAAACGTGCGTTTGGCCTGTTCTGAGCTTTTGTGACGTTTCAACCTTGTTACTGTCATTTCAACAGGTTTACATTAGTTTCTTAACAGTAGCTGTTAAACACACATCTCCATGCAGGAAACGTGCGTTTTGGCCTGTTCTGAGCTTTTTGTGACGTTTCAACCTTGTTACTGTCATTTCAACAGGTTTACATTAGTTTCTTAACAGTAGCTGTTAAACACATCTCCATGCAGGAAGCGTCGTTGGCCTGTTCTGAGCTTTTGTGACGTTTCAACCTTGTTACTGTCATTTCAACAGGTTTACATTAGTTTCTTAACAGTAGCTGTTAAACACACATCTCCATGCAGGAAACGTGCGTTTTGGCCTGTTCTGAGCTTTGTGACGTTTCAACCTTGTTACTGTCATTTCAACAGGTTTACATTAGTTTCTTAACAGTAGCTGTTAAACACACATCTCCATGCAGGAAACGTTGCGTTTTGGCCTGTTCTGAGCTTTTTGTGACGTTTCAACCTTGTTACTGTCATTTCAACAGGTTTACATTAGTTTTTTAACAGTAGCTGTTAAACACACATCTCCATGCAGGAAACGTGCGTTTTGGCCTGTTCTGAGCTTTTGTGACGTTTCAACCTTGTTACTGTCATTTCAACAGGTTTACATTAGTTTCTTAACAGTAGCTGTTAAACACACATCTCCATGCAGGAAACGTGCGTTTTGGCCTGTTCTGAGCTTTTGTGACGTTTCAACCTTGTTACTGTCATTTCAACAGGTTTACATTAGTTTCTTAACAGTAGCTGTTAAACACACATCTCCATGCAGGAAACGTGCGTTTTGGCCTGTTCTGAGCTTTTGTGACGTTTCAACCTTGTTACTGTCATTTCAACAGGTTTACATTAGTTTCTTAACAGTAGCTGTTAAACACACATCTCCATGCAGGAAACGTGCGTTTTGGCCTGTTCTGAGCTTTTTGTGACGTTTCAACCTTGTTACTGTCATTTCAACAGGTTTACATTAGTTTCTTAACAGTAGCTGTTAAACACACATCTCCATGCAGAAACGTGCGTTTTGGCCTGTTCTGAGCTTTTGTGACGTTTCAACCTTGTTACTGTCATTTCAACAGGTTTACATTAGTTTCTTAACAGTAGCTGTTAAACACACATCTCCATGCAGGAAACGTGCGTTTTGGCCTGTTCTGAGCTTTTGTGACGTTTCAACCTTGTTACTGTCATTTCAACAGGTTTACATTAGTTTCTTAACAGTAGCTGTTAAACACACATCTCCATGCAGGAAACGTGCGTTTTGCCTGTTCTGAGCTTTTTGTGACGTTTCAACCTTGTTACTGTCATTTCAACAGGTTTACATTAGTTTCTTAACAGTAGCTGTTAAACACACATCTCCATGCAGGAAACGTGCGTTTTGGCCTGTTCTGAGCTTTTTGTGACGTTTCAACCTTGTTACTGTCATTTCAACAGGTTTACATTAGTTTCTTAACAGTAGCTGTTAAACACATCTCCATGCAGGAAACGTGCGTTTTGGCCTGTTCTGAGCTTTTGTGACGTTTCAACCTTGTTACTGTCATTTCAACAGGTTTACATTAGTTTCTTAACAGTAGCTGTTAAACACACATCTCCATGCAGGAAACGTGCGTTTTGGCCTGTTCTGAGCTTTTTGTGACGTTTCAACCTTGTTACTGTCATTTCAACAGGTTTACATTAGTTTCTTAACAGTAGCTGTTAAACACACATCTCCATGCAGGAAATGCGTTTTGGCCTGTTCTGAGCTTTTGTGACGTTTCAACCTTGTTACTGTCATTTCAACAGGTTTACATTAGTTTCTTAACAGTAGCTGTTAAACACATCTCCATGCAGGAAACGTGCGTTTTGGCCTGTTCTGAGCTTTTGTGACGTTTCAACCTTGTTACTGTCATTTCAACAGGTTTACATTAGTTTCTTAACAGTAGCTGTTAAACACACATCTCCATGCAGGAAGCGTGCGTTTTGGCCTGTTCTGAGCTTTTGTGACGTTTCAACCTTGTTACTGTCATTTCAACAGGTTTACATTAGTTTCTTAACAGTAGCTGTTAAACACACATCTCCATGCAGGAAACGTGCGTTTTGGCCTGTTCTGAGCTTTTGTGACGTTTCAACCTTGTTACTGTCATTTCAACAGGTTTACATTAGTTTCTTAACAGTAGCTGTTAAACACACATCTCCATGCAGGAAACGTGCGTTTTGGCCTGTTCTGAGCTTTTGTGACGTTTCAACCTTGTTACTGTCATTTCAACAGGTTTACATTAGTTTCTTAACAGTAGCTGTTAAACACACATCTCCATGCAGAAACGTGCGTTTTGGCCTGTTCTGAGCTTTTTGTGACGTTTCAACCTTGTTACTGTCATTTCAACAGGTTTACATTAGTTTCTTAACAGTAGCTGTTAAACACACATCTCCATGCAGGAAACGTGCGTTTTGGCCTGTTCTGAGCTTTTTGTGACGTTTCAACCTTGTTACTGTCATTTCAACAGGTTTACATTAGTTTCTTAACAGTAGCTGTTAAACACACATCTCCATGCAGGAAACGTGCGTTTTGGCCTGTTCTGAGCTTTTGTGACGTTTCAACCTTGTTACTGTCATTTCAACAGGTTTACATTAGTTTCTTAACAGTAGCTGTTAAACACACATCTCCATGCAGGAAACGTGCGTTTGGCCTGTTCTGAGCTTTTGTGACGTTTCAACCTTGTTACTGTCATTTCAACAGGTTTACATTAGTTTCTTAACAGTAGCTGTTAAACACACATCTCCATGCAGGAAACGTGCGTTTTGGCCTGTTCTGAGCTTTTGTGACGTTTCAACCTTGTTACTGTCATTTCAACAGGTTTACATTAGTTTCTTAACAGTAGCTGTTAAACACACATCTCCATGCAGGAAACGTGCGTTTTGGCCTGTTCTGAGCTTTTGTGACGTTTCAACCTTGTTACTGTCATTTCAACAGGTTTACATTAGTTTCTTAACAGTAGCTGTTAAACACATCTCCATGCAGGAACGTGCGTTTTGGCCTGTTCTGAGCTTTTGTGACGTTTCAACCTTGTTACTGTCATTTCAACAGGTTTACATTAGTTTCTTAACAGTAGCTGTTAAACACATCTCCATGCAGGAAACGTGCGTTTTGGCCTGTTCTGAGCTTTTTGTGACGTTTCAACCTTGTTACTGTCATTTCAACAGGTTTACATTAGTTTCTTAACAGTAGCTGTTAAACACATCTCCATGCAGGAAACGTGCGTTTTGGCCTGTTCTGAGCTTTTTGTGACGTTTCAACCTTGTTACTGTCATTTCAACAGGTTTACATTAGTTTCTTAACAGTAGCTGTTAAACACACATCTCCATGCAGGAAACGTGCGTTTTGGCCTGTTCTGAGCTTTTTGTGACGTTTCAACCTTGTTACTGTCATTTCAACAGGTTTACATTAGTTTCTTAACAGTAGCTGTTAAACACACATCTCCATGCAGGAAACGTGCGTTTTGGCCTGTTCTGAGCTTTTTGTGACGTTTCAACCTTGTTACTGTCATTTCAACAGGTTTACATTAGTTTCTTAACAGTAGCTGTTAAACACATCTCCATGCAGGAAACGTGCGTTTTGGCCTGTTCTGAGCTTTTGTGACGTTTCAACCTTGTTACTGTCATTTCAACAGGTTTACATTAGTTTCTTAACAGTAGCTGTTAAACACATCTCCATGCAGGAAACGTGCGTTTGGCCTGTTCTGAGCTTTTGTGACGTTTCAACCTTGTTACTGTCATTTCAACAGGTTTACATTAGTTTCTTAACAGTAGCTGTTAAACACACATCTCCATGCAGGAAACGTGCGTTTTGGCCTGTTCTGAGCTTTTTGTGACGTTTCAACCTTGTTACTGTCATTTCAACAGGTTTACATTAGTTTCTTAACAGTAGCTGTTAAACACACATCTCCATGCAGGAAACGTGCGTTTTGGCCTGTTCTGAGCTTTTTGTGACGTTTCAACCTTGTTACTGTCATTTCAACAGGTTTACATTAGTTTCTTAACAGTAGCTGTTAAACACACATCTCCATGCAGGAAACGTGCGTTTTGGCCTGTTCTGAGCTTTTGTGACGTTTCAACCTTGTTACTGTCATTTCAACAGGTTTACATTAGTTTCTTAACAGTAGCTGTTAAACACACATCTCCATGCAGGAACGTGCGTTTTGGCCTGTTCTGAGCTTTTTGTGACGTTTCAACCTTGTTACTGTCATTTCAACAGGTTTACATTAGTTTCTTAACAGTAGCTGTAAACACACATCTCCATGCAGGAAACGTGCGTTTTGGCCTGTTCTGAGCTTTTTGTGACGTTTCAACCTTGTTACTGTCATTTCAACAGGTTTACATTAGTTTCTTAACAGTAGCTGTTAAACACACATCTCCATGCAGGAAACTTGCGTTTTGGCCTGTTCTGAGCTTTTGTGACGTTTCAACCTTGTTACTGTCATTTCAACAGGTTTACATTAGTTTCTTAACAGTAGCTGTTAAACACACATCTCCATGCAGGAAGCGTGCGTTTGGCCTGTTCTGAGCTTTTGTGACGTTTCAACCTTGTTACTGTCATTTCAACAGGTTTACATTAGTTTCTTAACAGTAGCTGTTAAACACACATCTCCATGCAGGAAACGTGCGTTTTGGCCTGTTCTGAGCTTTTGTGACGTTTCAACCTTGTTACTGTCATTTCAACAGGTTTACATTAGTTTCTTAACAGTAGCTGTTAAACACACATCTCCATGCAGGAAACGTGCGTTTTGGCCTGTTCTGAGCTTTTTGTGACGTTTCAACCTTGTTACTGTCATTTCAACAGGTTTACATTAGTTTCTTAACAGTAGCTGTTAAACACACATCTCCATGCAGGAAACGTGCGTTTTGGCCTGTTCTGAGCTTTTTGTGACGTTTCAACCTTGTTACTGTCATTTCAACAGGTTTACATTAGTTTCTTAACAGTAGCTGTTAAACACATCTCCATGCAGGAAACGTGCGTTTTGGCCTGTTCTGAGCTTTTTGTGACGTTTCAACCTTGTTACTGTCATTTCAACAGGTTTACATTAGTTTCTTAACAGTAGCTGTTAAACACACATCTCCATGCAGGAAACGTGCGTTTTGGCCTGTTCTGAGCTTTTTGTGACGTTTCAACCTTGTTACTGTCATTTCAACAGGTTTACATTAGTTTCTTAACAGTAGCTGTAAACACACATCTCCATGCAGGAAACGTGCGTTTTGGCCTGTTCTGAGCTTTTGTGACGTTTCAACCTTGTTACTGTCATTTCAACAGGTTTACATTAGTTTCTTAACAGTAGCTGTTAAACACATCTCCATGCAGGAAACGTGCGTTTTGGCCTGTTCTGAGCTTTTTGTGACGTTTCAACCTTGTTACTGTCATTTCAACAGGTTTACATTAGTTTCTTAACAGTAGCTGTTAAACATCTCCATGCAGGAAACGTGCGTTTTGGCCTGTTCTGAGCTTTTGTGACGTTTCAACCTTGTTACTGTCATTTCAACAGGTTTACATTAGTTTCTTAACAGTAGCTGTTAAACACACATCTCCATGCAGGAAACGTGCGTTTTGGCCTGTTCTGAGCTTTTGTGACGTTTCAACCTTGTTACTGTCATTTCAACAGGTTTACATTAGTTTCTTAACAGTAGCTGTTAAACACACATCTCCATGCAGGAAACGTGCGTTTTGGCCTGTTCTGAGCTTTTGTGACGTTTCAACCTTGTTACTGTCATTTCAACAGGTTTACATTAGTTTCTTAACAGTAGCTGTTAAACACACATCTCCATGCAGGAAACGTGCGTTTTGGCCTGTTCTGAGCTTTTGTGACGTTTCAACCTTGTTACTGTCATTTCAACAGGTTTACATTAGTTTCTTAACAGTAGCTGTTAAACACATCTCCATGCAGGAAACGTGCGTTTTGGCCTGTTCTGAGCTTTTGTGACGTTTCAACCTTGTTACTGTCATTTCAACAGGTTTACATTAGTTTCTTAACAGTAGCTGTTAAACACACATCTCCATGCAGGAAACGTGCGTTTTGGCCTGTTCTGAGCTTTTGTGACGTTTCAACCTTGTTACTGTCATTTCAACAGGTTTACATTAGTTTCTTAACAGTAGCTGTTAAACACACATCTCCATGCAGGAAGCGTGCGTTTTGGCCTGTTCTGAGCTTTTTGTGACGTTTCAACCTTGTTACTGTCATTTCAACAGGTTTACATTAGTTTCTTAACAGTAGCTGTTAAACACATCTCCATGCAGGAAACGTGCGTTTTGGCCTGTTCTGAGCTTTTGTGACGTTTCAACCTTGTTACTGTCATTTCAACAGGTTTACATTAGTTTCTTAACAGTAGCTGTTAAACACACATCTCCATGCAGGAAACGTGCGTTTTGGCCTGTTCTGAGCTTTTTGTGACGTTTCAACCTTGTTACTGTCATTTCAACAGGTTTACATTAGTTTCTTAACAGTAGCTGTTAAACACACATCTCCATGCAGGAACGTGCGTTTTGGCCTGTTCTGAGCTTTTTGTGACGTTTCAACCTTGTTACTGTCATTTCAACAGGTTTACATTAGTTTCTTAACAGTAGCTGTTAAACACACATCTCCATGCAGGAAACGTGCGTTTTGGCCTGTTCTGAGCTTTTGTGACGTTTCAACCTTGTTACTGTCATTTCAACAGGTTTACATTAGTTTCTTAACAGTAGCTGTTAAACACATCTCCATGCAGGAAACGTGCGTTTTGCCTGTTCTGAGCTTTTGTGACGTTTCAACCTTGTTACTGTCATTTCAACAGGTTTACATTAGTTTCTTAACAGTAGCTGTAAACACACATCTCCATGCAGGAAGCGTGCGTTTTGGCCTGTTCTGAGCTTTTGTGACGTTTCAACCTTGTTACTGTCATTTCAACAGGTTTACATTAGTTTCTTAACAGTAGCTGTTAAACACACATCTCCATGCAGGAAACGTGCGTTTTGGCCTGTTCTGAGCTTTTTGTGACGTTTCAACCTTGTTACTGTCATTTCAACAGGTTTACATTAGTTTCTTAACAGTAGCTGTTAAACACATCTCCATGCAGGAAACGTGCGTTTTGGCCTGTTCTGAGCTTTTGTGACGTTTCAACCTTGTTACTGTCATTTCAACAGGTTTACATTAGTTTCTTAACAGTAGCTGTTAAACACACATCTCCATGCAGAAACGTGCGTTTTGGCCTGTTCTGAGCTTTTTGTGACGTTTCAACCTTGTTACTGTCATTTCAACAGGTTTACATTAGTTTCTTAACAGTAGCTGTTAAACACACATCTCCATGCAGGAAACGTGCGTTTTGGCCTGTTCTGAGCTTTTTGTGACGTTTCAACCTTGTTACTGTCATTTCAACAGGTTTACATTAGTTTCTTAACAGTAGCTGTTAAACACACATCTCCATGCAGGAAACGTGCGTTTGGCCTGTTCTGAGCTTTTGTGACGTTTCAACCTTGTTACTGTCATTTCAACAGGTTTACATTAGTTTCTTAACAGTAGCTGTTAAACACACATCTCCATGCAGGAAACGTGCGTTTTGGCCTGTTCTGAGCTTTTGTGACGTTTCAACCTTGTTACTGTCATTTCAACAGGTTTACATTAGTTTCTTAACAGTAGCTGTTAAACACACATCTCCATGCAGGAAACGTGCGTTTTGGCCTGTTCTGAGCTTTTGTGACGTTTCAACCTTGTTACTGTCATTTCAACAGGTTTACATTAGTTTCTTAACAGTAGCTGTTAAACACACATCTCCATGCAGGAAACGTCGTTTTGGCCTGTTCTGAGCTTTTTGTGACGTTTCAACCTTGTTACTGTCATTTCAACAGGTTTACATTAGTTTCTTAACAGTAGCTGTTAAACACACATCTCCATGCAGGAAGCGTGCGTTTTGGCCTGTTCTGAGCTTTTTGTGACGTTTCAACCTTGTTACTGTCATTTCAACAGGTTTACATTAGTTTCTTAACAGTAGCTGTTAAACACACATCTCCATGCAGGAAACGTGCGTTTTGGCCTGTTCTGAGCTTTTGTGACGTTTCAACCTTGTTACTGTCATTTCAACAGGTTTACATTAGTTTCTTAACAGTAGCTGTTAAACACACATCTCCATGCAGGAACGTGCGTTTGGCCTGTTCTGAGCTTTTGTGACGTTTCAACCTTGTTACTGTCATTTCAACAGGTTTACATTAGTTTCTTAACAGTAGCTGTTAAACACACATCTCCATGCAGGAATGCGTTTTGCCTGTTCTGAGCTTTTGTGACGTTTCAACCTTGTTACTGTCATTTCAACAGGTTTACATTAGTTTCTTAACAGTAGCTGTTAAACACATCTCCATGCAGGAAACGTGCGTTTTGGCCTGTTCTGAGCTTTTGTGACGTTTCAACCTTGTTACTGTCATTTCAACAGGTTTACATTAGTTTCTTAACAGTAGCTGTTAAACACACATCTCCATGCAGAAACGTGCGTTTTGCCTGTTCTGAGCTTTTTGTGACGTTTCAACCTTGTTACTGTCATTTCAACAGGTTTACATTAGTTTCTTAACAGTAGCTGTTAAACACACATCTCCATGCAGGAAACGTGCGTTTTGGCCTGTTCTGAGCGTTTTGTGACGTTTCAACCTTGTTACTGTCATTTCAACAGGTTTACATTAGTTTCTTAACAGTAGCTGTTAAATGCAGGAAACGTGCGTTTTGGCCTGTTCTGAGCTTTTTGTGACGTTTCAACCTTGTTACTGTCATTTCAACAGGTTTACATTAGTTTCTTAACAGTAGCTGTTAAACACACATCTCCATGCAGGAAACGTGCGTTTTGGCCTGTTCTGAGCTTTTGTGACGTTTCAACCTTGTTACTGTCATTTCAACAGGTTTACATTAGTTTCTTAACAGTAGCTGTTAAACACATCTCCATGCAGGAAGCGTGCGTTTGGCCTGTTCTGAGCTTTTTGTGACGTTTCAACCTTGTTACTGTCATTTCAACAGGTTTACATTAGTTTCTTAACAGTAGCTGTTAAACACACATCTCCATGCAGGAAACGTGCGTTTTGGCCTGTTCTGAGCTTTTTGTGACGTTTCAACCTTGTTACTGTCATTTCAACAGGTTTACATTAGTTTCTTAACAGTAGCTGTTAAACACACATCTCCATGCAGGAAACGTGCGTTTTGGCCTGTTCTGAGCTTTTGTGACGTTTCAACCTTGTTACTGTCATTTCAACAGGTTTACATTAGTTTCTTAACAGTAGCTGTTAAACACACATCATGCAGGAAACGTGCGTTTTGGCCTGTTCTGAGCTTTTTGTGACGTTTCAACCTTGTTACTGTCATTTCAACAGGTTTACATTAGTTTCTTAACAGTAGCTGTTAAACACACATCTCCATGCAGGAAACGTGCGTTTTGGCCTGTTCTGAGCTTTTGTGACGTTTCAACCTTGTTACTGTCATTTCAACAGGTTTACATTAGTTTCTTAACAGTAGCTGTTAAACACATCTCCATGCAGGAAACGTGCGTTTTGGCCTGTTCTGAGCTTTTGTGACGTTTCAACCTTGTTACTGTCATTTCAACAGGTTTACATTAGTTTCTTAACAGTAGCTGTTAAACACACATCTCCATGCAGGAACGTGCGTTTTGGCCTGTTCTGAGCTTTTTGTGACGTTTCAACCTTGTTACTGTCATTTCAACAGGTTTACATTAGTTTCTTAACAGTAGCTGTTAAACACACATCTCCATGCGAAACGTGCGTTTTGGCCTGTTCTGAGCTTTTTGTGACGTTTCAACCTTGTTACTGTCATTTCAACAGGTTTACATTAGTTTCTTAACAGTAGCTGTTAAACACACATCTCCATGCAGGAACGTGCGTTTGGCCTGTTCTGAGCTTTTTGTGACGTTTCAACCTTGTTACTGTCATTTCAACAGGTTTACATTAGTTTCTTAACAGTAGCTGTTAAACACATCTCCATGCAGGAAACGTGCGTTTTGGCCTGTTCTGAGCTTTTTGTGACGTTTCAACCTTGTTACTGTCATTTCAACAGGTTTACATTAGTTTCTTAACAGTAGCTGTTAAACACATCTCCATGCAGGAAATGCGTTTTGGCCTGTTCTGAGCTTTTTGTGACGTTTCAACCTTGTTACTGTCATTTCAACAGGTTTACATTAGTTTCTTAACAGTAGCTGTTAAACACACATCTCCATGCAGGAAGCGTGCGTTTTGGCCTGTTCTGAGCTTTTTGTGACGTTTCAACCTTGTTACTGTCATTTCAACAGGTTTACATTAGTTTCTTAACAGTAGCTGTTAAAACACATCTCCATGCAGGAAACGTGCGTTTTGGCCTGTTCTGAGCTTTTGTGACGTTTCAACCTTGTTACTGTCATTTCAACAGGTTTACATTAGTTTCTTAACAGTAGCTGTTAAACACATCTCCATGCAGGAAACGTGCGTTTTGGCCTGTTCTGAGCTTTTTGTGACGTTTCAACCTTGTTACTGTCATTTCAACAGGTTTACATTAGTTTCTTAACAGTAGCTGTTAAACACACATCTCCATGCAGGAAACGTTGCTTTGGCCTGTTCTGAGCTTTTGTGACGTTTCAACCTTGTTACTGTCATTTCAACAGGTTTACATTAGTTTCTTAACAGTAGCTGTTAAACACACATCTCCATGCAGGAAACGTGCGTTTTGGCCTGTTCTGAGCTTTTGTGACGTTTCAACCTTGTTACTGTCATTTCAACAGGTTTACATTAGTTTCTTAACAGTAGCTGTTAAACACACATCTCCATGCAGGAACGTGCGTTTTGGCCTGTTCTGAGCTTTTGTGACGTTTCAACCTTGTTACTGTCATTTCAACAGGTTTACATTAGTTTCTTAACAGTAGCTGTTAAACACACATCTCCATGCAGGAAACGTGCGTTTTGGCCTGTTCTGAGCTTTTGTGACGTTTCAACCTTGTTACTGTCATTTCAACAGGTTTACATTAGTTTCTTAACAGTAGCTGTTAAACACATCTCCATGCAGGAAACGTGCGTTTTGGCCTGTTCTGAGCTTTTGTGACGTTTCAACCTTGTTACTGTCATTTCAACAGGTTTACATTAGTTTCTTAACAGTAGCTGTTAAACACACATCTCCATGCAGGAACGTGCGTTTTGGCCTGTTCTGAGCTTTTTGTGACGTTTCAACCTTGTTACTGTCATTTCAACAGGTTTACATTAGTTTCTTAACAGTAGCTGTTAAACACATCTCCATGCAGGAACGTGCGTTTTGGCCTGTTCTGAGCTTTTTGTGACGTTTCAACCTTGTTACTGTCATTTCAACAGGTTTACATTAGTTTCTTAACAGTAGCTGTTAAACACACATCTCCATGCAGGAAACGTGCGTTTTGGCCTGTTCTGAGCTTTTGTGACGTTTCAACCTTGTTACTGTCATTTCAACAGGTTTACATTAGTTTCTTAACAGTAGCTGTTAAACACATCTCCATGCAGGAAACGTGCGTTTTGGCCTGTTCTGAGCTTTTGTGACGTTTCAACCTTGTTACTGTCATTTCAACAGGTTTACATTAGTTTCTTAACAGTAGCTGTTAAACACACATCTCCATGCAGGAAACGTGCGTTTTGGCCTGTTCTGAGCTTTTGTGACGTTTCAACCTTGTTACTGTCATTTCAACAGGTTTACATTAGTTTCTTAACAGTAGCTGTTAAACACATCTCCATGCAGGAAGCGTGCGTTTGGCCTGTTCTGAGCTTTTGTGACGTTTCAACCTTGTTACTGTCATTTCAACAGGTTTACATTAGTTTCTTAACAGTAGCTGTTAAACACATCTCCATGCAGGAAAGCGTCGTTTTGGCCTGTTCTGAGCTTTTGTGACGTTTCAACCTTGTTACTGTCATTTCAACAGGTTTACATTAGTTTCTTAACAGTAGCTGTTAAACACATCTCCATGCAGGAAACGTGCGTTTTGGCCTGTTCTGAGCTTTTTGTGACGTTTCAACCTTGTTACTGTCATTTCAACAGGTTTACATTAGTTTCTTAACAGTAGCTGTTAAACACACATCTCCATGCAGGAAACGTGCGTTTTGGCCTGTTCTGAGCTTTTGTGACGTTTCAACCTTGTTACTGTCATTTCAACAGGTTTACATTAGTTTCTTAACAGTAGCTGTTAAACACACATCTCCATGCAGGAAACGTGCGTTTTGGCCTGTTCTGAGCTTTTTGTGACGTTTCAACCTTGTTACTGTCATTTCAACAGGTTTACATTAGTTTCTTAACAGTAGCTGTTAAACACACATCTCCATGCAGGAAACGTGCGTTTTGGCCTGTTCTGAGCTTTTGTGACGTTTCAACCTTGTTACTGTCATTTCAACAGGTTTACATTAGTTTCTTAACAGTAGCTGTTAAACACACATCTCCATGCAGGAAAGCGTGCGTTTGGCCTGTTCTGAGCTTTTGTGACGTTTCAACCTTGTTACTGTCATTTCAACAGGTTTACATTAGTTTCTTAACAGTAGCTGTTAAACACACATCTCCATGCAGGAAACGTGCGTTTTGGCCTGTTCTGAGCTTTTTGTGACGTTTCAACCTTGTTACTGTCATTTCAACAGGTTTACATTAGTTTCTTAACAGTAGCTGTTAAACACACATCTCCATGCAGGAAACGTGCGTTTTGGCCTGTTCTGAGCTTTTGTGACGTTTCAACCTTGTTACTGTCATTTCAACAGGTTTACATTAGTTTCTTAACAGTAGCTGAAACACACATCTCCATGCAGGAAACGTGCGTTTTGGCCTGTTCTGAGCTTTTGTGACGTTTCAACCTTGTTACTGTCATTTCAACAGGTTTACATTAGTTTCTTAACAGTAGCTGTTAAACACACATCTCCATGCAGGAAACGTGCGTTTTGCCTGTTCTGAGCTTTTGTGACGTTTCAACCTTGTTACTGTCATTTCAACAGGTTTACATTAGTTTCTTAACAGTAGCTGTTAAACACATCTCCATGCAGGAAACGTGCGTTTGGCCTGTTCTGAGCTTTTTGTGACGTTTCAACCTTGTTACTGTCATTTCAACAGGTTTACATTAGTTTCTTAACAGTAGCTGTTAAACACACATCTCCATGCAGGAAACGTGCGTTTTGGCCTGTTCTGAGCTTTTGTGACGTTTCAACCTTGTTACTGTCATTTCAACAGGTTTACATTAGTTTCTTAACAGTAGCTGTTAAACACACATCTCCATGCAGGAAACGTGCGTTTTGGCCTGTTCTGAGCTTTTTGTGACGTTTCAACCTTGTTACTGTCATTTCAACAGGTTTACATTAGTTTCTTAACAGTAGCTGTTAAACACACATCTCCATGCAGGAAACGTGCGTTTTGCCCTGTTCTGAGCTTTTGTGACGTTTCAACCTTGTTACTGTCATTTCAACAGGTTTACATTAGTTTCTTAACAGTAGCTGTTAAACACACATCTCCATGCAGGAAACGTGCGTTTTGGCCTGTTCTGAGCTTTTGTGACGTTTCAACCTTGTTACTGTCATTTCAACAGGTTTACATTAGTTTCTTAACAGTAGCTGTTAAACACACATCTCCATGCAGGAAACGTGCGTTTTGGCCTGTTCTGAGCTTTTGTGACGTTTCAACCTTGTTACTGTCATTTCAACAGGTTTACATTAGTTTCTTAACAGTAGCTGTTAAACACACATCTCCATGCAGGAAACGTGCGTTTTGGCCTGTTCTGAGCTTTTTGTGACGTTTCAACCTTGTTACTGTCATTTCAACAGGTTTACATTAGTTTCTTAACAGTAGCTGTTAAACACACATCTCCATGCAGGAAACGTGCGTTTTGGCCTGTTCTGAGCTTTTGTGACGTTTCAACCTTGTTACTGTCATTTCAACAGGTTTACATTAGTTTCTTAACAGTAGCTGTTAAACACACATCTCCATGCAGGAAACGTGCGTTTTGGCCTGTTCTGAGCTTTTTGTGACGTTTCAACCTTGTTACTGTCATTTCAACAGGTTTACATTAGTTTCTTAACAGTAGCTGTTAAACACACATCTCCATGCAGGAAACGTGCGTTTTGGCCTGTTCTGAGCTTTTGTGACGTTTCAACCTTGTTACTGTCATTTCAACAGGTTTACATTAGTTTCTTAACAGTAGCTGTTAAACACATCTCCATGCAGGAAGCGTGCGTTTTGGCCTGTTCTGAGCTTTTGTGACGTTTCAACCTTGTTACTGTCATTTCAACAGGTTTACATTAGTTTCTTAACAGTAGCTGTTAAACACACATCTCCATGCAGGAAACGTGCGTTTTGGCCTGTTCTGAGCTTTTTGTGACGTTTCAACCTTGTTACTGTCATTTCAACAGGTTTACATTAGTTTCTTAACAGTAGCTGTTAAACACACATCTCCATGCAGGAAACGTGCGTTTTGGCCTGTTCTGAGCTTTTTGTGACGTTTCAACCTTGTTACTGTCATTTCAACAGGTTTACATTAGTTTCTTAACAGTAGCTGTTAAACACACATCTCCATGCAGAAACGTGCGTTTTGGCCTGTTCTGAGCTTTTTGTGACGTTTCAACCTTGTTACTGTCATTTCAACAGGTTTACATTAGTTTCTTAACAGTAGCTGTTAAACACACATCTCCATGCAGGAAACGTGCGTTTGGCCTGTTCTGAGCTTTTGTGACGTTTCAACCTTGTTACTGTCATTTCAACAGGTTTACATTAGTTTCTTAACAGTAGCTGTTAAACACATCTCCATGCAGGAAACGTGCGTTTTGGCCTGTTCTGAGCTTTTGTGACGTTTCAACCTTGTTACTGTCATTTCAACAGGTTTACATTAGTTTCTTAACAGTAGCTGTTAAACACACATCTCCATGCAGGAAACGTGCGTTTTGGCCTGTTCTGAGCTTTTTGTGACGTTTCAACCTTGTTACTGTCATTTCAACAGGTTTACATTAGTTTCTTAACAGTAGCTGTTAAACACACATCTCCATGCAGGAAACGTGCGTTTTGGCCTGTTCTGAGCTTTTTGTGACGTTTCAACCTTGTTACTGTCATTTCAACAGGTTTACATTAGTTTCTTAACAGTAGCTGTTAAACACACATCTCCATGCAGGAAACGTGCGTTTTGGCCTGTTCTGAGCTTTTGTGACGTTTCAACCTTGTTACTGTCATTTCAACAGGTTTACATTAGTTTCTTAACAGTAGCTGTTAAACACACATCTCCATGCAGGAAACGTGCGTTTTGGCCTGTTCTGAGCTTTTGTGACGTTTCAACCTTGTTACTGTCATTTCAACAGGTTTACATTAGTTTCTTAACAGTAGCTGTTAAACACATCTCCATGCAGGAAGCGTGCGTTTTGGCCTGTTCTGAGCTTTTGTGACGTTTCAACCTTGTTACTGTCATTTCAACAGGTTTACATTAGTTTCTTAACAGTAGCTGTTAAACACACATCTCCATGCAGGAAGCGTGCGTTTTGGCCTGTTCTGAGCTTTTTGTGACGTTTCAACCTTGTTACTGTCATTTCAACAGGTTTACATTAGTTTCTTAACAGTAGCTGTTAAACACACATCTCCATGCAGGAAACGTGCGTTTTGGCCTGTTCTGAGCTTTTGTGACGTTTCAACCTTGTTACTGTCATTTCAACAGGTTTACATTAGTTTCTTAACAGTAGCTGTTAAACACACATCTCCATGCAAACGTGCGTTTTGGCCTGTTCTGAGCTTTTTGTGACGTTTCAACCTTGTTACTGTCATTTCAACAGGTTTACATTAGTTTCTTAACAGTAGCTGTTAAACACACATCTCCATGCAGGAAACGTGCGTTTTGGCCTGTTCTGAGCTTTTTGTGACGTTTCAACCTTGTTACTGTCATTTCAACAGGTTTACATTAGTTTCTTAACAGTAGCTGTTAAACACACATCTCCATGCAGAAACGTGCGTTTTGGCCTGTTCTGAGCTTTTGTGACGTTTCAACCTTGTTACTGTCATTTCAACAGGTTTACATTAGTTTCTTAACAGTAGCTGTTAAACACACATCTCCATGCAGGAAACGTGCGTTTTAGCCTGTTCTGAGCTTGTTGTGACGTTTCAACCTTGTTACTGTCATTTCAACAGGTTTACATTAGTTTCTTAACAGTAGCTGTAAACACACATCTCCATGCAGGAAACGTGCGTTTTGGCCTGTTCTGAGCTTTTTGTGACGTTTCAACCTTGTTACTGTCATTTCAACAGGTTTACATTAGTTTCTTAACAGTAGCTGTTAAACACATCTCCATGCAGGAAGCGTGCGTTTGGCCTGTTCTGAGCTTTTGTGACGTTTCAACCTTGTTACTGTCATTTCAACAGGTTTACATTAGTTTCTTAACAGTAGCTGTTAAACACACATCTCCATGCAGGAAACGTGCTTTTGGCCTGTTCTGAGCTTTTGTGACGTTTCAACCTTGTTACTGTCATTTCAACAGGTTTACATTAGTTTCTTAACAGTAGCTGTTAAACACACATCTCCATGCAGGAAACGTGCGTTTTGGCCTGTTCTGAGCTTTTTGTGACGTTTCAACCTTGTTACTGTCATTTCAACAGGTTTACATTAGTTTCTTAACAGTAGCTGTTAAACACACATCTCATGCAGGAAACCGTTTTGGCCTGTTCTGAGCTTTTGTGACGTTTCAACCTTGTTACTGTCATTTCAACAGGTTTACATTAGTTTCTTAACAGTAGCTGTTAAACACATCTCCATGCAGAAACGTGCGTTTTGGCCTGTTCTGAGCTTTTGTGACGTTTCAACCTTGTTACTGTCATTTCAACAGGTTTACATTAGTTTCTTAACAGTAGCTGTTAAACACATCTCCATGCAGGAAACGTGCGTTTTGGCCTGTTCTGAGCTTTTTGTGACGTTTCAACCTTGTTACTGTCATTTCAACAGGTTTACATTAGTTTCTTAACAGTAGCTGTTAAACACACATCTCCATGCAGGAAACGTGCGTTTTGGCCTGTTCTGAGCTTTTGTGACGTTTCAACCTTGTTACTGTCATTTCAACAGGTTTACATTAGTTTCTTAACAGTAGCTGTTAAACACACATCTCCATGCAGGAAACGTGCGTTTGGCCTGTTCTGAGCTTTTGTGACGTTTCAACCTTGTTACTGTCATTTCAACAGGTTTACATTAGTTTCTTAACAGTAGCTGTTAAACACACATCTCCATGCAGGAAACGTGCGTTTTGGCCTGTTCTGAGCTTTTTGTGACGTTTCAACCTTGTTACTGTCATTTCAACAGGTTTACATTAGTTTCTTAACAGTAGCTGTTAAACACATCTCCATGCAGGAAACGTGCGTTTTGGCCTGTTCTGAGCTTTTGTGACGTTTCAACCTTGTTACTGTCATTTCAACAGGTTTACATTAGTTTCTTAACAGTAGCTGTTAAACACACATCTCCATGCAGGAAACGTGCGTTTTGGCCTGTTCTGAGCTTTTTGTGACGTTTCAACCTTGTTACTGTCATTTCAACAGGTTTACATTAGTTTCTTAACAGTAGCTGTTAAACACACATCTCCATGCAGGAAGCGTGCGTTTTGGCCTGTTCTGAGCTTTTGTGACGTTTCAACCTTGTTACTGTCATTTCAACAGGTTTACATTAGTTTCTTAACAGTAGCTGTTAAACACATCTCCATGCAGGAAACGTGCGTTTTGGCCTGTTCTGAGCTTTTGTGACGTTTCAACCTTGTTACTGTCATTTCAACAGGTTTACATTAGTTTCTTAACAGTAGCTGTTAAACACACATCTCCATGCAGGAAACGTGCGTTTTGGCCTGTTCTGAGCTTTTGTGACGTTTCAACCTTGTTACTGTCATTTCAACAGGTTTACATTAGTTTCTTAACAGTAGCTGTTAAACACACATCTCCATGCAGGAAACGTGCGTTTTGGCCTGTTCTGAGCTTTTTGTGACGTTTCAACCTTGTTACTGTCATTTCAACAGGTTTACATTAGTTTCTTAACAGTAGCTGTTAAACACACATCTCCATGCAGGAAACGTGCGTTTTGGCCTGTTCTGAGCTTTTGTGACGTTTCAACCTTGTTACTGTCATTTCAACAGGTTTACATTAGTTTCTTAACAGTAGCTGTTAAACACACATCTCCATGCAGGAAACGTGCGTTTTGGCCTGTTCTGAGCTTTTTGTGACGTTTCAACCTTGTTACTGTCATTTCAACAGGTTTACATTAGTTTCTTAACAGTAGCTGTTAAACACACATCTCCATGCAGGAAACGTGCGTTTTGGCCTGTTCTGAGCTTTTGTGACGTTTCAACCTTGTTACTGTCATTTCAACAGGTTTACATTAGTTTCTTAACAGTAGCTGTTAAACACACATCTCCATGCAGGAAACGTGCGTTTTGGCCTGTTCTGAGCTTTTGTGACGTTTCAACCTTGTTACTGTCATTTCAACAGGTTTACATTAGTTTCTTAACAGTAGCTGTTAAACACATCTCCATGCAGGAAGCGTGCGTTTTGGCCTGTTCTGAGCTTTTTGTGACGTTTCAACCTTGTTACTGTCATTTCAACAGGTTTACATTAGTTTCTTAACAGTAGCTGTTAAACACACATCTCCATGCAGGAAACGTCGCTTTGGCCTGTTCTGAGCTTTTGTGACGTTTCAACCTTGTTACTGTCATTTCAACAGGTTTACATTAGTTTCTTAACAGTAGCTGTTAAACACATCTCCATGCAGGAAACGTGCGTTTTGGCCTGTTCTGAGCTTTTGTGACGTTTCAACCTTGTTACTGTCATTTCAACAGGTTTACATTAGTTTCTTAACAGTAGCTGTTAAACACACATCTCCATGCAGGAAACGTGCGTTTTGGCCTGTTCTGAGCTTTTGTGACGTTTCAACCTTGTTACTGTCATTTCAACAGGTTTACATTAGTTTCTTAACAGTAGCTGTTAAACACATCTCCATGCAGGAAACGTGCGTTTTGGCCTGTTCTGAGCTTTTGTGACGTTTCAACCTTGTTACTGTCATTTCAACAGGTTTACATTAGTTTCTTAACAGTAGCTGTTAAACACACATCTCCATGCAGGAAACGTGCGTTTTGGCCTGTTCTGAGCTTTTTGTGACGTTTCAACCTTGTTACTGTCATTTCAACAGGTTTACATTAGTTTCTTAACAGTAGCTGTTAAACACACATCCATGCAGGAAACGTGCGTTTTGGCCTGTTCTGAGCTTTTGTGACGTTTCAACCTTGTTACTGTCATTTCAACAGGTTTACATTAGTTTCTTAACAGTAGCTGTTAAACACACATCTCCATGCAGGAAACGTGCGTTTTGGCCTGTTCTGAGCTTTTGTGACGTTTCAACCTTGTTACTGTCATTTCAACAGGTTTACATTAGTTTCTTAACAGTAGCTGTTAAACACATCTCCATGCAGGAACGTGCGTTTGGCCTGTTCTGAGCTTTTGTGACGTTTCAACCTTGTTACTGTCATTTCAACAGGTTTACATTAGTTTCTTAACAGTAGCTGTTAAACACACATCTCCATGCAGGAACGTGCGTTTTGGCCTGTTCTGAGCTTTTTGTGACGTTTCAACCTTGTTACTGTCATTTCAACAGGTTTACATTAGTTTCTTAACAGTAGCTGTTAAACACACATCTCCATGCAGGAACGTGCGTTTTGGCCTGTTCTGAGCTTTTTGTGACGTTTCAACCTTGTTACTGTCATTTCAACAGGTTTACATTAGTTTCTTAACAGTAGCTGTTAAACACACATCTCCATGGAAACGTCGCTTTGGCCTGTTCTGAGCTTTTGTGACGTTTCAACCTTGTTACTGTCATTTCAACAGGTTTACATTAGTTTCTTAACAGTAGCTGTTAAACACATCTCCATGCAGGAAACGTGCGTTTGGCCTGTTCTGAGCTTTTTGTGACGTTTCAACCTT
The DNA here is from genome assembly GCA_013375575.1 of Percina caprodes. NCBI lineage: Eukaryota > Metazoa > Chordata > Actinopteri > Perciformes > Percidae > Percina > Percina caprodes. Next base: position 2,529,437 of record JABXJD010000076.1, read on the forward strand.
GTTACTGTCATTTCAACAGGTTTACATTAGTTTCTTAACAGTAGCTGTTAAACACACATCTCCATGCAGGAAACGTGCGTTTTGGCCTGTTCTGAGCTTTTGTGACGTTTCAACCTTGTTACTGTCATTTCAACAGGTTTACATTAGTTTCTTAACAGTAGCTGTTAAACACATCTCCATGCAGGAAATGCGTTTTGGCCTGTTCTGAGCTTTTTGTGACGTTTCAACTTGTTACTGTCATTTCAACAGGTTTACATTAGTTTCTTAACAGTAGCTGTTAAACACACATCTCCATGCAGGAAACGTGCGTTTTGGCCTGTTCTGAGCTTTTGTGACGTTTCAACCTTGTTACTGTCATTTCAACAGGTTTACATTAGTTTCTTAACAGTAGCTGTTAAACACATCTCCATGCAGGAAACGTGCGTTTTGGCCTGTTCTGAGCTTTTGTGACGTTTCAACCTTGTTACTGTCATTTCAACAGGTTTACATTAGTTTCTTAACAGTAGCTGTTAAACACATCTCCATGCAGGAAACGTGCGTTTTGGCCTGTTCTGAGCTTTTTGTGACGTTTCAACCTTGTTACTGTCATTTCAACAGGTTTACATTAGTTTCTTAACAGTAGCTGTTAAACACATCTCCATGCAGGAAACGTGCGTTTTGGCCTGTTCTGAGCTTTTGTGACGTTTCAACCTTGTTACTGTCATTTCAACAGGTTTACATTAGTTTCTTAACAGTAGCTGTTAAACACACATCTCCATGCAGGAAACGTGCGTTTTGGCCTGTTCTGAGCTTTTGTGACGTTTCAACCTTGTTACTGTCATTTCAACAGGTTTACATTAGTTTCTTAACAGTAGCTGTTAAACACACATCTCCATGCAGGAAACGTGCGTTTTGGCCTGTTCTGAGCTTTTTGTGACGTTTCAACCTTGTTACTGTCATTTCAACAGGTTTACATTAGTTTCTTAACAGTAGCTGTTAAACACACATCTCCATGCAGGAAACGTGCGTTTTGGCCTGTTCTGAGCTTTTGTGACGTTTCAACCTTGTTACTGTCATTTCAACAGGTTTACATTAGTTTCTTAACAGTAGCTGTTAAACACATCTCCATGCAGAAACGTGCTTTTGGCCTGTTCTGAGCTTTTTGTGACGTTTCAACCTTGTTACTGTCATTTCAACAGGTTTACATTAGTTTCTTAACAGTAGCTGTTAAACACATCTCCATGCAGGAAACGTGCGTTTTGGCCTGTTCTGAGCTTTTGTGACGTTTCAACCTTGTTACTGTCATTTCAACAGGTTTACATTAGTTTCTTAACAGTAGCTGTTAAACACATCTCCATGCAGGAAACGTGCGTTTTGGCCTGTTCTGAGCTTTTTGTGACGTTTCAACCTTGTTACTGTCATTTCAACAGGTTTACATTAGTTTCTTAACAGTAGCTGTTAAACACACATCTCCATGCAGGAAACGTGCGTTTTGGCCTGTTCTGAGCTTTTGTGACGTTTCAACCTTGTTACTGTCATTTCAACAGGTTTACATTAGTTTCTTAACAGTAGCTGTTAAACACACATCTCCATGCAGGAAACGTGCGTTTTGGCCTGTTCTGAGCTTTTTGTGACGTTTCAACCTTGTTACTGTCATTTCAACAGGTTTACATTAGTTTCTTAACAGTAGCTGTTAAACACATCTCCATGCAGGAAACGTGCGTTTTGGCCTGTTCTGAGCTTTTGTGACGTTTCAACCTTGTTACTGTCATTTCAACAGGTTTACATTAGTTTCTTAACAGTAGCTGTTAAACACACATCTCCATGCAGGAAACGTGCGTTTTGGCCTGTTCTGAGCTTTTTGTGACGTTTCAACCTTGTTACTGTCATTTCAACAGGTTTACATTAGTTTCTTAACAGTAGCTGTTAAACACACATCTCCATGCAGGAAACGTCGCTTTGGCCTGTTCTGAGCTTTTGTGACGTTTCAACCTTGTTACTGTCATTTCAACAGGTTTACATTAGTTTCTTAACAGTAGCTGTTAAACACACATCTCCATGCAGGAAACGTGCGTTTTGGCCTGTTCTGAGCTTTTTGTGACGTTTCAACCTTGTTACTGTCATTTCAACAGGTTTACATTAGTTTCTTAACAGTAGCTGTTAAACACACATCTCCATGCAGGAAGCGTGCGTTTGGCCTGTTCTGAGCTTTTGTGACGTTTCAACCTTGTTACTGTCATTTCAACAGGTTTACATTAGTTTCTTAACAGTAGCTGTTAAACACACATCTCCATGCAGGAAACGTGCGTTTTGGCCTGTTCTGAGCTTTTGTGACGTTTCAACCTTGTTACTGTCATTTCAACAGGTTTACATTAGTTTCTTAACAGTAGCTGTTAAACACACATCTCCATGCAGGAAACGTGCGTTTTGCCTGTTCTGAGCTTTTGTGACGTTTCAACCTTGTTACTGTCATTTCAACAGGTTTACATTAGTTTCTTAACAGTAGCTGTTAAACACACATCTCCATGCAGGAAACGTGCGTTTTGGCCTGTTCTGAGCTTTTTGTGACGTTTCAACCTTGTTACTGTCATTTCAACAGGTTTACATTAGTTTCTTAACAGTAGCTGTTAAACACACATCTCCATGCAGGAAAGCGTGCGTTTTGGCCTGTTCTGAGCTTTTGTGACGTTTCAACCTTGTTACTGTCATTTCAACAGGTTTACATTAGTTTCTTAACAGTAGCTGTTAAACACACATCTCCATGCAGGAAACGTGCGTTTTTGGCCTGTTCTGAGCTTTTGTGACGTTTCAACCTTGTTACTGTCATTTCAACAGGTTTACATTAGTTTCTTAACAGTAGCTGTTAAACACACATCTCCATGCAGGAACGTGCGTTTGGCCTGTTCTGAGCTTTTGTGACGTTTCAACCTTGTTACTGTCATTTCAACAGGTTTACATTAGTTTCTTAACAGTAGCTGTTAAACACATCTCCATGCAGGAAACGTGCGTTTTGGCCTGTTCTGAGCTTTTGTGACGTTTCAACCTTGTTACTGTCATTTCAACAGGTTTACATTAGTTTCTTAACAGTAGCTGTTAAACACATCTCCATGCAGGAAACGTGCGTTTGGCCTGTTCTGAGCTTTTGTGACGTTTCAACCTTGTTACTGTCATTTCAACAGGTTTACATTAGTTTCTTAACAGTAGCTGTTAAACACACATCTCCATGGAAACGTGCGTTTTGGCCTGTTCTGAGCTTTTGTGACGTTTCAACCTTGTTACTGTCATTTCAACAGGTTTACATTAGTTTCTTAACAGTAGCTGTTAAACACACATCTCCATGCAGGAAACGTGCGTTTTGGCCTGTTCTGAGCTTGTTGTGACGTTTCAACCTTGTTACTGTCATTTCAACAGGTTTACATTAGTTTCTTAACAGTAGCTGTTAAACACACATCTCCATGCAGGAAACGTGCGTTTTGGCCTGTTCTGAGCTTTTTGTGACGTTTCAACCTTGTTACTGTCATTTCAACAGGTTTACATTAGTTTCTTAACAGTAGCTGTTAAACACACATCTCCATGCAGGAAACGTGCGTTTTGGCCTGTTCTGAGCTTTTGTGACGTTTCAACCTTGTTACTGTCATTTCAACAGGTTTACATTAGTTTCTTAACAGTAGCTGTTAAACACACATCTCCATGCAGGAAACGTGCGTTTTGGCCTGTTCTGAGCTTCTTGTGACGTTTCAACCTTGTTACTGTCATTTCAACAGGTTTACATTAGTTTCTTAACAGTAGCTGTTAAACACACATCTCCATGCAGGAAACGTGCGTTTTGGCCTGTTCTGAGCTTTTGTGACGTTTCAACCTTGTTACTGTCATTTCAACAGGTTTACATTAGTTTCTTAACAGTAGCTGTTAAACACACATCTCCATACAGGAAACGTGCGTTTTGCCCTGTTCTGAGCTTTTTGTGTTGTTTCAACCTTGTTACTGTCATTTCAACAGGTTTACATTAGTTTCTTAACAGTAGCTGTTAAACACACATCTCCATGCAGGAAACGTGCGCTTTGGCCTGTTCTGAGCTTGTTGTGACGTTTCAACCTTGTTACTGTCATTTCAACAGGTTTACATTAGTTTCTTAACAGTAGCTGTTAAACACACATCTCCATGCAGGAACGTGCGTTTTGGCCTGTTCTGAGCTTTTGTGACGTTTCAACCTTGTTACTGTCATTTCAACAGGTTTACATTAGTTTCTTAACAGTAGCTGTTAAACACACATCTCCATGCAGGAACGTGCGTTTTGGCCTGTTCTGAGCTTTTTGTGACGTTTCAACCTTGTTACTGTCATTTCAACAGGTTTACATTAGTTTCTTAACAGTAGCTGTTAAACACACATCTCCATGCAGGAAACGTGCGTTTTGGCCTGTTCTGAGCTTTTTGTGACGTTTCAACCTTGTTACTGTCATTTCAACAGGTTTACATTAGTTTCTTAACAGTAGCTGTTAAACACACATCTCCATGCAGGAAAGTGCGTTTGGCCTGTTCTGAGCTTTTGTGACGTTTCAACCTTGTTACTGTCATTTCAACAGGTTTACATTAGTTTCTTAACAGTAGCTGTTAAACACACATCTCCATGCAGAAACGTGCGTTTTGGCCTGTTCTGAGCTTTTGTGACGTTTCAACCTTGTTACTGTCATTTCAACAGGTTTACATTAGTTTCTTAACAGTAGCTGTTAAACACACATCTCCATGCAGGAAACGTGCGTTTTGGCCTGTTCTGAGCTTTTGTGACGTTTCAACCTTGTTACTGTCATTTCAACAGGTTTACATTAGTTTCTTAACAGTAGCTGTTAAACACACATCTCCATGCAGGAAACGTGCGTTTTGGCCTGTTCTGAGCTTTTTGTGACGTTTCAACCTTGTTACTGTCATTTCAACAGGTTTACATTAGTTTCTTAACAGTAGCTGTTAAACACATCTCCATGCAGGAAACGTGCGTTTTGGCCTGTTCTGAGCTTTTGTGACGTTTCAACCTTGTTACTGTCATTTCAACAGGTTTACATTAGTTTCTTAACAGTAGCTGTTAAACACACATCTCCATGCAGGAACTGCGTTTTGGCCTGTTCTGAGCTTTTGTGACGTTTCAACCTTGTTACTGTCATTTCAACAGGTTTACATTAGTTTCTTAACAGTAGCTGTTAAACACATCTCCATGCAGGAAACGTGCGTTTTGGCCTGTTCTGAGCTTTTGTGACGTTTCAACCTTGTTACTGTCATTTCAACAGGTTTACATTAGTTTCTTAACAGTAGCTGTTAAACACACATCTCCATGCAGGAAACGTGCGTTTTGGCCTGTTCTGAGCTTTTGTGACGTTTCAACCTTGTTACTGTCATTTCAACAGGTTTACATTAGTTTCTTAACAGTAGCTGTTAAACACACATCTCCATGCAGAAACGTGCGTTTTGGCCTGTTCTGAGCTTTTTGTGACGTTTCAACCTTGTTACTGTCATTTCAACAGGTTTACATTAGTTTCTTAACAGTAGCTGTTAAACACACATCCATGCAGGAAACGTGCGTTTTGGCCTGTTCTGAGCTTTTGTGACGTTTCAACCTTGTTACTGTCATTTCAACAGGTTTACATTAGTTTCTTAACAGTAGCTGTTAAACACACATCTCCATGCAGGAAACGTGCGTTTTGGCCTGTTCTGAGCTTTTGTGACGTTTCAACCTTGTTACTGTCATTTCAACAGGTTTACATTAGTTTCTTAACAGTAGCTGTTAAACACACATCTCCATGCAGGAAACGTGCGTTTTGGCCTGTTCTGAGCTTTTTGTGACGTTTCAACCTTGTTACTGTCATTTCAACAGGTTTACATTAGTTTCTTAACAGTAGCTGTTAAACACACATCTCCATGCAGGAAACGTGCGTTTGGCCTGTTCTGAGCTTTTTGTGACGTTTCAACCTTGTTACTGTCATTTCAACAGGTTTACATTAGTTTCTTAACAGTAGCTGTTAAACACACATCTCCATGCAGGAAACGTGCGTTTTGGCCTGTTCTGAGCTTTTGTGACGTTTCAACCTTGTTACTGTCATTTCAACAGGTTTACATTAGTTTCTTAACAGTAGCTGTTAAACACATCTCCATGCAGGAAACGTGCGTTTTGGCCTGTTCTGAGCTTTTGTGACGTTTCAACCTTGTTACTGTCATTTCAACAGGTTTACATTAGTTTCTTAACAGTAGCTGTTAAACACACATCTCCATGCAGGAAACGTGCGTTTGGCCTGTTCTGAGCTTTTGTGACGTTTCAACCTTGTTACTGTCATTTCAACAGGTTTACATTAGTTTCTTAACAGTAGCTGTTAAACACACATCTCCATGCAGGAAACGTGCGTTTTGGCCTGTTCTGAGCTTTTGTGACGTTTCAACCTTGTTACTGTCATTTCAACAGGTTTACATTAGTTTCTTAACAGTAGCTGTTAAACACACATCTCCATGCAGGAAAGTCGTTTTGGCCTGTTCTGAGCTTTTGTGACGTTTCAACCTTGTTACTGTCATTTCAACAGGTTTACATTAGTTTCTTAACAGTAGCTGTTAAACACACATCTCCATGCAGGAAACGTGCGTTTTGGCCTGTTCTGAGCTTTTGTGACGTTTCAACCTTGTTACTGTCATTTCAACAGGTTTACATTAGTTTCTTAACAGTAGCTGTTAAACACATCTCCATGCAGGAAACGTGCGTTTTGGCCTGTTCTGAGCTTTTTGTGACGTTTCAACCTTGTTACTGTCATTTCAACAGGTTTACATTAGTTTCTTAACAGTAGCTGTTAAACACATCTCCATGCAGGCGTGCGTTTGGCCTGTTCTGAGCTTTTTGTGACGTTTCAACCTTGTTACTGTCATTTCAACAGGTTTACATTAGTTTCTTAACAGTAGCTGTTAAACACACATCTCCATGCAGGAAACGTGCGTTTTGGCCTGTTCTGAGCTTTTTGTGACGTTTCAACCTTGTTACTGTCATTTCAACAGGTTTACATTAGTTTCTTAACAGTAGCTGTTAAACACACATCTCCATGCAGGAAACGTGCGTTTGGCCTGTTCTGAGCTTTTTGTGACGTTTCAACCTTGTTACTGTCATTTCAACAGGTTTACATTAGTTTCTTAACAGTAGCTGTTAAACACATCTCCATGCAGGAAACGTGCGTTTTGGCCTGTTCTGAGCTTTTTGTGACGTGTCAACCTTGTTTCTCTCATTCAACAGGTTTACATTAGTTTCTTAACAATAGCTCCTAAACAGACATATTCATGCAGGAAACGTGCGTTTTGGCTTGTTCTGAGCTTTTTGATGTTTCAACCTTGTTACTGTCAATTCAACAGGTTTACATTAGTTTCTTAACAGTAGCTCTTAAACACACATCTCCATGCAGGAAACGTGCGTTTTGGCCTGTTCTGAGCTTTTTGTGACGTTTCAACCTTGTTACTGTCATTTCAACAGGTTTACATTAGTTTCTTAACAGTAGCTGTTAAACACACATCTCCATGCAGGAAACGTGCGTTTTGGCCTGTTCTGAGCTTTTGTGACGTTTCAACCTTGTTACTGTCATTTCAACAGGTTTACATTAGTTTCTTAACAGTAGCTGTTAAACACACATCTCCATGCAGGAAACGTGCGTTTTGGCCTGTTCTGAGCTTTTGTGACGTTTCAACCTTGTTACTGTCATTTCAACAGGTTTACATTAGTTTCTTAACAGTAGCTGTTAAACACACATCTCCATGCAGGAAACGTGCGTTTTGGCCTGTTCTGAGCTTTTGTGACGTTTCAACCTTGTTACTGTCATTTCAACAGGTTTACATTAGTTTCTTAACAGTAGCTGTTAAACACACATCTCCATGCAGGAACGTGCGTTTTTGGCCTGTTCTGAGCTTTTGTGACGTTTCAACCTTGTTACTGTCATTTCAACAGGTTTACATTAGTTTCTTAACAGTAGCTGTTAAACACATCTCCATGCAGGAAACGTGCGTTTTGGCCTGTTCTGAGCTTTTGTGACGTTTCAACCTTGTTACTGTCATTTCAACAGGTTTACATTAGTTTCTTAACAGTAGCTGTTAAACACACATCTCCATGCAGGAAACGTGCGTTTTGGCCTGTTCTGAGCTTTTGTGACGTTTCAACCTTGTTACTGTCATTTCAACAGGTTTACATTAGTTTCTTAACAGTAGCTGTTAAACACATCTCCATGCAGGAAACGTGCGTTTGGCCTGTTCTGAGCTTTTGTGACGTTTCAACCTTGTTACTGTCATTTCAACAGGTTTACATTAGTTTCTTAACAGTAGCTGTTAAACACACATCTCCATGCAGGAAGCGTGCGTTTTGGCCTGTTCTGAGCTTTTGTGACGTTTCAACCTTGTTACTGTCATTTCAACAGGTTTACATTAGTTTCTTAACAGTAGCTGTTAAACACATCTCCATGCAGGAAACGTGCGTTTTGGCCTGTTCTGAGCTTTTTGTGACGTTTCAACCTTGTTACTGTCATTTCAACAGGTTTACATTAGTTTCTTAACAGTAGCTGTTAAACACATCTCCATGCAGGAAACGTGCGTTTTGGCCTGTTCTGAGCTTTTTGTGACGTTTCAACCTTGTTACTGTCATTTCAACAGGTTTACATTAGTTTCTTAACAGTAGCTGTTAAACACACATCTCCATGCAGGAAACGTGCGTTTTGGCCTGTTCTGAGCTTTTGTGACGTTTCAACCTTGTTACTGTCATTTCAACAGGTTTACATTAGTTTCTTAACAGTAGCTGTTAAACACACATCTCCATGCAGGAAACGTGCGTTTTGGCCTGTTCTGAGCTTTTGTGACGTTTCAACCTTGTTACTGTCATTTCAACAGGTTTACATTAGTTTCTTAACAGTAGCTGTTAAACACATCTCCATGCAGGAAACGTGCGTTTTGGCCTGTTCTGAGCTTTTGTGACGTTTCAACCTTGTTACTGTCATTTCAACAGGTTTACATTAGTTTCTTAACAGTAGCTGTTAAACACACATCTCCATGCAGGAAACGTGCGTTTTGGCCTGTTCTGAGCTTTTGTGACGTTTCAACCTTGTTACTGTCATTTCAACAGGTTTACATTAGTTTCTTAACAGTAGCTGTTAAACACACATCTCCATGCAGGAAACGTGCGTTTTGGCCTGTTCTGAGCTTTTTGTGACGTTTCAACCTTGTTACTGTCATTTCAACAGGTTTACATTAGTTTCTTAACAGTAGCTGTTAAACACACATCTCCATGCAGGAAACGTGCGTTTTGGCCTGTTCTGAGCTTTTGTGACGTTTCAACCTTGTTACTGTCATTTCAACAGGTTTACATTAGTTTCTTAACAGTAGCTGTTAAACACACATCTCCATGCAGAAACGTGCGTTTTGGCCTGTTCTGAGCTTTTGTGACGTTTCAACCTTGTTACTGTCATTTCAACAGGTTTACATTAGTTTCTTAACAGTAGCTGTTAAACACACATCTCCATGCAGGAAACGTGCGTTTTGGCCTGTTCTGAGCTTTTGTGACGTTTCAACCTTGTTACTGTCATTTCAACAGGTTTACATTAGTTTCTTAACAGTAGCTGTTAAACACACATCTCCATGCAGGAAACGTGCGTTTTGGCCTGTTCTGAGCTTTTTGTGACGTTTCAACCTTGTTACTGTCATTTCAACAGGTTTACATTAGTTTCTTAACAGTAGCTGTTAAACACACATCTCCATGCAGGAAACGTGCGTTTTGCCTGTTCTGAGCTTTTGTGACGTTTCAACCTTGTTACTGTCATTTCAACAGGTTTACATTAGTTTCTTAACAGTAGCTGTTAAACACACATCTCCATGCAGGAAACGTGCGTTTTGGCCTGTTCTGAGCTTTTTGTGACGTTTCAACCTTGTTACTGTCATTTCAACAGGTTTACATTAGTTTCTTAACAGTAGCTGTTAAACACATCTCCATGCAGGAAACGTGCGTTTTGGCCTGTTCTGAGCTTTTGTGACGTTTCAACCTTGTTACTGTCATTTCAACAGGTTTACATTAGTTTCTTAACAGTAGCTGTTAAACACATCTCCATGCAGGAAACGTGCGTTTTGGCCTGTTCTGAGCTTTTGTGACGTTTCAACCTTGTTACTGTCATTTCAACAGGTTTACATTAGTTTCTTAACAGTAGCTGTTAAACACACATCTCCATGCAGGAAACGTGCGTTTTGGCCTGTTCTGAGCTTTTGTGACGTTTCAACCTTGTTACTGTCATTTCAACAGGTTTACATTAGTTTCTTAACAGTAGCTGTTAAACACATCTCCATGCAGGAAACGTGCGTTTTGGCCTGTTCTGAGCTTTTGTGACGTTTCAACCTTGTTACTGTCATTTCAACAGGTTTACATTAGTTTCTTAACAGTAGCTGTTAAACACACATCTCCATGCAGGAAACGTGCGTTTTGGCCTGTTCTGAGCTTTTGTGACGTTTCAACCTTGTTACTGTCATTTCAACAGGTTTACATTAGTTTCTTAACAGTAGCTGTTAAACACACATCTCCATGCAGGAAACGTGCGTTTTGGCCTGTTCTGAGCTTTTTGTGACGTTTCAACCTTGTTACTGTCATTTCAACAGGTTTACATTAGTTTCTTAACAGTAGCTGTTAAACACACATCTCCATGCAGGAAACGTGCGTTTTGGCCTGTTCTGAGCTTTTGTGACGTTTCAACCTTGTTACTGTCATTTCAACAGGTTTACATTAGTTTCTTAACAGTAGCTGTTAAACACACATCTCCATGCAGGAAACGTGCGTTTGGCCTGTTCTGAGCTTTTTGTGACGTTTCAACCTTGTTACTGTCATTTCAACAGGTTTACATTAGTTTCTTAACAGTAGCTGTTAAACACACATCTCCATGCAGGAAACGTGCGTTTTAGCCTGTTCTGAGCTTGTTGTGACGTTTCAACCTTGTTACTGTCATTTCAACAGGTTTACATTAGTTTCTTAACAGTAGCTGTTAAACACACATCTCCATGCAGGAAACGTGCGTTTTGGCCTGTTCTGAGCTTTTGTGACGTTTCAACCTTGTTACTGTCATTTCAACAGGTTTACATTAGTTTCTTAACAGTAGCTGTTAAACACATCTCCATGCAGGAAACGTGCGTTTTGGCCTGTTCTGAGCTTCTTGTGACGTTTCAACCTTGTTACTGTCATTTCAACAGGTTTACATTAGTTTCTTAACAGTAGCTGTTAAACACACATCTCCATGCAGGAAACGTGCGTTTTGGCCTGTTCTGAGCTTTTGTGACGTTTCAACCTTGTTACTGTCATTTCAACAGGTTTACATTAGTTTCTTAACAGTAGCTGTTAAACACATCTCCATGCAGAAACGTGCGTTTTGGCCTGTTCTGAGCTTTTGTGACGTTTCAACCTTGTTACTGTCATTTCAACAGGTTTACATTAGTTTCTTAACAGTAGCTGTTAAACACACATCTCCATGCAGGAAACGTGCGTTTTGGCCTGTTCTGAGCTTTTGTGACGTTTCAACCTTGTTACTGTCATTTCAACAGGTTTACATTAGTTTCTTAACAGTAGCTGTTAAACACACATCTCCATGCAGGAAACGTGCGTTTTGGCCTGTTCTGAGCTTTTTGTGACGTTTCAACCTTGTTACTGTCATTTCAACAGGTTTACATTAGTTTCTTAACAGTAGCTGTTAAACACATCTCCATGCAGGAACGTGCGTTTTGGCCTGTTCTGAGCTTTTGTGACGTTTCAACCTTGTTACTGTCATTTCAACAGGTTTACATTAGTTTCTTAACAGTAGCTGTTAAACACACATCTCCATGCAGGAAACGTGCGTTTTGGCCTGTTCTGAGCTTTTTGTGACGTTTCAACCTTGTTACTGTCATTTCAACAGGTTTACATTAGTTTCTTAACAGTAGCTGTTAAACACACATCTCCATGCAGGAAGCGTGCGTTTTGGCCTGTTCTGAGCTTTTGTGACGTTTCAACCTTGTTACTGTCATTTCAACAGGTTTACATTAGTTTCTTAACAGTAGCTGTTAAACACATCTCCATGCAGGAAACGTGCGTTTGGCCTGTTCTGAGCTTTTGTGACGTTTCAACCTTGTTACTGTCATTTCAACAGGTTTACATTAGTTTCTTAACAGTAGCTGTTAAACACATCTCCATGCAGGAAACGTGCGTTTTGGCCTGTTCTGAGCTTTTGTGACGTTTCAACCTTGTTACTGTCATTTCAACAGGTTTACATTAGTTTCTTAACAGTAGCTGTTAAACACACATCTCCATGCAGGAAACGTGCGTTTGGCCTGTTCTGAGCTTTGTGACGTTTCAACCTTGTTACTGTCATTTCAACAGGTTTACATTAGTTTCTTAACAGTAGCTGTTAAACACATCTCCATGCAGGAACGTGCGTTTTGGCCTGTTCTGAGCTTTTGTGACGTTTCAACCTTGTTACTGTCATTTCAACAGGTTTACATTAGTTTCTTAACAGTAGCTGTTAAACACACATCTCCATGCAGGAAACGTGCGTTTTGGCCTGTTCTGAGCTTTTGTGACGTTTCAACCTTGTTACTGTCATTTCAACAGGTTTACATTAGTTTCTTAACAGTAGCTGTTAAACACACATCTCCATGCAGGAATAGTGCGTTTTGGCCTGTTCTGAGCTTTTTGTGACGTTTCAACCTAGTTACTGTCATTTCAACAGGTTTACATTAGTTTCTTAACAGTAGCTGTTAAACACACATCTCCATGCAGGAAACGTGCGTTTTGGCCTGTTCTGAGCTTTTGTGACGTTTCAACCTTGTTACTGTCATTTCAACAGGTTTACATTAGTTTCTTAACAGTAGCTGTTAAACACACATCTCCATGCAGGAAACGTGCGTTTTGGCCTGTTCTGAGCTTTTTGTGACGTTTCAACCTTGTTACTGTCATTTCAACAGGTTTACATTAGTTTCTTAACAGTAGCTGTTAAACACACATCTCCATGCAGGAAACGTGCGTTTTGGCCTGTTCTGAGCTTTTGTGACGTTTCAACCTTGTTACTGTCATTTCAACAGGTTTACATTAGTTTCTTAACAGTAGCTGTTAAACACACATCTCCATGCAGGAAACGTGCGTTTTGGCCTGTTCTGAGCTTTTGTGACGTTTCAACCTTGTTACTGTCATTTCAACAGGTTTACATTAGTTTCTTAACAGTAGCTGTTAAACACATCTCCATGCAGGAAACGTGCGTTTGGCCTGTTCTGAGCTTTTGTGACGTTTCAACCTTGTTACTGTCATTTCAACAGGTTTACATTAGTTTCTTAACAGTAGCTGTTAAAACACATCTCCATGCAGGAAACGTGCGTTTTGGCCTGTTCTGAGCTTTTGTGACGTTTCAACCTTGTTACTGTCATTTCAACAGGTTTACATTAGTTTCTTAACAGTAGCTGTTAAACACACATCTCCATGCAGAAACGTGCGTTTTGGCCTGTTCTGAGCTTTTGTGACGTTTCAACCTTGTTACTGTCATTTCAACAGGTTTACATTAGTTTCTTAACAGTAGCTGTTAAACACACATCTCCATGCAGGAAACTGCGTTTTGCCTGTTCTGAGCTTTTGTGACGTTTCAACCTTGTTACTGTCATTTCAACAGGTTTACATTAGTTTCTTAACAGTAGCTGTTAAACACACATCTCCATGCAGGAAACGTGCGTTTTGGCCTGTTCTGAGCTTTTGTGACGTTTCAACCTTGTTACTGTCATTTCAACAGGTTTACATTAGTTTCTTAACAGTAGCTGTTAAACACACATCTCCATGCAGAAAGCGTGCGTTTTGCCTGTTCTGAGCTTTTTGTGACGTTTCAACCTTGTTACTGTCATTTCAACAGGTTTACATTAGTTTCTTAACAGTAGCTGTTAAACACACATCTCCATGCAGGAAACGTGCGTTTGGCCTGTTCTGAGCTTTTGTGACGTTTCAACCTTGTTACTGTCATTTCAACAGGTTTACATTAGTTTCTTAACAGTAGCTGTTAAACACACATCTCCATGCAGGAAACGTGCGTTTTGGCCTGTTCTGAGCTTTTGTGACGTTTCAACCTTGTTACTGTCATTTCAACAGGTTTACATTAGTTTCTTAACAGTAGCTGTTAAACACACATCTCCATGCAGGAAACGTGCGTTTTGGCCTGTTCTGAGCTTTTGTGACGTTTCAACCTTGTTACTGTCATTTCAACAGGTTTACATTAGTTTCTTAACAGTAGCTGTTAAACACACATCTCCATGCAGGAAACGTGCGTTTTGGCCTGTTCTGAGCTTTTGTGACGTTTCAACCTTGTTACTGTCATTTCAACAGGTTTACATTAGTTTCTTAACAGTAGCTGTTAAACACACATCTCCATGCAGGAAACGTGCGTTTGGCCTGTTCTGAGCTTTTTGTGACGTTTCAACCTTGTTACTGTCATTTCAACAGGTTTACATTAGTTTCTTAACAGTAGCTGTTAAACACATCTCCATGCAGGAGGCGTGCGTTTGGCCTGTTCTGAGCTTTTGTGACGTTTCAACCTTGTTACTGTCATTTCAACAGGTTTACATTAGTTTCTTAACAGTAGCTGTTAAACACACATCTCCATGCAGGAAACGTGCGTTTTGGCCTGTTCTGAGCTTTTGTGACGTTTCAACCTTGTTACTGTCATTTCAACAGGTTTACATTAGTTTCTTAACAGTAGCTGTTAAACACATCTCCATGCAGGAAACGTGCGTTTTGGCCTGTTCTGAGCTTTTTGTGACGTTTCAACCTTGTTACTGTCATTTCAACAGGTTTACATTAGTTTCTTAACAGTAGCTGTTAAACACACATCTCCATGCAGGAAACGTGCGTTTTGGCCTGTTCTGAGCTTTTTGTGACGTTTCAACCTTGTTACTGTCATTTCAACAGGTTTACATTAGTTTCTTAACAGTAGCTGTTAAACACACATCTCCATGCAGGAAACGTCGCTTTGGCCTGTTCTGAGCTTTTGTGACGTTTCAACCTTGTTACTGTCATTTCAACAGGTTTACATTAGTTTCTTAACAGTAGCTGTTAAACACACATCTCCATGCAGGAAACGTGCGTTTTGGCCTGTTCTGAGCTTTTGTGACGTTTCAACCTTGTTACTGTCATTTCAACAGGTTTACATTAGTTTCTTAACAGTAGCTGTTAAACACACATCTCCATGCAGGAAACGTGCGTTTTGGCCTGTTCTGAGCTTTTGTGACGTTTCAACCTTGTTACTGTCATTTCAACAGGTTTACATTAGTTTCTTAACAGTAGCTGTTAAACACATCTCCATGCAGGAAACGTGCGTTTTGGCCTGTTCTGAGCTTTTGTGACGTTTCAACCTTGTTACTGTCATTTCAACAGGTTTACATTAGTTTCTTAACAGTAGCTGTTAAACACACATCTCCATGCAGGAAACGTGCGTTTTGGCCTGTTCTGAGCTTGTTGTGACGTTTCAACCTTGTTACTGTCATTTCAACAGGTTTACATTAGTTTCTTAACAGTAGCTGTTAAACACACATCTCCATGCAGGAAACGTGCGTTTTGGCCTGTTCTGAGCTTCTTGTGACGTTTCAACCTTGTTACTGTCATTTCAACAGGTTTACATTAGTTTCTTAACAGTAGCTGTTAAACACACATCTCCATGCAGGAAACGTGCGTTTTGGCCTGTTCTGAGCTTTTGTGACGTTTCAACCTTGTTACTGTCATTTCAACAGGTTTACATTAGTTTCTTAACAGTAGCTGTTAAACACACATCTCCATGCAGGAAACGTGCGTTTTGGCCTGTTCTGAGCTTTTTGTGACGTTTCAACCTTGTTACTGTCATTTCAACAGGTTTACATTAGTTTCTTAACAGTAGCTGTTAAACACACATCTCCATGCAGGAAACGTGCGTTTTGGCCTGTTCTGAGCTTTTTGTGACGTTTCAACCTTGTTACTGTCATTTCAACAGGTTTACATTAGTTTCTTAACAGTAGCTGTTAAACACACATCTCCATGCAGGAAGCGTGCGTTTTGGCCTGTTCTGAGCTTTTTGTGACGTTTCAACCTTGTTACTGTCATTTCAACAGGTTTACATTAGTTTCTTAACAGTAGCTGTTAAACACACATCTCCATGCAGGAAACGTGCGTTTTGGCCTGTTCTGAGCTTTTTGTGACGTTTCAACCTTGTTACTGTCATTTCAACAGGTTTACATTAGTTTCTTAACAGTAGCTGTTAAACACACATCTCCATGCAGGAAACGTGCGTTTTGGCCTGTTCTGAGCTTTTGTGACGTTTCAACCTTGTTACTGTCATTTCAACAGGTTTACATTAGTTTCTTAACAGTAGCTGTTAAACACACATCTCCATGCAGGAAACGTGCGTTTTGGCCTGTTCTGAGCTTTTGTGACGTTTCAACCTTGTTACTGTCATTTCAACAGGTTTACATTAGTTTCTTAACAGTAGCTGTTAAACACACATCTCCATGCAGGAAACGTGCGTTTGGCCTGTTCTGAGCTTTTTGTGACGTTTCAACCTTGTTACTGTCATTTCAACAGGTTTACATTAGTTTCTTAACAGTAGCTGTTAAACACATCTCCATGCAGGAAACGTGCGTTTTGGCCTGTTCTGAGCTTTTGTGACGTTTCAACCTTGTTACTGTCATTTCAACAGGTTTACATTAGTTTCTTAACAGTAGCTGTTAAACACACATCTCCATGCAGGAAACGTGCGTTTTGGCCTGTTCTGAGCTTTTGTGACGTTTCAACCTTGTTACTGTCATTTCAACAGGTTTACATTAGTTTCTTAACAGTAGCTGTTAAACACACATCTCCATGCAGGAAACGTGCGTTTTGGCCTGTTCTGAGCTTTTTGTGACGTTTCAACCTTGTTACTGTCATTTCAACAGGTTTACATTAGTTTCTTAACAGTAGCTGTTAAACACACATCTCCATGCAGGAAACGTGCGTTTTGCCTGTTCTGAGCTTTGTGACGTTTCAACCTTGTTACTGTCATTTCAACAGGTTTACATTAGTTTCTTAACAGTAGCTGTTAAACACATCTCCATGCAGGAAACGTGCGTTTTGGCCTGTTCTGAGCTTGTTGTGACGTTTCAACCTTGTTACTGTCATTTCAACAGGTTTACATTAGTTTCTTAACAGTAGCTGTTAAACACACATCTCCATGCAGGAAACGTGCGTTTGGCCTGTTCTGAGCTTTTGTGACGTTTCAACCTTGTTACTGTCATTTCAACAGGTTTACATTAGTTTCTTAACAGTAGCTGTTAAACACACATCTCCATGCAGGAAACGTGCGTTTTGGCCTGTTCTGAGCTTTTTGTGACGTTTCAACCTTGTTACTGTCATTTCAACAGGTTTACATTAGTTTCTTAACAGTAGCTGTTAAACACACATCTCCATGCAGGAAACGTGCGTTTTGGCCTGTTCTGAGCTTTTTGTGACGTTTCAACCTTGTTACTGTCATTTCAACAGGTTTACATTAGTTTCTTAACAGTAGCTGTTAAACACATCTCCATGCAGGAAACGTGCGTTTTGGCCTGTTCTGAGCTTTTGTGACGTTTCAACCTTGTTACTGTCATTTCAACAGGTTTACATTAGTTTCTTAACAGTAGCTGTTAAACACACATCTCCATGCAGGAAACGTGCGTTTGGCCTGTTCTGAGCTTTTTGTGACGTTTCAACCTTGTTACTGTCATTTCAACAGGTTTACATTAGTTTCTTAACAGTAGCTGTTAAACACACATCTCCATGCAGGAAACGTGCGTTTTGGCCTGTTCTGAGCTTTTGTGACGTTTCAACCTTGTTACTGTCATTTCAACAGGTTTACATTAGTTTCTTAACAGTAGCTGTTAAACACACATCTCCATGCAGGAAACTTGCGTTTTGGCCTGTTCTGAGCTTTTTATGACATTTCAACCTTGTTACTGTCATTTCAACAGGTTTACATTAGTTTCTTAACAGTAGCTGTTAAACACACATCTACATGCAGGAAACGTGCGTTTTAGCCTGTTCTGAGCTTTTTGTGACGTTTCAACCTTGTTACTGTCATTTCAACAGGTTTACATTAGTTTCTTAACAGTAGCTGTTAAACACACACTCCATGCAGGAAACTTGCGTTTTGGCCTGTTCTGAGCTTTTTGTGACGTTTCAACCTTGTTACTGTCATTTCAACAGGTTTACATTAGTTTCTTAACAGTAGCTGTTAAACACACATCTCCATGCAGGAAACGTGCGTTTTGGCCTGTTCTGAGCTTTTGTGACGTTTCAACCTTGTTACTGTCATTTCAACAGGTTTACATTAGTTTCTTAACAGTAGCTGTTAAACACATCTCCATGCAGGAAGCGTGCGTTTTGGCCTGTTCTGAGCTTTTTGTGACGTTTCAACCTTGTTACTGTCATTTCAACAGGTTTACATTAGTTTCTTAACAGTAGCTGTTAAACACATCTCCATGCAGGAAACGTGCGTTTGGCCTGTTCTGAGCTTTTGTGACGTTTCAACCTTGTTACTGTCATTTCAACAGGTTTACATTAGTTTCTTAACAGTAGCTGTTAAACACACATCTCCATGCAGGAAACGTGCGTTTTGGCCTGTTCTGAGCTTTTGTGACGTTTCAACCTTGTTACTGTCATTTCAACAGGTTTACATTAGTTTCTTAACAGTAGCTGTTAAACACACATCTCCATGCAGAAACGTGCGTTTTGGCCTGTTCTGAGCTTTTGTGACGTTTCAACCTTGTTACTGTCATTTCAACAGGTTTACATTAGTTTCTTAACAGTAGCTGTTAAACACACATCTCCATGCAGGAAACGTGCGTTTGGCCTGTTCTGAGCTTTTGTGACGTTTCAACCTTGTTACTGTCATTTCAACAGGTTTACATTAGTTTCTTAACAGTAGCTGTTAAACACATCTCCATGCAGGAAACGTGCGTTTTGGCCTGTTCTGAGCTTTTGTGACGTTTCAACCTTGTTACTGTCATTTCAACAGGTTTACATTAGTTTCTTAACAGTAGCTGTTAAACACACATCTCCATGCAGGAAACGTGCGTTTGGCCTGTTCTGAGCTTTTTGTGACGTTTCAACCTTGTTACTGTCATTTCAACAGGTTTACATTAGTTTCTTAACAGTAGCTGTTAAACACATCTCCATGCAGGAAACGTGCGTTTTGGCCTGTTCTGAGCTTTTGTGACGTTTCAACCTTGTTACTGTCATTTCAACAGGTTTACATTAGTTTCTTAACAGTAGCTGTTAAACACACATCTCCATGCAGGAAACGTGCGTTTTGGCCTGTTCTGAGCTTTTGTGACGTTTCAACCTTGTTACTGTCATTTCAACAGGTTTACATTAGTTTCTTAACAGTAGCTGTTAAACACACATCTCCATGCAGGAACGTGCGTTTTGGCCTGTTCTGAGCTTTTGTGACGTTTCAACCTTGTTACTGTCATTTCAACAGGTTTACATTAGTTTCTTAACAGTAGCTGTTAAACACACATCTCCATGCAGGAAACGTGCGTTTTGGCCTGTTCTGAGCTTTTTGTGACGTTTCAACCTTGTTACTGTCATTTCAACAGGTTTACATTAGTTTCTTAACAGTAGCTGTTAAACACATCTCCATGCAGGAAACGTGCGTTTTGGCCTGTTCTGAGCTTTTTGTGACGTTTCAACCTTGTTACTGTCATTTCAACAGGTTTACATTAGTTTCTTAACAGTAGCTGCTAAACACACATTTCCATGCAGGAAACGTGCGTTTGGCCTGTTCTGAGCTTTTTGTGACGTTTCAACCTTGTTACTGTCATTTCAACAGGTTTACATTAGTTTCTTAACAGTAGCTGTTAAACACACATCTCCATGCAGGAAACGTGCGTTTTGCTGTTCTGAGCTTTTGTGACGTTTCAACCTTGTTACTGTCATTTCAACAGGTTTACATTAGTTTCTTAACAGTAGCTGTTAAACACATCTCCATGCAGGAAACGTGCGTTTTGGCCTGTTCTGAGCTTTTTGTGACGTTTCAACCTTGTTACTGTCATTTCAACAGGTTTACATTAGTTTCTTAACAGTAGCTGTTAAACACACATCTCCATGCAGGAAACGTGCGTTTTGGCCTGTTCTGAGCTTTTTGTGACGTTTCAACCTTGTTACTGTCATTTCAACAGGTTTACATTAGTTTCTTAACAGTAGCTGTTAAACACACATCTCCATGCAGGAAACGTGCGTTTTGGCCTGTTCTGAGCTTTTGTGACGTTTCAACCTTGTTACTGTCATTTCAACAGGTTTACATTAGTTTCTTAACAGTAGCTGTTAAACACACATCTCCATGCAGGAAACGTGCGTTTTGGCCTGTTCTGAGCTTTTTGTGACGTTTCAACCTTGTTACTGTCATTTCAACAGGTTTACATTAGTTTCTTAACAGTAGCTGTTAAACACATCTCCATGCAGGAAACGTGCGTTTTGGCCTGTTCTGAGCTTTTTGTGACGTTTCAACCTTGTTACTGTCATTTCAACAGGTTTACATTAGTTTCTTAACAGTAGCTGTTAAACACACATCTCCATGCAGGAAACGTGCGTTTTGCCTGTTCTGAGCTTTTTGTGACGTTTCAACCTTGTTACTGTCATTTCAACAGGTTTACATTAGTTTCTTAACAGTAGCTGTTAAACACACATCTCCATGCAGAAACGTGCGTTTTGGCCTGTTCTGAGCTTTTTGTGACGTTTCAACCTTGTTACTGTCATTTCAACAGGTTTACATTAGTTTCTTAACAGTAGCTGTTAAACACACATCTCCATGCAGGAAACGTGCGTTTTGGCCTGTTCTGAGCTTTTGTGACGTTTCAACCTTGTTACTGTCATTTCAACAGGTTTACATTAGTTTCTTAACAGTAGCTGTTAAACACACATCTCCATGCAGAAACGTGCGTTTTGGCCTGTTCTGAGCTTTTGTGACGTTTCAACCTTGTTACTGTCATTTCAACAGGTTTACATTAGTTTCTTAACAGTAGCTGTTAAACACACATCTCCATGCAGGAACGTGCGTTTTGGCCTGTTCTGAGCTTTTGTGACGTTTCAACCTTGTTACTGTCATTTCAACAGGTTTACATTAGTTTCTTAACAGTAGCTGTTAAACACACATCTCCATGCAGGAAACGTGCGTTTTGGCCTGTTCTGAGCTTTTGTGACGTTTCAACCTTGTTACTGTCATTTCAACAGGTTTACATTAGTTTCTTAACAGTAGCTGTTAAACACATCTCCATGCAGGAAACGTGCGTTTTGGCCTGTTCTGAGCTTTTGTGACGTTTCAACCTTGTTACTGTCATTTCAACAGGTTTACATTAGTTTCTTAACAGTAGCTGTTAAACACATCTCCATGCAGAAACGTGCGTTTTGGCCTGTTCTGAGCTTTTGTGACGTTTCAACCTTGTTACTGTCATTTCAACAGGTTTACATTAGTTTCTTAACAGTAGCTGTTAAACACACATCTCCATGCAGGAAACGTGCGTTTTGGCCTGTTCTGAGCTTTTTGTGACGTTTCAACCTTGTTACTGTCATTTCAACAGGTTTACATTAGTTTCTTAACAGTAGCTGTTAAACACACATCTCCATGCAGGAACGTGCGTTTTGGCCTGTTCTGAGCTTTTGTGACGTTTCAACCTTGTTACTGTCATTTCAACAGGTTTACATTAGTTTCTTAACAGTAGCTGTTAAACACACATCTCCATGCAGAAACGTGCGTTTTGGCCTGTTCTGAGCTTTTGTGACGTTTCAACCTTGTTACTGTCATTTCAACAGGTTTACATTAGTTTCTTAACAGTAGCTGTTAAACACACATCTCCATGCAGGAAACGTGCGTTTGGCCTGTTCTGAGCTTTTTGTGACGTTTCAACCTTGTTACTGTCATTTCAACAGGTTTACATTAGTTTCTTAACAGTAGCTGTTAAACACACATCTCCATGCAGGAAACGTGCGTTTTGGCCTGTTCTGAGCTTTGTGACGTTTCAACCTTGTTACTGTCATTTCAACAGGTTTACATTAGTTTCTTAACAGTAGCTGTTAAACACACATCTCCATGCAGGAAACGTGCGTTTTGGCCTGTTCTGAGCTTTTGTGACGTTTCAACCTTGTTACTGTCATTTCAACAGGTTTACATTAGTTTCTTAACAGTAGCTGTTAAACACACATCTCCATGCAGGAAACGTGCGTTTTGGCCTGTTCTGAGCTTTTGTGACGTTTCAACCTTGTTACTGTCATTTCAACAGGTTTACATTAGTTTCTTAACAGTAGCTGTTAAACACACATCTCCATGCAGGAAACGTGCGTTTTGGCCTGTTCTGAGCTTTTGTGACGTTTCAACCTTGTTACTGTCATTTCAACAGGTTTACATTAGTTTCTTAACAGTAGCTGTTAAACACACATCATGCAGGAAACGTGCGTTTTGGCCTGTTCTGAGCTTTTGTGACGTTTCAACCTTGTTACTGTCATTTCAACAGGTTTACATTAGTTTCTTAACAGTAGCTGTTAAACACACATCTCCATGCAGGAAACGTGCGTTTTGGCCTGTTCTGAGCTTTTTGACGTTTCAACCTTGTTACTGTCATTTCAACAGGTTTACATTAGTTTCTTAACAGTAGCTGTTAAACACATCTCCATGCAGGAAACGTGCGTTTTGGCCTGTTCTGAGCTTTTGTGACGTTTCAACCTTGTTACTGTCATTTCAACAGGTTTACATTAGTTTCTTAACAGTAGCTGTTAAACACATCTCCATGCAGGAACGTGCGTTTTGCCTGTTCTGAGCTTTTTGTGTTTCAACCTTGTTACTGTCATTTCAACAGGTTTACATTAGTTTCTTAACAGTAGCTGTTAAACACACATCTCCATGCAGAAACGTGCGTTTGGCCTGTTCTGAGCTTTTGTGACGTTTCAACCTTGTTACTGTCATTTCAACAGGTTTACATTAGTTTCTTAACAGTAGCTGTTAAACACACATCTCCATGCAGGAAACGTGCGTTTTGGCCTGTTCTGAGCTTTTTGTGACGTTTCAACCTTGTTACTGTCATTTCAACAGGTTTACATTAGTTTCTTAACAGTAGCTGTTAAACACACATCTCCATGCAGGAAACGTGCGTTTGGCCTGTTCTGAGCTTTTTGTGACGTTTCAACCTTGTTACTGTCATTTCAACAGGTTTACATTAGTTTCTTAACAGTAGCTGTTAAACACATCTCCATGCAGAAACGTGCGTTTTGGCCTGTTCTGAGCTTTTGTGACGTTTCAACCTTGTTACTGTCATTTCAACAGGTTTACATTAGTTTCTTAACAGTAGCTGTTAAACACACATCTCCATGCAGGAAACGTGCGTTTTGGCCTGTTCTGAGCTTTTGTGACGTTTCAACCTTGTTACTGTCATTTCAACAGGTTTACATTAGTTTCTTAACAGTAGCTGTTAAACACATCTCCATGCAGAAACGTGCGTTTTGGCCTGTTCTGAGCTTTTGTGACGTTTCAACCTTGTTACTGTCATTTCAACAGGTTTACATTAGTTTCTTAACAGTAGCTGTTAAACACACATCTCCATGCAGGAAATGCGTTTTGGCCTGTTCTGAGCTTTTGTGACGTTTCAACCTTGTTACTGTCATTTCAACAGGTTTACATTAGTTTCTTAACAGTAGCTGCTGTAAACACACATCTCCATGCAGGAAACGTGCGTTTTGGCCTGTTCTAAGGTTTTTGTGACGTTTCAACCTTGTTACTGTCATTTCAACAGGTTTACATTAGTTTCTTAACAGTAGCTGTTAAACACACATCTCCATGCAGGAAACGTGCGTTTTGGCCTGTTCTGAGCTTTTGTGACGTTTCAACCTTGTTACTGTCATTTCAACAGGTTTACATTAGTTTCTTAACAGTAGCTGTTAAACACACATCTCCATGCAGGAAACGTGCGTTTTGCCTGTTCTGAGCTTTTGTGACGTTTCAACCTTGTTACTGTCATTTCAACAGGTTTACATTAGTTTCTTAACAGTAGCTGTTAAACACACATCTCCATGCAGGAAGCGTGCGTTTTGGCCTGTTCTGAGCTTTTTGTGACGTTTCAACCTTGTTACTGTCATTTCAACAGGTTTACATTAGTTTCTTAACAGTAGCTGTTAAACACACATCTCCATGCAGGAACGTGCGTTTTGGCCTGTTCTGAGCTTTTGTGACGTTTCAACCTTGTTACTGTCATTTCAACAGGTTTACATTAGTTTCTTAACAGTAGCTGTTAAACACACATCTCCATGCAGGAAACGTGCGTTTTGGCCTGTTCTGAGCTTTTTGTGACGTTTCAACCTTGTTACTGTCATTTCAACAGGTTTACATTAGTTTCTTAACAGTAGCTGTTAAACACACATCTCCATGCAGGAAACGTGCGTTTTGGCCTGTTCTGAGCTTTTTGTGACGTTTCAACCTTGTTACTGTCATTTCAACAGGTTTACATTAGTTTCTTAACAGTAGCTGTTAAACACACATCTCCATGCAGGAATACGTTTTGGCCTGTTCTGAGCTTTTGTGACGTTTCAACCTTGTTACTGTCATTTCAACAGGTTTACATTAGTTTCTTAACAGTAGCTGTTAAACACACATCTCCATGCAGGAAACGTGCGTTTGGCCTGTTCTGAGCTTTTTGTGACGTTTCAACCTTGTTACTGTCATTTCAACAGGTTTACATTAGTTTCTTAACAGTAGCTGTTAAACACACATCTCCATGCAGGAAACGTGCGTTTTGGCCTGTTCTGAGCTTTTTGTGACGTTTCAACCTTGTTACTGTCATTTCAACAGGTTTACATTAGTTTCTTAACAGTAGCTGTTAAACACATCTCCATGCAGGAAACGTGCGTTTTGGCCTGTTCTGAGCTTTTTGTGACGTTTCAACCTTGTTACTGTCATTTCAACAGGTTTACATTAGTTTCTTAACAGTAGCTGTTAAACACATCTCCATGCAGGAAACGTGCGTTTTGGCCTGTTCTGAGCTTTTTGTGACGTTTCAACCTTGTTACTGTCATTTCAACAGGTTTACATTAGTTTCTTAACAGTAGCTGTTAAACACACATCTCCATGCAGAAACGTGCGTTTTGGCCTGTTCTGAGCTTTTTGTGACGTTTCAACCTTGTTACTGTCATTTCAACAGGTTTACATTAGTTTCTTAACAGTAGCTGTTAAACACACATCTCCATGCAGGAAACGTGCGTTTGGCCTGTTCTGAGCTTTTGTGACGTTTCAACCTTGTTACTGTCATTTCAACAGGTTTACATTAGTTTCTTAACAGTAGCTGTTAAACACACATCTCCATGCAGGAACGTGCGTTTTGGCCTGTTCTGAGCTTTTTGACGTTTCAACCTTGTTACTGTCATTTCAACAGGTTTACATTAGTTTCTTAACAGTAGCTGTTAAACACACATCTCCATGCAGGAAACGTGCGTTTGGCCTGTTCTGAGCTTTTTGTGACGTTTCAACCTTGTTACTGTCATTTCAACAGGTTTACATTAGTTTCTTAACAGTAGCTGTTAAACACACATCTCCATGCAGGAAACGTGTTTTGGCCTGTTCTGAGCTTTTGTGACGTTTCAACCTTGTTACTGTCATTTCAACAGGTTTACATTAGTTTCTTAACAGTAGCTGTTAAACACACATCTCCATGCAGGAAACGTGCGTTTTGGCCTGTTCTGAGCTTTTGTGACGTTTCAACCTTGTTACTGTCATTTCAACAGGTTTACATTAGTTTCTTAACAGTAGCTGTTAAACACACATCTCCATGCAGGAAACGTGCGTTTTGGCCTGTTCTGAGCTTTTGTGACGTTTCAACCTGTTACTGTCATTTCAACAGGTTTACATTAGTTTCTTAACAGTAGCTGTTAAACACATCTCCATGCAGGAAACGTGCGTTTTGGCCTGTTCTGAGCTTTTTGTGACGTTTCAACCTTGTTACTGTCATTTCAACAGGTTTACATTAGTTTCTTAACAGTAGCTGTTAAACACACATCTCCATGCAGGAAACAGCGTTTTGGCCTGTTCTGAGCTTTTTGTGACGTTTCAACCTTGTTACTGTCATTTCAACAGGTTTACATTAGTTTCTTAACAGTAGCTGTTAAACACATCTCCATGCAGGAAACGTGCGTTTTGGCCTGTTCTGAGCTTTTTGTGACGTTTCAACCTTGTTACTGTCATTTCAACAGGTTTACATTAGTTTCTTAACAGTAGCTGTTAAACACACATCTCCATGCAGGAAACGTGCGTTTGGCCTGTTCTGAGCTTTTTGTGACGTTTCAACCTTGTTACTGTCATTTCAACAGGTTTACATTAGTTTCTTAACAAGCTGTTAAACACACATTCCATGCAGGAAACGTGCGTTTTGGCCTGTTCTGAGCTTTTTGTGACGTTTCAACCTTGTTACTGTCATTTCAACAGGTTTACATTAGTTTCTTAACAGTAGCTGTTAAACACACATCTCCATGCAGGAAACGTGCGTTTTGGCCTGTTCTGAGCTTTTTGTGACGTTTCAACCTTGTTACTGTCATTTCAACAGGTTTACATTAGTTTCTTAACAGTAGCTGTTAAACACACATCTCCATGCAGGAAACGTGCGTTTTGGCCTGTTCTGAGCTTTTGTGACGTTTCAACCTTGTTACTGTCATTTCAACAGGTTTACATTAGTTTCTTAACAGTAGCTGTTAAACACACATCTCCATGCAGGAAACGTGCGTTTTGGCCTGTTCTGAGCTTTTGTGACGTTTCAACCTTGTTACTGTCATTTCAACAGGTTTACATTAGTTTCTTAACAGTAGCTGTTAAACACACATCTCCATGCAGGAAACGTGCGTTTTGGCCTGTTCTGAGCTTTTGTGACGTTTCAACCTTGTTACTGTCATTTCAACAGGTTTACATTAGTTTCTTAACAGTAGCTGTTAAACACATCTCCATGCAGGAAACGTGCGTTTTGGCCTGTTCTGAGCTTTTGTGACGTTTCAACCTTGTTACTGTCATTTCAACAGGTTTACATTAGTTTCTTAACAGTAGCTGTTAAACACACATCTCCATGCAGGAAACGTGCGTTTTGGCCTGTTCTGAGCTTTTTGTGACGTTTCAACCTTGTTACTGTCATTTCAACAGGTTTACATTAGTTTCTTAACAGTAGCTGTTAAACACATCTCCATGCAGAAACGTGCGTTTTGGCCTGTTCTGAGCTTTTGTGACGTTTCAACCTTGTTACTGTCATTTCAACAGGTTTACATTAGTTTCTTAACAGTAGCTGTTAAACACATCTCCATGCAGGAAACGTGCGTTTTGGCCTGTTCTGAGCTTTTTGTGACGTTTCAATTGTCTGTCATTTCAACAGGTTTACATTAGTTTCTTAACAGTAGCTGTTAAACACACATCTCCATGCAGGAAACGTGCGTTTGGCCTGTTCTGAGCTTTTGTGACGTTTCAACCTTGTTACTGTCATTTCAACAGGTTTACATTAGTTTCTTAACAGTAGCTGTTAAACACACATATCCATGCAGGAAACGTGCGTTTTGGCCTGTTCTGAGCTTTTTGTGACGTTTCAACCTTGTTACTGTCATTTCAACAGGTTTACATTAGTTTCTTAACAGTAGCTGTTAAACACACATCTCCATGCAGGAAACGTGCGTTTTGGCCTGTTCTGAGCTTTTGTGACGTTTCAACCTTGTTACTGTCATTTCAACAGGTTTACATTAGTTTCTTAACAGTAGCTGTTAAACACACATCTCCATGCAGGAAACGTGCGTTTTGGCCTGTTCTGAGCTTTTGTGACGTTTCAACCTTGTTACTGTCATTTCAACAGGTTTACATTAGTTTCTTAACAGTAGCTGTTAAACACACATCTCCATGCAGGAAACGTTGCGTTTGGCCTGTTCTGAGCTTTTGTGACGTTTCAACCTTGTTACTGTCATTTCAACAGGTTTACATTAGTTTCTTAACAGTAGCTGTTAAACACATCTCCATGCAGAAACGTGCGTTTTGGCCTGTTCTGAGCTTTTGTGACGTTTCAACCTTGTTACTGTCATTTCAACAGGTTTACATTAGTTTCTTAACAGTAGCTGTTAAACACACATCTCCATGCAGGAAACGTGCGTTTGGCCTGTTCTGAGCTTTTTGTGACGTTTCAACCTTGTTACTGTCATTTCAACAGGTTTACATTAGTTTCTTAACAGTAGCTGTTAAACACACATCTCCATGCAGGAAACGTGCGTTTTGGCCTGTTCTGAGCTTTTTGTGACGTTTCAACCTTGTTACTGTCATTTCAACAGGTTTACATTAGTTTCTTAACAGTAGCTGTTAAACACACATCTCCATGCAGGAAACGTGCGTTTGGCCTGTTCTGAGCTTTTTGTGACGTTTCAACCTTGTTACTGTCATTTCAACAGGTTTACATTAGTTTCTTAACAGTAGCTGTTAAACACACATCTCCATGCAGGAAACGTGCGTTTTGGCCTGTTCTGAGCTTTTTGTGACGTTTCAACCTTGTTACTGTCATTTCAACAGGTTTACATTAGTTTCTTAACAGTAGCTGTTAAACACACATCTCCATGCAGGAAACGTGCGTTTTGCCTGTTCTGAGCTTTTGTGACGTTTCAACCTTGTTACTGTCATTTCAACAGGTTTACATTAGTTTCTTAACAGTAGCTGTTAAACACACATCCATGCAGGAAACGTGCGTTTTGCCTGTTCTGAGCTTTTGTGACGTTTCAACCTTGTTACTGTCATTTCAACAGGTTTACATTAGTTTCTTAACAGTAGCTGTTAAACACATCTCCATGCAGGAAACGTGCGTTTTGGCCTGTTCTGAGCTTTTTGTGACGTTTCAACCTTGTTACTGTCATTTCAACAGGTTTACATTAGTTTCTTAACAGTAGCTGTTAAACACACATCTCCATGCAGGAAACGTGCGTTTTGGCCTGTTCTGAGCTTTTTGTGACGTTTCAACCTTGTTACTGTCATTTCAACAGGTTTACATTAGTTTCTTAACAGTAGCTGTTAAACACACATCTCCATGCAGGAAACGTGCGTTTGGCCTGTTCTGAGCTTTTTGTGACGTTTCAACCTTGTTACTGTCATTTCAACAGGTTTACATTAGTTTCTTAACAGTAGCTGTTAAACACACATCTCCATGCAGGAAACGTGCGTTTGGCCTGTTCTGAGCTTTTGTGACGTTTCAACCTTGTTACTGTCATTTCAACAGGTTTACATTAGTTTCTTAACAGTAGCTGTTAAACACACATCTCCATGCAGGAAACGTGCGTTTTGGCCTGTTCTGAGCTTTTGTGACGTTTCAACCTTGTTACTGTCATTTCAACAGGTTTACATTAGTTTCTTAACAGTAGCTGTTAAACACACATCTCCATGCAGGAAACGTGCGTTTTGGCCTGTTCTGAGCTTTTTGTGACGTTTCAACCTTGTTACTGTCATTTCAACAGGTTTACATTAGTTTCTTAACAGTAGCTGTTAAACACATCTCCATGCAGAAACGTGCGTTTGGCCTGTTCTGAGCTTTTTGTGACGTTTCAACCTTGTTACTGTCATTTCAACAGGTTTACATTAGTTTCTTAACAGTAGCTGTTAAACACACATCTCCATGCAGGAAACGTGCGTTTTGGCCTGTTCTGAGCTTTTGTGACGTTTCAACCTTGTTACTGTCATTTCAACAGGTTTACATTAGTTTCTTAACAGTAGCTGTTAAACACATCTCCATGCAGGAACGTGCGTTTTGGCCTGTTCTGAGCTTTTGTGACGTTTCAACCTTGTTACTGTCATTTCAACAGGTTTACATTAGTTTCTTAACAGTAGCTGTTAAACACACATCTCCATGCAGGAAACGTGCGTTTGGCCTGTTCTGAGCTTTTGTGACGTTTCAACCTTGTTACTGTCATTTCAACAGGTTTACATTAGTTTCTTAACAGTAGCTGTTAAACACACATCTCCATGCAGGAAACGTGCGTTTTGGCCTGTTCTGAGCTTTTTGTGACGTTTCAACCTTGTTACTGTCATTTCAACAGGTTTACATTAGTTTCTTAACAGTAGCTGTTAAACACACATCTCCATGCAGGAAACGTGCGTTTTGGCCTGTTCTGAGCTTTTTGTGACGTTTCAACCTTGTTACTGTCATTTCAACAGGTTTACATTAGTTTCTTAACAGTAGCTGTTAAACACACATCTCCATGCAGGAAACGTGCGTTTTGGCCTGTTCTGAGCTTTTTGTGACGTTTCAACCTTGTTACTGTCATTTCAACAGGTTTACATTAGTTTCTTAACAGTAGCTGTTAAACACACATCTCCATGCAGGAAACGTGCGTTTTGGCCTGTTCTGAGCTTTTTGTGACGTTTCAACCTTGTTACTGTCATTTCAACAGGTTTACATTAGTTTCTTAACAGTAGCTGTTAAACACACATCTCCATGCAGGAAACGTGCGTTTTGGCCTGTTCTGAGCTTTTTGTGACGTTTCAACCTTGTTACTGTCATTTCAACAGGTTTACATTAGTTTCTTAACAGTAGCTGTTAAACACATCTCCATGCAGGAAACGTGCGTTTTGGCCTGTTCTGAGCTTTTGTGACGTTTCAACCTTGTTACTGTCATTTCAACAGGTTTACATTAGTTTCTTAACAGTAGCTGTTAAACACACATCTCCATGCAGGAAACGTGCGTTTTGGCCTGTTCTGAGCTTTTGTGACGTTTCAACCTTGTTACTGTCATTTCAACAGGTTTACATTAGTTTCTTAACAGTAGCTGTTAAACACACATCTCCATGCAGGAAACGTGCGTTTTGGCCTGTTCTGAGCTTTTTGTGACGTTTCAACCTTGTTACTGTCATTTCAACAGGTTTACATTAGTTTCTTAACAGTAGCTGTTAAACACACATCTCCATGCAGGAAACGTGCGTTTTGGCCTGTTCTGAGCTTTTTGTGACGTTTCAACCTTGTTACTGTCATTTCAACAGGTTTACATTAGTTTCTTAACAGTAGCTGTTAAACACATCTCCATGCAGGAAACGTGCGTTTTGGCCTGTTCTGAGCTTTTGTGACGTTTCAACCTTGTTACTGTCATTTCAACAGGTTTACATTAGTTTCTTAACAGTAGCTGTTAAACACATCTCCATGCAGGAAACGTGCGTTTTGGCCTGTTCTGAGCTTTTGTGACGTTTCAACCTTGTTACTGTCATTTCAACAGGTTTACATTAGTTTCTTAACAGTAGCTGTTAAACACACATCTCCATGCAGGAAACGTGCGTTTTGGCCTGTTCTGAGCTTTTTGTGACGTTTCAACCTTGTTACTGTCATTTCAACAGGTTTACATTAGTTTCTTAACAGTAGCTGTTAAACACACATCTCCATGCAGGAAACGTGCGTTTTGGCCTGTTCTGAGCTTTTGTGACGTTTCAACCTTGTTACTGTCATTTCAACAGGTTTACATTAGTTTCTTAACAGTAGCTGTTAAACACACATCTCCATGCAGGAAACGTGCGTTTTGGCCTGTTCTGAGCTTTTTGTGACGTTTCAACCTTGTTACTGTCATTTCAACAGGTTTACATTAGTTTCTTAACAGTAGCTGCTGTTACACATCTCCATGCAGGAAACGTGCGTTTTGGCCTGTTCTGAGCTTTTTGTGACGTTTCAACCTTGTTACTGTCATTTCAACAGGTTTACATTAGTTTCTTAACAGTAGCTGTTAAACACACATCTCCATGCAGGAAACGTGCGTTTTGGCCTGTTCTGAGCTTTTGTGACGTTTCAACCTTGTTACTGTCATTTCAACAGGTTTACATTAGTTTCTTAACAGTAGCTGTTAAACACACATCTCCATGCAGAAACGTGCGTTTTGGCCTGTTCTGAGCTTTTGTGACGTTTCAACCTTGTTACTGTCATTTCAACAGGTTTACATTAGTTTCTTAACAGTAGCTGTTAAACACACATCTCCATGCAGGAAACGTGCGTTTTGGCCTGTTCTGAGCTTTTGTGACGTTTCAACCTTGTTACTGTCATTTCAACAGGTTTACATTAGTTTCTTAACAGTAGCTGTTAAACACACATCTCCATGCAGAAACGTGCGTTTTGGCCTGTTCTGAGCTTTTGTGACGTTTCAACCTTGTTACTGTCATTTCAACAGGTTTACATTAGTTTCTTAACAGTAGCTGTTAAACACACATCTCCATGCAGGAAACGTGCGTTTTGGCCTGTTCTGAGCTTTTTGTGACGTTTCAACCTTGTTACTGTCATTTCAACAGGTTTACATTAGTTTCTTAACAGTAGCTGTTAAACACACATCTCCATGCAGGAAACGTGCGTTTGGCCTGTTCTGAGCTTTTTGTGACGTTTCAACCTTGTTACTGTCATTTCAACAGGTTTACATTAGTTTCTTAACAGTAGCTGTTAAACACATCTCCATGCAGGAAACGTGCGTTTTGGCCTGTTCTGAGCTTTTGTGACGTTTCAACCTTGTTACTGTCATTTCAACAGGTTTACATTAGTTTCTTAACAGTAGCTGTTAAACACATCTCCATGCAGGAAACGTGCGTTTTGGCCTGTTCTGAGCTTTTGTGACGTTTCAACCTTGTTACTGTCATTTCAACAGGTTTACATTAGTTTCTTAACAGTAGCTGTTAAACACACATCTCCATGCAGGAAACGTGCGTTTTGGCCTGTTCTGAGCTTTTTGTGACGTTTCAACCTTGTTACTGTCATTTCAACAGGTTTACATTAGTTTCTTAACAGTAGCTGTTAAACACACATCTCCATGCAGAAACGTGCGTTTTGGCCTGTTCTGAGCTTTTTGTGACGTTTCAACCTTGTTACTGTCATTTCAACAGGTTTACATTAGTTTCTTAACAGTAGCTGTTAAACACACATCTCCATGCAGGAAACGTGCGTTTTGGCCTGTTCTGAGCTTTTTGTGACGTTTCAACCTTGTTACTGTCATTTCAACAGGTTTACATTAGTTTCTTAACAGTAGCTGTTAAACACATCTCCATGCAGGAAACGTGCGTTTGGCCTGTTCTGAGCTTTTGTGACGTTTCAACCTTGTCATTTCAACAGGTTTACATTAGTTTCTTAACAGTAGCTGTTAAACACACATCTCCTTGCAGGAAACGTGCGTTTTGGCCTGTTCTGAGCTTTTGTGACGTTTCAACCTTGTTACTGTCATTTCAACAGGTTTACATTAGTTTCTTAACAGTAGCTGTTAAACACACATCTCCATGCAGGAAACGTGCGTTTTGGCCTGTTCTGAGCTTTTGTGACGTTTCAACCTTGTTACTGTCATTTCAACAGGTTTACATTAGTTTCTTAACAGTAGCTGTTAAACACACATCTCCATGCAGGAAACGTGCGTTTTGGCCTGTTCTGAGCTTTTTGTGACGTTTCAACCTTGTTACTGTCATTTCAACAGGTTTACATTAGTTTCTTAACAGTAGCTGTTAAACACACATCTCCATGCAGGAACGTGCGTTTGGCCTGTTCTGAGCTTTTTGTGACGTTTCAACCTTGTTACTGTCATTTCAACAGGTTTACATTAGTTTCTTAACAGTGCTGTTCACACATCTCCATGCAGGAAACGTGCGTTTTGGCCTGTTCTGAGCTTTTGTGACGTTTCAACCTTGTTACTGTCATTTCAACAGGTTTACATTAGTTTCTTAACAGTAGCTGTTAAACACATCTCCATGCAGGAAACATGCGTTTGGCCTGTTCTGAGCTTTTGTGACGTTTCAACCTTGTTACTGTCATTTCAACAGGTTTACATTAGTTTCTTAACAGTAGCTGTTAAACACACATCTCCATGCAGGAAACGTGCGTTTTGGCCTGTTCTGAGCTTTTTGTGACGTTTCAACCTTGTTACTGTCATTTCAACAGGTTTACATTAGTTTCTTAACAGTAGCTGTTAAACACACATCTCCATGCAGAAACGTGCGTTTTGGCCTGTTCTGAGCTTTTGTGACGTTTCAACCTTGTTACTGTCATTTCAACAGGTTTACATTAGTTTCTTAACAGTAGCTGTTAAACACATCTCCATGCAGGAAACTTGCGTTTTGGCCTGTTCTGAGCTTTTGTGACGTTTCAACCTTGTTACTGTCATTTCAACAGGTTTACATTAGTTTCTTAACAGTAGCTGTTAAACACACATCTCCATGCAGGAAACGTGCGTTTGGCCTGTTCTGAGCTTTTTGTGACGTTTCAACCTTGTTACTGTCATTTCAACAGGTTTACATTAGTTTCTTAACAGTAGCTGTTAAACACACATCTCCATGCAGGAAACGTGCGTTTTGGCCTGTTCTGAGCTTTTGTGACGTTTCAACCTTGTTACTGTCATTTCAACAGGTTTACATTAGTTTCTTAACAGTAGCTCTAAACACACATTTCCATGCAGAAACGTGCGTTTTGGCCTGTTCTGAGCTTTTGTGACGTTTCAACCTTGTTACTGTCATTTCAACAGGTTTACATTAGTTTCTTAACAGTAGCTGTTAAAACACATCTCCATGCAGAAACGTGCGTTTTGGCCTGTTCTGAGCTTTTTGTGACGTTTCAACCTTGTTACTGTCATTTCAACAGGTTTACATTAGTTTCTTAACAGTAGCTGTTAAACACATCTCCATGCAGGAAACGTGCGTTTTGGCCTGTTCTGAGCTTTTTGTGACGTTTCAACCTTGTTACTGTCATTTCAACAGGTTTACATTAGTTTCTTAACAGTAGCTGTTAAACACACATCTCCATGCAGAAACGTGCGTTTGGCCTGTTCTGAGCTTTTTGTGACGTTTCAACCTTGTTACTGTCATTTCAACAGGTTTACATTAGTTTCTTAACAGTAGCTGTTAAACACACATCTCCATGCAGAAACGTGCGTTTGGCCTGTTCTGAGCTTTTGTGACGTTTCAACCTTGTTACTGTCATTTCAACAGGTTTACATTAGTTTCTTAACAGTAGCTGTTAAACACACATCTCCATGCAGGAAACGTGCGTTTTGGCCTGTTCTGAGCTTTTGTGACGTTTCAACCTTGTTACTGTCATTTCAACAGGTTTACATTAGTTTCTTAACAGTAGCTGTTAAACACATCTCCATGCAGGAAACGTGCGTTTTGGCCTGTTCTGAGCTTTTGTGACGTTTCAACCTTGTTACTGTCATTTCAACAGGTTTACATTAGTTTCTTAACAGTAGCTGTTAAACACACATCTCCATGCAGGAAACGTGCGTTTTGGCCTGTTCTGAGCTTTTTGTGACGTTTCAACCTTGTTACTATCATTTCAACAGGTTTACATTAGTTTCTTAACAGGCC